>OY743174.1:43011084-43527084 GCA_963555705.1 Ligustrum vulgare | reverse complement strand
CTAAACACTCATCTCACCTGAATCGAGCAATTTCTCTTAATGGTCCACCAATTCCACATCCTACATCCAAGACCTACAAAGACAGAATAAAACTCAAACGTTGAGTACCAAAGAAGTGAAAGTCCAGGATAAGTTCCAAAAAAAATCTTCAGAACGACACCTTTTGTCCGGGTTTCAGGCCAAGTTGTAAGGCAAGGAAGTGCTCATGCCTTTTAATGCTTTCTTTCAGAGACTCTCCTTTCCATCTACAACATATTACAATTATTTAGTTTAGTGATTCTAGAAGACACAACTGGGATGCATTTAGAACTCTCTCTGATACATAGCATGGAAAAGAATCGAGTGAATGTAGAATAACAGTTTAGGGAATGAGAAAACCTCTAGGAGTAAAATATTCACCTGGGAGCAAAGTGGAATGATTCTCCCCAGCCATATTCGTAGAAACTAGTGACAAGATCATAGTATTTGTTTACCTGAAAATGTGAATGGTCTATTCTTAGTCTAACAAGATATTCATAGTTAAATTAAAGTGTTGGGATTTTTGGTCTCAATCAAACATCGGGGACAACGATGATACACAGTGTCAGGTTAATTATACTTCGCGAGTTTTTTGGCCCATGATCGAATATAATGGTACTGCCCAAAACTCCACAAATGTTGTAACCCATTTCCGGGACGGACTAAGTGATTAACTACCCACTTCGAGGTTTTAATTGGGTCTCGGCCTTGTTGCTCGATGAGTAGGTTTCAGAGACGACCCAACTTAATTAGGGCTCCCTACCTAACCTAATTAAGTGCCTAACTTGTATCTACCCACACCCAACCCTCGGTTTGGTAGAACACTCACGATATTTCCTCCTTTTCTCTTGAAAAGCGACGCCTCTCTTGGTGAGAATCAACTCACTCCCTCTCTTCCTATCTTGTTGATTGGATATCTGCACATCGTCTTCGTGACCACCGACTCCTCTGTGCTGCCTCCTTTGTGGTTGGGCTTAGCTTGGTTGGTTCTTCTTCCTTCATGGGTTGTGATGGTTGAGCCTTGTGTGGCTCCACTTGTGACTGTGTACGGCTCTTGCTGTGATCCTCTTTTGCTGTGACCATAGCCTCTTGTGCCTCTTGTGGTGAAGTTCCCATTCGGTCTTTCTTGCTATGAGCCTTGTCCGTCTTCTTGTTGTTCAGTTCTAGGTTTTGGGTGTGAAGGCAGTGGGTGTTGGGTGTGGTCTTGAAGTGTTATCTAGCCTCGATTGAGTGGTGTTGCCTTTGTGGAGTTTTGGGCAGATTTTGAGCCCTCTTTGAACAATAATCCAGTAGGCTATTTTGTGCAATAGAGGGAGTATTGATCACTTGCTTTTATTGCTTTAATATAGATTCAATTATACACTGTCAATCTATTGTTTATTATGACTAATCTTAAATTACTTGGTATTTTTGCAAGGTTATTTCTCAACAATTGGTATCAGAGCCTTGGTAACTTGATTGGCTGAATTAGAATCAATATTGGAACTCATTGACTGATTATTTTCGTTCCCTGTTTTAGTTTTTTCATTAATTGAAAAATTAATTGTGTATTTTGTTGCTGAAATTATTTTATTATATTGCAATTTCATATTCTTAGTGACCGGAAATTGTTGATTGACTGGTGTTTTATCGGCTTTTGCTAGGTTAGGTACTATTTTGGAGGTTCTCGAGCTTGGTGCTGATTTACGCTTCAAAAATGGCTAATTGCAAAGCATAAAACGATAAAGAATTTCGCATCTCTCCTATATTACGGACTCAAAAAAGTCCGCTTTGGTAAATTGGCTTGATCACTTTTAAATTCCAGTAATAGCATATCATCGTGTGAGGTGACCATTAGGCTTGCGTTGTGTGTTTCTTATTTGTTAAGATGTTTACACACTATTTTGAATTGAACATCTTCGATGGTAAAGGTGATTTTTCTATATGGCAACAGAAAATGAAATGTACTTTGGTACAACAAAAGATTTCAAAAGCAATTGACAATTCTTTCCCAAATACTGCAACTGTTGATGAGAAAAAGGATTTTAATGAACTTGCATACACTTCTATCATTTTGCATCTATCTGACTCTGTTTTGCGAAAAGTTGGTAAACATGAATCCACAGAAAAACTTTGGAAGAACTTTACTTGGCTCAATCTACTCCTAATAAGCTTTACTTGCTTGAAAGTTTTTTCAGTTTCAAAATTGATCCCTCTAAGGACTTAGATGACAACCTTGATGTCTTTAATAAACTTGTGCAAGACATCACTAACTGTAGTGAAAAAGTACCTGAAGAATATAAAGTTGTTATATTGTTAAATGCTATTCCTGACGCTTATAAAGAGGTTAAGAATGCTATAAAATATGGGAGGGATACTCTTACACCTGAAATTATCATTGATTCCTTGAAAAGTAGGGAGAGGGATATGAAAACTGAAAGAAATGAGAGGGGTAGTGGTGAGGTCCACATGATGAGAGGTGGACATTGTAAAAACAAAGGTGACTCAAACAATAAGGGTGATAGATGGAAGGGTGGAAGTAATTTTAGTTTTACTTCGTGTTTTTGCAAGGTTATTTCTCAACACAAAGTAATCTCATATCTCAAATACCAGAGAACATAGTTGACCATATTTTGTACACTAGCACATAATGACTTAAACACGTCAAATGATGCTAAATTCTAAATACCTAGATTTTGGGGGAAAATAATTATGCAAAAGAGAGAAACTACAAGAGAAAACAATGTGAGAATTGGGTAAGGAATCCTCTCACCATATCTGTGTAGTTCGATTTTCTCTCTTCCTCTTCACCTCCATAACAAAAATGATATTTTTCATACCTGAATAATGAAAGCAAAATGAAGACCATGAATTTATATAGAGATGTAAAATAAAAAGACAGATATCAAATTGAACCCTCTGTAAGAGAAGGAAGGAATCTAGGAAAAGAAAACCACATAAATTTCAAATCAGAATGTTGCAAGTGCAAGACGTACAAGATAGATGTGTGTTTTTGTATACCTTTTTGTTTTTTGTTTTTGTACAAACTAAGAACATCAAGCTAGAAATTTTCATAAAAAACTGATATTTTGATTTTTTTTTTTTTTTAAGGATAATTTATTTTTTTTGGAATAATTGTGAAATAACCTATATCTTAGCAGTTAGTAAAATTAATGGAAAGAAAAATGAATATTCTTGCACTATTTCAAGGCGCAAAGGCACAAGCTTAAGAATTAAGATAGTATGTGAAAGGCAGCAGCTACTGATCAAAGGACAAAGAAGCTATGCAGCCTTGAACATAAGAGAAAGGCACTTTATAGAAAGAATGTATGTATAAGAACCTCATTAATCTACATTCTAATGAGAAATTGATAGCCACCGAGTAATTTAGTACAACAACAACCTTGTATTTTAAGTCAAATCCGGCTGGTAGATGTCGCCTCTAAAATTATGCCTTTTTTTTTTTAAAAACCAATCATTACAATTTATAAACAACACAATTTGACAAACCACTTTTTAATCATACACATTTTCTTTCTCCACTTTTCAACCACACATTCCAACTCGAAAACATAAATAAATAATCTAATTTATAATTGCTAAAGCATCAACGGCTGAAGAAAAACAAAATTAAAACACTGTTTGGAACTTGAATAATGTTAAGGTATTAAAAATTCTGTTTTTATTCCACAACAACATAGGACTCTCTTCATTCAAATAAACGTAAATAAAAAACCAGCTAACTACGGTCACTCAAAGTTAACGTCACATTTTTTATACATCTACTAAACAGTTCAGAGTGAATTTCATTAAAAGAATAATTCTTGATTCATCACCATCCCACGACCAGATCGCAGCGAGCCTCTTAAGTTTCACAAATAGCATTATCCCCCTTTCAACAGACATACAGATACACACTCACAAAAGCATATGGAGAGAGAGAGAGAGATAGTAAGGGTACTTGTCAACAGCAGAGAGAACATCGCTCTTGTCAATTTTTCCACCAAGCCCGGATGCCAGATCCAATGCTCCTGCGTTCGACATCTTTTTCTCTCTCTCAACAATGGCTCACCCTCCCACAACACAATTCTCGGAGATCTAAAAATATCAAAATAAATAAATAAAAATTTAAAAAGAGAACGTCAACATATCCAGCATTATTATTATTCAGAAACCAATCCAAAAAATAGATATATCAATTTTAAAGAAATTCCCCCCAAAAAAGAAAAATAACCCAGAATCTTACTCACATTGTAAAGGCAAGATCTGCCCAACTTTAAGAGAGAGTTTGGTGAAATCATAAATAGATAAATCTTAAATAATATCAAAATACCGTAGGCGGCGCGGACTGACGGAAGCAGCGTTACTCAGCGCGGCGGATGGCACTGCAGTGACGGAGTGGAGTCTGGCAGAGAATAGAAGAAGACAAGAAGCTGGAGAGGAGAAGGCGAAAGGAGGGATCGTATAAATATATCGTGCACCTCGATTTTCTATGGCGGAAGCGAGAGTTTGGTAACTATAAAAGTTTGATTTTTGTGATTTTTTTTTTTTTTTTTTTTTTTTTTTTTTTTTTTGTTGATCAATGCTTGATTTAAAAATTTTGAAAAGTTAAAATTAGTGAATTTAATTAAAAATGAATGATTAATATTGAGTTTAAAAAATTAAGATAAAATTTTTATCATTAAAAAACAGTCAAACAGCCTCTGAAAGTGTCCGTCGTGTCGTCTGGCAATTAGTGTTTCATGTTTATCATGATTCGTGAACGACAAATGCTGACACGTTTGAAAAAGATTCATTTTTGGCACGCCACTTGCACTGCACGTGATGCCACTTTGGTGTTGTATATACAGTCCACACAGTGTAGCGCTAGACTGTTAGGCAGTCGTTGTACGGTTTTTTTTTTTTTTTCCTCCATATAACGGGCGGTTCAACCGCATAATTTTTTTGTTTTTTAACTTTTTTTAAAGTAAAATATGTAGTTAAAAATTATAGAGAGAAAATGTGTATAGTTAAAAAGTTATTTAAAAATTGTCGATGTGTTCTTTTATGAAATGATTACAATGTATAAATAACACATTTTTCCAAATTACTTTTAATCCTACATATTTTCTCTCTCAAAATTTCAATCATACATCTTAACACGAAAACACCAAAATAAAAAATAAAAAAAATTAAAAAAAAAAAACTTGCCACCGAATAGAAAGTGTTGTTTGTAAATTGAGTTTATAAATTGTAATGATTGCGTAAAAGAAACAGTATGTAAAATGTGTAGTTGAAAATTAAAAACACCAAAAAAAAAAAAAAAAAAAAACCTTAGCAGTGAAGCCGCCGAACAGACAGTGTTGTTTATAAATTGATTTATAAATTGTAACGATTGCGTAAAAGAATGGTATGTAAAATGTGTAGTTGAAAATTGGAGAGAAAAAATATGTGTGGCTAAAAAATTGTTTGGAAAATTGTGTAAAAAAATTGATTTATTAACCTGTTCTTTTATTGTTATCAAACGGATTTTAAAGTCTCCGAATGTTATTTTGATTTTTTATTTTTTTTTTTTTTTTTTAACCATTCAATGTTACACGGAGGATGTTCTTACTTCTCATTAAACTCATTGTCATGTGCTATAGTGTTACTGCCTTGTTGAATTTATTGAATTCGAGTGTATAATCGTCATTATTTGGTAAAAAAATATTTTTAAATAGTGATTCATTGGATATTTGTATTGATGAAAATGAAAGAATAATTTTGACTTTATGTGCAGAATATTTTATTACTAAAATGTGATGTTAAAATTGAGTAATGCAGAAAAATGAGTTAAAAATAATGATAATCAAATAGAGGTTGAGTTCGAACTGAAAAACTTCAGTTTGACCCCCATAAACTTGGATCGAGTAGAAATTTTTGAGCTTAGACGATTTTATGAAATCGTATTCACAATCTTCTCAAGGGTACTAAAACGAAGTCACGTGAGATATCAATAATTAGTGATTCAAGCATCTTAGTCAAGAGCGGATGGTGGTAGCTCGGATCTGCCCCACCCCCCCACCCCCCAATTAAGAGAACAAGATAGAGAAGCTATTAGACTTTTGTTCTTTATTAAGAAGTAGAGTCTCGTATTTATATAGAAGAATTATGAATACAATGATAATAGTAACTAGGGCTCAAGAGATATAAATGTCATGTCATTCATTAATAACATACAACACTTCTCCTTAATGACGCATTATAAAATATTTGTCTCATTAAAATATTTTTTTGATAAAAATTCATTAGGACAAAAATATCATATAAAAGAAAAAAAAAATACATTTATTATAGTATTAAAAATAAATAATGTCTCGTTAATACTTTATCAAAAAAATTCAGTGGAACAAAACCTAAGTGAATGAAAAAAAGTATAGTTATCCCTCAATGTTAACCGTAAATCATTGAGTCGTCGCATTCAAATCTCGTAAACCAATTTCTTGAATGTAGATTTTGGCATTGCATTTTGTGAATAAATCAAGCACATTATCACTTGAACGGATTTGTTGAATATCGATATCATTAACTTTATGTAATATCTATATATGAAAATCCTTCTTTATATATTCACCATCACAAAATTTCAAATCATTATTCAAATGTTGACCATGTGTCATTATTGACTTTCCTAATTCATCGCTAATATTTCAATATAATAAAAGAACATGAATGTTGAATTATAGCTCATCGATAGCATGGTAACGCATCATTTGGGACAAAGCATCAGTTAAGGGAAAAAGATTACAATACGTATTAGCACTCATGAAAACATTACAAGTATATATATATATATTGATTTTGCTTAATAATATTTTCTTTGTTAATCTTTGCATTCTCAAATTTATTCACCAAATATCATTTATGATGAGCTCCTTATAAGTTTCTAATAGCTCATATTGTCATTTTTTTTCAAAAAAAAATTCAATTACATCTTTCAATTTTTAAGAACTATATATCATATTTTCAATCATTCAAATTGGTTCACTTCTGGTGAATATTTAATCATGAATTTCCATTTTGAAAATCAAATGGCAGGATTTCCAAATATAATTAAAAATAATGGTACAATCCAATTTTAATTTCAACATATTATCGAACATGGTTATTTGTACCGTTCTTCGTGCGGTCTCATTTTATAAACTTAGATTATATTATATTATTGAGTAATTCAATTATTGACATATTAGTTTTTTTAATGATTGTACTTGTATTATTTAGGCATCTTTTAGATCGCAGTTGTCAATTTATTATAGTATAATCAATCCTACAAATAGAAATCACTTTTTATATACATAATCTATAATCATCGAAATTCCAACTTACTACCATCAATTGGTGAATCAAAGAATACTCTCAAAATACTGAGGTGAAAATCAACGATTTTAATCTCGCTAATTGGTATATCAAAGAGTTCAAGCTAATTATTATATTATAATTTCATCCACCACATATCATGCCGGCTATTCGAAAAATTTCGTGTGCAATAATTTAAGTTTTGCGACTATATAATATTTTTATCAGTACAAGTATTTATAGACTTTACACTTTTAAAGTTTTGAACCACAAGTCATATAAAAATAATCCATGTACTGGGATTTTCATCTTTGGTCAAAGTTTTACAGATTTTATCATATGCGTTTTCATAATAGAACTCCATAATGTATGTTGTTGACTACTATTTCTTTCTTGATTTCATATCATTGCAATCTTTATCTATATCTATATCTTTATCTATATATAAAAGTAACTGAACTTTTACAGGTCCCACTACCACTTTCCCGCCTAAATGATACTTTTTATTTTTTTTTCAATTTTTTTTCCAAAATATTTAATCACTTTTTTTTCTTTCCTACGTATTACACATTTTCCCAAATGCACCGCATTTATCCATGCAGTTCAGTAAAATGCGTGCAGCTACAGTAAACAAACAGGTCAGACACCGCCCCTTGAAGTTCTTATAATGTGCATTAATTAATGCTTGCTTGCCAATTCACTTTTTTTTTTTTTCCTTTTTTTGTTCAAATCAACTTTTTTGTCTTCCTACTCTCTTGCACATTTACATAGATGAAATGCTTTTATCTGTATATATATATAAATATATCTTCAATGCACATCCAGTGTCAGCCCTTTGTATTTTTTATACCATGCAATAATTGGATTTTTTATACCATGCAACAATTAGCAATGAGTATTAATTTGCATGCAACTTTGTTTCAACTCATCTGAAAATTTAGAACGTGTTTGATATTGTTTAAAAATATTTTTTTGAAATGAATAGTGATTTTTAGAAGAATGAATTGTTGAAATTTGATTGAAAAGTTAAATATTGTGGGACTTAACTTTTAATTGATGATTGAAATTGAATATTGTAGAAAAAAAGAGAAAATTTTAATGAAACCAAAAAAGGGCTTATATGTATATTATATTATATTTATATATTAATATATAAAAGCAGGTGAGTCATTAATTTAGATCAACTATACATTTTCCCTCCCAGACCTAGATGCTATAGATATAGGGATTTTTTTTTTTTTTTAGTTGATCGACTTTTTTTAAAATATTTATTGCTGGCACCCATATTTAGCCCCTGTTTGGTATTGATAAAGATCAGAATTTTAATAGATTTTGATAAAAGTTGATGAGATGAGATGTGTGGTTGAAAAGTTGTGCACCTCATAAAATGTGTGGTTAAGATTAAATGTTAACTTTAAACGTGATTTAATTTTTTTAATGCTATCAAACATGGGCTTAATGTGTTTACATTGATATTTTATTCCAACCCAATAATCACCCTCAAAATTCCTTTTTTGTTGTTTTTTCAAATTCTGTTTATTTTTTGTTTCCTATGTTCTTTTTTTTTTTTTTACCCGTTTCCTGATGTACAAGCTCTTTGATGCGCTACCTCTGGGTTCTACGTCGACATTCCAATTGGTCATCGCACAGTTTTGGATGATACATTTACAATAAGGATATGCTGGTACATTTTAAGCAGTTTAAAAAAAAAATCCAAGTAAATACTACTTTCAATTACACATGCAAATATTTATCTATACATTAAACTTAGTTATGTGGTCAACAGAACATTTTTATTGAACTAACATATTTATGTACGAAAAAAATTAGTTTTGAAGGATAGATTATCTTTTCTGGTGTGATGTCTTTGCATCTCCGTTCTGCGCCGACGTTACATTTGCTCATCGCACGATTTTGGTAAATATGGTTACAAGAAGATCTTTTATAATCTTTACATCTAGATTGATCTTTACATTCACACTATCTTAAATAAATAAACAAAATTACAATTTAAAGTCATATTAATATTGCAGACCAATTGAAAACGAATAACCCTAAATTATTTTTCGAAGAAGTAAAAAAAGGGCTGCTCTCTTCTTCAAGATCTGTGAAGTTTTGAGTCGAAGGATATAGATCTGGTTTCCAAGGAAAAAAAATTAGAACAACAATGTAGAAAAAAATATTCGAAAAAGATAGAGAAATGCGAAATAATTTAGGACTTAGTATACTAGATCTTATCTTTTAGGGTTGGATATGAGTATGAGTTCATCGATTTTGGGAGAACACAGATTTCTTCCTCATCATAGCAGTGATATTCTAGAATATGAGGTGTTGTTGATCATCTATTTATATTATGTTCTAGATTTCTTTGTTAGGGTTACAAATGTGTTAACTAATGTTGGCATATTTAGAATAGTTTTGGGTTGGATAGATTTGTTAATGATTTGGGCGTTGAGTGAGGGAAAAACATATTATTCATGAGCAAATATATATTGGATGAAAACGTATATCACATTGTATAAAAATAAAAATATATATATATATAAAAACGATAAACTAAAATTATTATTTTTTAAAATATTGCTTTTACCGAGAATTTTTTTTAATGATATAAAAACGATAATTTGTTTGGATTTTACTTATTTATATTTCATTTTTTTTTTCGAAACCTCTCTTTTCATTAAAAAAAATGTGTGTTCTTTTAATATTTTCAATCTTACAAATAAATATTTGTATTCGTTCGTACAAATCCAATGTCAAAATCACGGTTAAAATTATATTGAGAATTTATACACAATCATGTTTTTACAAATCATACTGTATTATTTTTTTATAAGTATTTTTTATAAATAATCCTATTTTGGGAGAACACGGATTTCTTCCTCATCACAACGGCGATATTCTGGAATATGAGGTGTCGTTGATCATCTATTTATATTATGATCTAGATTCCTTTGTTAGGGTTGCAAATGTGTTAACTAATGTTTGTTAGCCCAAGAGTAAACTAACCAAGAGGGGGTGAATTGGTTTATAAAACTTTTTCGATAAATAATCTCAAACTTTAAAATCAATGAGAACAAGTATGAGTACTTAGTGTTGTAAGTAACTTAACTATCAATGTAATGTGCTATGAATGTGTAAACTTAATTGATGAAGCAAGTATAGCACTTAGATATAGTGTTGCACAATATAAATTGATAGAATAAAGTAAGTGCAATGTAAGTAAGTAAAAGGGATAAGAGAATGCAAACGCGATTTATGGAGGTTCAATCAACCAACGTGATCTACGTCCCCCGTTACCGAGCTCTCCGTCACGAGCAAGGTCAAATCCACTATATTGGTAACTTACAACAAGGAGCACCAAATCCTTAGGCGACTTACAACAAGGAGCACCTATCCTTTACAATCGAGTTTTCACAAGGCTATCGAAACCAACAATCGAGTTTTCACAAGGCTCTCGAAACCACAAGATATAATGAATTGAATTTACAATTGAAATAACTCTCTTGACAAATGATATACTCAAATTAAGTACCGAGAGAGTTAGGCTAACACTTCAATAGATAGCAATGAATTAAGCTCGAGTGTTAGAGAAAAATTTTGATGCAAATGATAATGAAAAGTTCAATGCAATTAAACAAAGATTTTCAAATGATCTCTTGTTAAAATATTGAATCAAATTAAGTACCAAGAGATGCCACACTTGAATAATTAACAATAAGTTAAGCTCAAAGTGTTTAGGCAATGGAACTTTGATGAATCAAATGATAATGAAAAATGTAGCTCAAATAATCAAAGTTCCTTAATTGGAATTTCTCTCTTTTAAAAGATTAAAACAAGTTTAGAACAAAGAGAGACTTACACTTTGTTGATAAGTAGTCCAATTTTAGTGACGATGTGGCGACGTCAGCCGAAAAGTCCAATACAGATCTGCCATGATGACCGAAATGATATCCGAACTGATAATGTCAGGTCGGATATTATTATAACATGCTTTGGAGTTTGTAGATGAATTAAACGACACGATTCCGACGTGGTCCAGTGAGGTCGGTTGCCAAAGGTATTTCCGACGTGGTCCAATGAGGTCGGTTGCCGAAGGTAATTCCGATGTGGTCCAATAAGGTCGGTAACTGTTCAGGCGAAACAAGACCAACTACTTTCTTACACGTTAGTTGAGACAGATATTCAGACATAATGGTTGTTAGACTAAGTATAACTCAACTACCTTACGTTATGTAAGAACTCAAATAGTTCAGTTACGTACTTATGTCAGATAGTCAGGTATTGTAATAAGCCAGCTCACCCCATTCTCCCTATAAATAGAGGGGAGGGTAGCTCACTTAAGGGAGGAGAAAACTTTGGCTATTCAAAGCCAATACTGTTTTTATACAAGAAATCATACGTGGAGTCCAGGTCATTCACACGATCTGGGATCCACCTCTTACCAACTGTCTTTTATTACCTACGTGGTGTCCAGGTCATCCATTACGACCTGAGGTCCACCTCTTTCACATATAATTTCCGATTACACAACTAACATCCACTTATATCTTGCTGACTTGGAATATCTCATATTTCAACCGTCAACAATTGGCGCTAGAAGGAGGGCCGCACTTTGTGATAGAATAGCAGTCCATTACACCAGCTCATTCAAATACTTCACATCCTCTCTCTTTAGGTAACATGGATGAACGTGGTTCAGGAAGCAACCATGGAAAGAAGCCGGATGCGCCGGGGGGTACAAGGATGGAGGCCGACCCGGAAGTCAGGCCTTTCTCAGACTCCCAAATGGATGAAGTAATGCGTCAATTGCGGAATTTGACACAAGCCGTAGAAAAGATGCAACATCAACCACCGGGGAACATTCAGGCCCCTTATTCTATTCCGGTACCACCTCATCACCCCCCCGGTAACCAACGAGTCCGCCGAAAACTCAACTATGTGCCCGACAGGTCTGAAAGTTCTACTGGAGAGAGCAATTCCCGCACTCCACGTGGGGGATCACCTAAAAGGACTAACAGCGTGTTCAGCAGATTAGGTCCGGATCGCACGACCCCCGTAAGGGAGGGCCCAACACTGGTAAAAAGCAGAAAACCTGCAACGTCGAACTACTCGGAAAGATCTGCACGTAGCCTATATAATGAGCCCACACGGACTCGAGGTAGGAACTTCAAAGCTCCTACCAAGAACGCGGCCACTTTGAATCTCAGTGATCCATCCTATGATGAAAGAGGAAACCGGGAAGAACTCAACGCGTTGAGGAAACAACTCAGTGATCTGGAGGAACAACAGAAAAAGGACGGCCAGGATGACAAGTATACGACCTCCAGGATCACCCCCTTTTCAAAAGAGATCCTGAAAGAGACGTTACCTAGCAAGATCAAGGTTCCGCAGATACCCAGCTACGATGGGACGACTGACCCAGTGGCCCATATAGATCGGTATGTTTCCTGGATGTAATTACAAGGTGTGAGCGATGCCATCATGTGTAGAACTTTTCCCCTCACTCTAGGGGACAGGGCTCAGAGGTGGTTACGTACCCTCCCAGACCACTCCATATCAAGTTGGAAAGATATGTCTTCTCAGTTCCTCTATAACTTCATGGCTGCAAAGACAAGGACTACCCCCAAGGAACAGCTGGTAACCATCAAGCAAGGAAGAACTGAGTCGTTGAAGAGTTATCTAGACCGGTTCAACAAACAAATCATGGATACGGACAAAGTGTCAGATGACGCACTCCTTATGGCAGTAACTTCGGGCCTATGGCCGAAATCCCGGTTCTGGTGGACAGTACACGAAGAGGGGCCAAAGACCTTTCGAGAATTTCTTACAAGAGCAGACAGAGTCATTGGAGCTGAAGAGGCGAAAGCCAGCAGGAGGGAGGACAAGGGAGAAGCAAAAGATCAAGAAAGATCTAAAGGGAAGGAGAAGGAAGCACAGAAGGGAGACAGGTACAGCCAGGAAAAGAAACGGGATTTTCGGGGTCTCGGGAGTTTTCGCCCCCATTTATCAGCTCCTACATCCGTAGACCTCCAGAAAGCCAGACCTGAGACCATATTCATGAGCATTAAGGATCGGAACTTGCTACCTCAGCCCCGGCCATTAAGAACAAGCTCATCCGAACTAAATTAGTCCAGGTACTGCAGGTACCACCTATCGGCGGGCCATGACACGGATTACTATAAAGACTTGAGGATAGAGCTCGAGAAATTGATTAAGGTAGGCCATCTGAAGGAGTATACAGGAAAGTCTCAAAAGGATCAAGAGAAGCAGGGTCAACTGGAAATTGGAGACATACCTACGGCTGAAATCCGCATGCTGGTAGGTGGAAGTCAAAGCCAAGAAGGATCCAAAAGGCAGAGGCGTCAGTACATCAGGGATGCTCGGAATAGCTATCAGATTCTATCCGCAAGGGCTCCGATACTTGTCAAAGAGGACGAATCTTTCAGTTTTGATGAAAGAGATGCTGAAGGAGTCCTTCAACCACACGCGGATGCCTTGATCATAACCATGCCGGTATCGGGGGTTAAAATCCATCGTACTTTGGTGGATAACGGGAGTGCTGTGAACATCTTATACTGGAAGACCTGCCCCCAAATGGGAGTGGAAGAACGACACCTAAGTCCTTACACGACGAAACTACAAGGTTTCACCGGAGACTACATCACACCGCTAGGTCAGATCGCACTGATGATAGAACTGGGGACCCCTCCCTGCAGTAGACGAGTAATAGCAGACTTTGTCGTAGCCGACATACCGTCCAACTATAATGCAAACCTAGGAAGGCCTATTTTACACGAACTGAAGGCTGCCACCTCAATATACCACTATGTGATGAAGTTTCCCACTTCTAGTGGGGTAGGAGTAGTACGGGGAGATCAGAGGGTGGCCCGAGAATGCAATCTTAGTTTCTGCCCATGCCAGGCACAGAAAGTGGAGGTGGTCCAGATGAAAAACCCATTTGAAGAGATCCAAACATTGGACCCCCGCCTGGACCAAAATGAAACCAAGAATGGGCCAGTGGAGGACTTGACATTGATAACCGTGGACCCAGACAAGCCTGATTTGCAGTTGAAAATTGGGAAAGACCTTCAGGAGCCGGTGAGATTTGAACTTGTAAACTTTTTGAGAAAAAATAAAGATGTTTTTGCTTGGACTCATGCTGACATGGAGGGGATACCAACGCATCTGGCCTGTCACAAGCTCAACATTGATCATGGAGCGAAACCAAAAAGACAGAAGCGCCGACCGCTAAACGGGGAAAGGTATGCAGCTCTCGCAAATGAGTTACTGAAGTTATTGGGGAATGGATTTATACGGGAGGCCAGGTATCCAGAATGGGTGTCCAATCCAGTCCTCGTGCGGAAGAACAATAAATCCTGGAGACTCTGTATAGATTTCACAGACCTGAACAGAGCTTGCCCAAAAGATAGTTTTCCACTTCCACGCATAGATCAAATGGTGGACGCCACAGCTGGGCATGAACTGTTAAGCTTCATGGATGCCTATTCAGGCTACAACCAAATTCCCATGTATGGCCCAGATGAAGAGCACACATCGTTCATCACAGATAGGGGCCTGTACTGTTACAAGATGATGCCCTTCGGGTTGAAGAATGCAGGAGCAACCTACCAGAGACTGGTCAATAGAATGTTTGCAAAGCAGATCGGTAGAACTATGGAAGTATACGTGGATGACATGCTGGTAAAGAGCATAAAATCATCGGACCACGTTCAACACCTGGCTGAAATGTTCACCGTTCTCAGACAGTACAAAATGAAGCTAAACCCACAAAAGTGTTCTTTTGGAGTAGGATTCGGGAAGTTCTTGGGATACATGGTACATCAAAGAGGGATCGAAGCGAACCTGGAAAAAATCCAAGCCCTGATTGACATGAAAGCCCCAACCAACATAAGAGAAATCCAGAGTTTGACGGGAAGAATAGCAGCTCTGAACCGATTCGTCTCAAAATCGACAGATAAGTGCGGACCATTCTTCGAGGCGCTAAAAATGGGAAAAAACTTCCAAAAAACGCAATTGGCCTCGCCTCCCCTACTCTCCAAGCCAGTAGCGGGAGAGGCGTTGGAATTATATCTAGCAGTGTCAGAGAGGTCTGTTAGTTCCGTTCTGATTAGGACGGATCATGGTGTTCAGCACCCCGTCTACTATGTCAGCCAGGTCCTGAAAGATGCAGAATTAAGATATCCGCCTATGGAGAAACTAGTACTAGCGTTAATTATGAGTTCGAGGAAATTGAGGCCTTACTTCCTGGAGCATTCACTGGAGGTGCTAACTAACTATCCATTGCGTCAAACCTTACAGAAGCCGGACACTTCGGGAAGATTGATGAAGTGGGCCGTAGAACTGGGACAATTCGACATCACATACAAACCAAGGACTGCAATTAAGGGACAAGCACTGGCCGATTTCATAGCTGAATTCCACAAAGAAATAGATCCACCCGGCCGAGACGAACTTTGGTCCCTGTATGTCGATGGGTCTTCAAATGAAAATTGTGCAGGAGCTGGAATTGTCTTAGTCAGCCCCGAGAAATTATTATATTGCCAGTCCCTCCGCTTCGAGTTCCCAGCAACCAATAATGAGGCGGAATATGAAGCCTTCATTGCAGGTCTCAAAATGGCAAGAGGATTGGGAATAACCAGGGTGATTGTACACAGTGACTCCCAGTTAGTTGTGAACCAAATCCGAGGGAGCTACAACACGAAAGAAGAGAAAATGATATTTTATCACAAGGTGGCCAAGAAAGAATTGGAAAAGTTCATCCATGTAGATATCGTACAGATACCAAGAACCCAAAATAGTCAGGCAGATGCTCTGGCTAGGCTAGCCACTAGCGAAGGAGCCGAGACCTTAGACAGTGTACCTATTGGAAGGGTCCAAAACTCAGCCTTAGTGGAAGCGGAGGTATTAACGTTGGCAGTTGACACAAATAAGAGCTGGATGGATGAAATCATCCAGCACTTAAAGGAGGGAGTAATGCCCCAGAGCAAGGACGACGCTCGAAAGCTCAAAATCAGATCCGCCAGATATACTCTGATAGACGATGTGCTATACAAACGAGGTTTTTCCCTCCCATTACTCAGATGCTTGAATGAAGAGGAAGCCCTATATGTCATGGAGGAAATACATGGAGGAGTGTGTGGCAACCATACGGGAGGACAATCCCTAGCATTCAAGATCCTAAGACAAGGATACTTCTGGCCGTCCATCAAAAGAGATGCCATGGAATTCGTGAAGAAGTGCGACAAATGTCAGAGATTCGCCCCAATGATCAGGTCTCCCCCGGAAGACCTGACTTCAGTCATGGCACCTTGGCCAATCGCAAAGTGGGGCATTGATTTGATTGGACCGTTGCCAACAGGAAGAGGATCAACAAAATACGCAATAGTGGCAGTAGACTATTTCACAAAATGGGTTGAAGCAGAGGCCTTAGCGAAAATCACAGAACAAAAGACAACGGACTTCATTTGGAAGTCGATCATCTGCAGGTTTGGTATTCCTCATTCGATAGTCACTGACAACGGGAGACAATTTGACAATACAAAGTTCAGGTCATTTTGTGAAGAACTGAAAATTAAGAATCATTTCTCTACCCCGTGCCACCCACAAGCAAACGGACAGGTGGAAGCAATTAATAAAATTATCAAGCACACACTGAAAACCAAATTGGATGAATTGAAAGGGGCATGGGCCGATGAACTACCTGCGGTACTATGGTCTTACAGGACAACATGCAGAACAGCAACGGGAGAAACTCCTTTTGCCCTCACTTTCGGATCTGAAGCCGTGATCCCTGTTGAGATGGGAATCCCCACTGGCCGAACCCAATATTTTGGAGAAGAAACAAATTCTGAAATGCTACGGTTCACATTGGACCTGATGGAGGAGAGGAGGTTAAACTCAGATCTCAAGAATGCTTGCTACAAACAGAGAAGCTCAATCTGGCTCGCTTGGCCCATCTTGGGAAGGACCTTACAGGATTAAAAAAACCTTGCAAAACGGGGCATATGAAATAGAAACTTTAGAGGGAAAACCTTTACAACACCCATGGAACGCGGAACATCTGAAAAAGTACTATCAATGATTGTAACTAGAAATGTAATGGTCAATGTGTCCTGAGATATTCAGTGGAATAAATTCATTTTACTAAATTTGCAAGTGTTCTTGATAAAAAAGGCCACGTGCTCATCAGGTCTGCCATAACGGAGTTTACGAACTCCTTAGGACCTTAAGCTAAATGCTCATCAGGTCTGCCATAACGGAGTTTACGAACTCCTTAGGACCTTAAGCTAAATGTTCATCAGGTCTGCCATAACGGAGTTTACGAACCCCTTAGGACCTTAAGCTAAATGCTCATCAGGTCTGCCATAGCGGAGTTTACGAACTCCTTAGGACCTTAAGCTAAAAGCTCATCAGGTCTGCCATAACGGAGTTTACGAATTCCTTAGAACCTTAAGCAAAACAGGGAACCAGATCTTCCCACCAAAGGTCGTGAGCTTCTACGATCTTAAGTAAAACCAGAGGCGAGCTAGTGGGCCAGTACATATATTTAATCCAGGTCAGAAACGGGTAGATAATGATTTAAGACATACCGGGCTGAAAGTCCTACGTTCGCGAGTTTATTTCAGAGTCGAACTCAAGGCTTACCATACAATCAGATCTGACAGTTATTAAAAACAGTGCGGAAAATAATCATAAAAACTAATTTCATTCATGTCAAAGTTGGGCCGGACTAGCCCTACAGACTACCAAAGACATATTTTTTACAAGTTCACTCAGCCGCAGGTGCAATACCTAAACCTAGTTCAGCCATGGCCTCAGCCTGATCCTTCCTAAGCTTCTCCAGCTCTGCCTTCAACTGGTCCGCATTGAATTCAGGGTGGAGCTCCTGAAACCTTTTTACGGCATCTTCCAATGCCATGATATAGGTATCGGTATGATCCACCTCATACTCCTTGGACTCCTTGTACACATCCACTGCAGAGCTTAAGTCTGATCTGGCCTGTTCGAGATCCTTCCTAACCAGATCAAGCTCCACCACTACCCCTTCTTGAGCTTGCCGGTCCGCTGCTGCCTTGGCCTTCAACTCAGCGTTTTCCAGTTGTATCTTTTCCAGTTCGGACAGAAGCAGACCGTTTCTCTGTTCCAGGCTCTCACACTTCAGCTCAAGCTCTTTCTTGGCCCCAGCCAGTCTGTCCCTCTCCAGCCCAAGTGCGTGGTTCTGATCCTTCACAACAATGCTTTGGCGCATTAATTCGTCGTGCAACTCAGTATGGGCATGGGCTTTAGCTCGGACGTGGGATACATAGTTTTGTGCAAGTCCAAGGAAAGCAGATGTAGCATGGGCAGCGTTGAGTAAGTCCATTTCGGCGGCCATGGCTTCCTTTTTCTTGTCCCAAGTCCGCACTATTATATCGACGGAGTTATGGACGCAGCTGGGAAGGACTTTCAGGGAGTTCGACCCCGGACATTTATGGGACCGAACATCCCTCAGTGCTTTGGGGAGTTTTCCCTTCAATTTGGCCATCTCCATAGCCCGGGCCTTATGAATTCCAAAATAGGAGAAATCAGCAGGATCGGCAGCTACAGACACCGGAGGTGGCAGATCTGAGGCACCTTGCATGCCGGACTGGCCGGCATTACCAGATGATCCTTGATCATCTGAAACTGTAATCGGATCATTAGAGGGGGGAGGTGGAGCCACCATGTCTTCTCCGGCCATCATCCTTTTGCCGTGGGAAGATCTGGAAGGACTCGGAACAGAATTTGGAGCCCCACTGGATTGACCAGACCTGGGAGTGGGGCCCATTCCAGAAGGGAGAGTTTTCCCACCAGTAGTCGGCCTCCTTTTCTTGCCCACGAATGCGCTTCGGTCGAAAGGAGGCATATTCCTTTTTCTTGACTTGTTCGGTTCTGCGAAAACGGCCAAGAAATTAGTATAATGAAGGTCGAAGATGAGCTCAAGCTAGTAACTACTTACGACGTGGAGGAGGCAAGAAAGAAGTAGCTGGGTGTACAGTGGTGAGCCCGGCCCTGAACAGATTCTCTTCAGTGATCAATTCTCTAAAGTCCCTGTCACGCCGGTCAAGTTCACGTGCCCTTTGCAACTGCTCTTCAAATGCCAAGGACCTGGAGGGATTAGCCGGACCTGAAATGCAAAAGAGATAATTAATATTAGAAGAGGCAGTTCATACATAAAGAATAAGGTCTGAAACATACAGTAAGGTTTGTAGTGGGTGGGAACAATATAGTCCAGGTCCTCAGTCCGCTCCAAAGTTTGCCACCCGCCACCTACATAAAACCACTGATCCCTCCACCCCTTAATGGAATCTGGAAGTTCCTCTATTAAGTTCCCGCCAGTCCGGGGTCGGACCATTATATAATACCAACCAGAATCCTTCCCATCAGATCGGAGTTGATAAAGGGAACCAAACTCACTGGCACGGGGTGGAGGTAACCCTAATTTACTCCAGATGACTAAAAAACCAATTATCACCCTCCATCCGTTAGGAGTAATCTGAGAAGGGGCCAGACCCCAGTACCGTAGGTAATTGGTTATAGTATGGGGTAATGGGAACCTAAGACCTGCCTCCAACATCGTCCTATTCACCGCCACGCAACCCTCAGGGGGTTCGTCAGCTCGCTCATCGCTCCTAGGAAGAAAAAACAGTACTGAGTCTGGGATCCTAAACCTGAAGCGCCATTCATTCAAATCAGACTCAGAGACAACGGAAGGATGAAATCCGGCCTGCCAGAACGTCGAACTGGACAGTCCCGCTCTTTCAGAATTTCTTTGTGGGGGTAGAATAGGTCGAGGAACAAAATAAGGGTTTGCAGATCTAAGTGGTTGCACCTCACGGGTTACCCCTCGCAGATTAGATACACTCACATCTGACCCACTCAACCTAGATTCTAAATCCGGACTGGACTCCTCATTTCCCCCACCCCAAGAGTCATTCTTAGTGGCCTCACTATCGCTACCGGAATTGCTCATTATTTTTCAAAGGTAAGAAGGAATACCTGGAAAACAGATCCGGACTCTAGGTCGTGAACTAAACCAGCCGAACAAAGGGTCACGTCGGAACTAAATCGGAATCTTACAGAGTGTTTTGAAGAAATTGTGAAGGAAGAAAAAACGCCTAAGGGTCCCTTATATATAAAGACGTCATTAATTACCAGTACAGAATTTGAAGAGACTCCTAGAGCCCCTCAAAAGAAATGACGGTTGACGGCTTTCTACTGGCATTGTCAGACCTAGGCGTCTAAAACCAAGACACGTGGCAACGTCATTATGGTTTATTTTAAACATTAATCCTCAAAAATTTCAGTAGGCGCGGATCAGAAATCCTTTCAGACCCACACCTAGGGGCAATTGTTGATAAGTAGTCCAATTTTAGTGACGATGTGGCGACGTCAGCCGAAAAGTCCAATACAGATCTGCCATGATGACCGGAATGATATCCGAACTGATAATGTCAGGTCGGATATTATTATAACATGCTTTGGAGTTTGTAGATGAATTAAACGACACGATTCCGACGTGGTCCAGTGAGGTCGGTTGCCGAAGGTAATTCCGATGTGGTCCAATAAGGTCGGTAACTGTTCAGGAGAAACAAGACCAACTACTTTCTTACACGTTAGTTGAGACAGTTATTCAGACATAATGGTTGTTAGACTAAGTATAACTCAACTACCTTACGTTATGTAAGAACTCAAATAGTTCAGTTACGTACTTATGTCAGATAGTCAGGTATTGTAATAAGCCAGCTCACCCCATTCTCCCTATAAATATAGGGGAGGGTAGCTCACTTAAGGGAGGAGAAAACTTTGGCTATTCAAAGCCAATACTGTTTTTATACAAGAAATCATACGTGGAGTCCAGGTCATTCACACGATCTGGGATCCACCTCTTACCAACCGTCTTTTATTACCTACGTGGTGTCCAGGTCATCCATTACGACCTGAGGTCCACCTCTTTCACATATAATTTCCGATTACACAACTAACATCCACTTATATCTTGCTGACTTGGAATATCTCATATTTCAACCGTCAACACACTTCAATTCCAATATTGTGTGAAGATGTTGAAGAAGTTTAAACAATATAAAACCAAGAATCTTCACAAAACTTTCTTCCAAAAACTTTGATGAATTCGATAAAACAAAGTTTAGATCAATCAAAGTTTTATAAAAATAATAGATGAATATAAACCAAGTAAGAACAATGAATTTTCACAAGAAAGTTTGTATAAAATCTTTTCTATATTGTTGAAAATGAATGTAAATGAGATGGCTATTTATAGATCAAGAAATTTGTTCTGCAGCAAGTTTCGGTCGACCGAAAGCTCAAAAACTAGCCGTTATACATTTGAGCCGTTATACTTTCGGTTGACCAGATATTTCGGTCGATCAGAGTTTCGGTCGATCATGTAAATTCCGATCGACCGAAAATGGAAAAATTTGAATTTTTATCTTTATATTAAAAAATTTATTTTTTCAAAAACTATTTCATGTTATGTTTTGAAAACTCATTTTTATGCAAGTGATGAATTTTCAAGTAAGTTTCTTGATGCATAAAAATCATTTTCGAGCTCGTTGATTGTCATCGCTAAAGATTGAGAGTGTTATACCTTTACATAGGTTAAATCAATTCTTGAACTTTGAACTCTAATCTTGTATGCTTGAGTTCTTGATCTTCATGTCATGCTTTTCAACTTCAATTTTGATCTTTGAATATCTTCAATTCTTTCATGATCTTCTTTGCGTCTCTTGTGCTTGATCACATAGTTTTGATTTATATATTTGAGAGACGATTTGAACATAGAGTGCTTTGAATATTTATCATTACATGAAACACTTGAAGCACGCTTGTTAGTAACACAATATATTCTTGTTTGTTATGATCAAAACAATAAGGTCAAGTTGACCATAGGTCAAGAATGTTGACATATTTAGAATAGTTTCGGATTGGATAGATTTGTTAATGATTTGGGCGTTGAGCGAAGGAAAAACATATTATTCATGAGCAAATATATATTGGATGAAAACCTATATCACATTGTATATAAATAAATATATATATATATATAAACAATAAACTAAAATTATTATTTTTTAAAATTTGCTTTTACCGAGAAATGTTTTTTAATGATATAAAAATGATAATTTGTTTGGATTTTACTTATTTATATTTCGCCTTTTGTGTCGAAACCTCTCTTTTCATTAAAAAAAAAATTGTGTTCTTTTAATATTTTCAATCTTATAAATAAATATTTGTATTCGGTCATACAAATCCAATGTCAAAATCATAGTTAAAATTATATTGAGAATTTATACACAATCATGTTTTTATAAGTCATACGGTATTAATTTTTTTATAAGTATTTTTTATAAATAATCCTATTTTTTGTTATTTATTACATATATATATTAAAGTTCTTTTCTATGTCGTATTATTTATCAAAATAGTTTTATTGACAATTAGATTTAATTCTTAATTAATTTTTATTTCCAAAAGTCTCATATCATATTTTTTAAAGTTAACAGTTAAAAAATTCATTTATATATATATTTTTTGAAATGTTATAGTTGTTAATGGTTTTTTTCTTAACTGTTAATTTTAAAATTATAAGTAGTAATTAACCATGCCATGATATTATTAACCATTTTTTAATTCAAAATTTATGATATTTTTTTTCACAAAATATATAAATTGTCTTCTAATCTACTTAACTGAAATTTGAGATGATCAATGCTAAATTATAATTTTCATAAAAATTAATTACATTGTATATAAATATTGAAAACCTAAAATATCAAAAATTTGATGCATTTAAGTGTTCATTTGCAAGACAATTTTTTGGTTCGAGGAGAGGAGATAATCGTTATAAAACTTATCGTAATCCGAAGTTCTCACTTTGCTGTATGTAAGGGAAAGTAAAGATTCCTCTTATGAAAAATCCTCCTCTTATTTTGAAATATTTGTTATATGGAGGGGACGACATGAGTAAGAATTTCGTCGAGAACATTCAGATATACAATATGATGTTTTCCTTCACTTCTATGGGAGAGAAAATAGATAATGAGCTGAATGATAATAGAGGGTTTTCCATCTTCGGATTATACGGTAAAAATGCGATAAGATTGAGAGTCTATTGCCTGATGACGGTTCAGCTCCACAATTTGCTCAGTTTTACATTGTTGACACTACGAATGAGGATAAAAACGGAAAAGGGCCGTGGGAGTTTCTGTAATACTTCTATGAAATATTGATCATACACAGGAATTGTGCAATGAACAAAGTTGATAATTACAAAACTTGACGATCATATTCTAGAAAGTCAAATTCTATCTGGCAGCAATGCAGGACACAAGTTATTTATTCCAAAGATGTCGTTCAGCCATTTGGATTCTAGGATACCCGTTAGATTTCAAATAAGATAATTTTCATTGATGATGTCCTATGCCATGACAATCAATAAGAGACAGGGATAATTACTCTCGAGTGTGAGAGTTCTTCTTAAAAGGCCGATGTTTACACATTGACAACTTTATATTGCGATTTCTAGAATGACAAATCGTTTCGGATTAAAGATGTTGATAAATGATCTTATCTCTTATTTGTGAATGTTATTTATTTTGTCTAAGGATTTATTTAATTTTGCATAGAATTATCTTTATCCAGACGTTTTTTCCCGTGCATCGTACAAGTGATTCACTAGTATATATAAAAGTAGAAGTGAAGAGAAAGAGAGAGAGAGAGAGAGAGAGAGAGAGTCATTTTGGAGGGAAAATTGCATTAATGATTCTCTCTCCACATTTCTACTTTTATGAATAAAAAATAAATAAATAAATAAATACTTTTTGTAGGAAAATTTATTATTTATTACATATTTAGAGCTTGTTTTGTTTTCATTAAAAAAAAAATCATTTTTCTACAGTACTCAATCTCAACCATCCATTAAAAGTCAAGCTCACAATATTTGACTTTTCAACCAAATTTCAACCATCTATTATCCTAAAATTTACTATTCATTTAAAAAAAAAACTCATTTTAATTAAAATCAAACACACACTTAGTAAAATTTATAATAAATATACTATGTGTAAATGTATTACATTGAAAATGAAAAAATTAGATTAATATATTTGAACATAAATAATGTGATATCTATGTAAATGTGTTATGTAGGAAATGAAAAAATTGGATTAATATATTTGAACATAAATAAATATGATATCTATATAAATGTGTTATGTATGAAATGAAAAAATTGTATTAATATATTCGAACATAAATAAATGTCATATCTATATAAATGTGTTAAATTGAAAATGAAAATTTTGGATTAATATATTTGAAAATAAAAAATTCATGTTATATAAATTTGTTAAGTTAGAAATGAAGATTTTGAATCAATATATTTTGAAAATAAATAAATAAAATTGTTGAAGTTTTACTTCCTAATATGTCAATAAATGAGTAGGTTCTTCAATAAGCATATTACAAAAATAATTAATTATTTGCTATCAACTTTTTACCACCAATGATATATTGGTAGAAAATTTAATCATTTCATCATTTTGACAAAAATCGGTATGTTTAAATAATAAGGAAAAATAAAATATAGTAATTAATATATTGGATTTCGAATAAAATATATGTAAGCAACATATTAAAAAATAAAGTTAATTAAAAATTATAATATATTAAAAGGATAATATGTGATAAGGTGGGCAAATTTTTAGAGAAAAACATAAATAAAAGTCAAAAGAAATTTATATAAAAAGTTTAATTAAGAGTCAAATTTTGAGTGGCGCGGTACACTGAGTTTACATACAGAATTGTTTATTTTGATTAGTTTTTTTTTTTTTTTAAGTTTCAAATTCAATAACATGTGTTATGTAGGAAATGAAAAAATTGGATTAATATATTTGAATATAAATAAATGTCATATCATATCTATATAAATGTGTTACATTGAAAATGAAAAGTTTGGATTAATATATTTTAAAATAAATAAATATATGGTATATAAATTTGTTAAGTTAGAAATGAAAAAATTGAATTAATATATTTTGAAAATAAATAAATAAATAAAATTATTGAAATTTTACTTTCTAATATGTCAATAAATGAGTAGGCTCTTCAATACGCATGTTACAAAAATAATTAATTATTTTCTATCACCTTTTTAACTACACATATTTTCTCTCTCCAATTTTCAGCAACTATTTTTTACCTCAAAATCATAAATAAACAAGTTTATAAACCAAAGATTATTACCAAACAGAGGCTTAATCATTTCATCATTTTGACAAAAATTGACATGTTTAAAAATAAAGAAAAATAAATATATGTAAGCAACACATTAAAAAATATAGTTAATAAAAAATTATAACATATTAAAAGGGAAATAGGTGATAAGGTTGACAAATTTTCAGAGAAAAATGTAAATAAAAGTAAAAAAAAAAATTATATAAAAAATTTAAATGAGTGTCAAATTTTGAGTTGTCCGGTGTACTTAGTGTACATGAAGCATTTTTTATTTTCAATAATTTTGTCTTTTTTAAAGTTTCAAATTCTATAACATTTTGTATTGAAATTTTATTTAAATTCTATTTTTTATTTGATATGATTAAATCAAAATATTTTTAAAATTATGATTTAAAAATTATATATTCCGTGCATCGCACGGGTAGAAAACTAGTATATACATAACATATAGAGATCTACTTATCATCGGGTACCTGAATATCTTTCATGTATTTGATTATGTTTCTTTACTCTTCATGAGTATTTAGCATCCACAAGATAATTACGGTTATTTTAGAGATGTCGATTTTGGAATATATTACCATCACGCTTTAAGAGTTATAATTATCACTCTTCAAGTGTGCTATAAATTCTCTTCCTAATGCAGAGAAATCGTATATTATAATAATTGACAAACCATAATGATAATTGGGTATTCAATCTCAATTACATATTCTCAACATTCTTATATATATATATATATATATATATATATATATATATATATATATATATATATATATATATATATATATATATATATCTCCCACTTCTCAAAACTTTTAGATGGAAATCACAACGTTTTTAACCATAAGTCAATCAGGAGATTATCACATCAGCATGTTTATATATAAAATACTACTACATGTAAAATAACATTTTTCAGTCATATTGTTCTCATGTAATAAATATTATTAAAAAACTAGAATCATTAGTTTTGCTAAACCATTGGCAATACAATTTACTTATTATTATCTTAACTAGTATCACACGCGAACGATGCACGAAATTTCTATATATGATAATGATTTAGAATTCATGAAAATATGTTGATTATACAATCATATCAAATAAATTATATTGTACAAATTATATTTTATTACAATATATTATCAAATTCGAAAATTTAAAAAAGGCAACATTAAGCAAAATAGGAAAAAAACAAATTCCCACGCGTCTTAAAATTTAGCGCTTAATTAATTTTTTTATATTGAATTGAATTGAATTTATTTTAATTTTATTTGTATTCATCACCAATTTTCTTTTTAATGTATTTTAATCTTTTTATTAAGTTTAATTTTTAATGTATTGATTACATAAATTTTATAAATACTTCAATATACACACCCACACATACATATACATATTAAAGAAATGATAAAAAAAAAAAAGTATTAAAGAAATGATAATATCTTGCACGGTGCTCAAGACATTTTTTTAAAAAAATTTATGAAAATATATTGATTAATATACAATCATATCAAACAAAAAACATAGTACAAATAATATTTTATTACAAAATATTATCTAATTCAAAATTTTAAAAAAGATAACAATAATCAAAATAAGAAAAAAAATACCCACGCGTCTTAAATTTTGGAGCTTAACTAAATTTTTTGTATTAAATTTGTTTTAATTTTATTTGTATTCATCACCAATTTTCTTTTTAATGTATTTTAATTTTATTTTTTATGTATTGATTACATATATTTTATAAAAAAAAAAACACACATCAAAGAAATTATAACGTCTTGACGGTGTTCAAGACATTTTCTTTTTTTGGAATTCGTGAAAATAAGTTGATTATGCAATCATATCAAATAAAACATATAGTAAAAATAATATTTTATTACAAAATATTATCGAATTCGAAATTTTAAAAAAGAAAAACACAACACTAATCAAAGTAGGAAAAAATATCCACGCGTCTTATAATTTGGCACTTAATTAAATTTTTTGCATTGAATTATTTTAATTTTATTTGTATTCATCACCAATTTTCTTTTTAATGTATTTTAATTTTTATTTTTAATGCACTGATTATATATATTTATTTTATAAAAACTTCACACACACACACACACACACACACACACACACACATATATATTAATGACCCATGTTTATTATTAACTTTCATTTAATACCAACTTTATTAATTACATTTAATACTTTTTCTTTTCTTTTTTTTTTTTTTTGGCAAAAAATTCCTGATTTAGAAAGAATTTTGGGCGAGAAAGTGTGTACGTAAAAATAGTGACGATATCCTATTATTTTAAAAAGTTTCTTATTTTTATCAATTTATTTTAATACATGAATTAGGAAGTTCAATTAATGCATGTAATAAATGATTTGTGAATTTGTGAAAAAAAATATCTATAAAAAGTCAAATTATAGATTATTTTTTTCTTTTGATAATTATTGCATTATTTTGAAGTCGAAAAATATGCAATATGAGTGTCAAATTCAAGATCTCAATAAGAAGTTTAATACAAACTTGGAAATAAGAGCAAACTATAACCATATAATTTGTAAAATCATTTTAATTACTAAGTGTAAAAGTTTTACTTTTACTTTTCTGACATCCAATCTTTTTAATTTATCTCAGTTAATCTATACATCTATATCTATACATATACATAATAATAGTGTAACTGTCAATATTTTACGCACATAGTTTCTTATCCATTTTTACCTGCCATGTTAGGAAATTTATTTTTCTTATTAATTTATTTTAATACATGAATTAGGAAAGTTCAAATATATATATATATATATAAGCCAAATTATAGATTTTTTTCTTTTGATAATTATTGCATTATTTGAAGTCGAAAATTACGCAATATAGGTATAAAATTCAATATTTCAACGAGAAGTTTAATATAAACAAAGAAATAATAACAAACTCTAAACACTTCATTCATAAAATCGTTTTAAATATTAAATATAAAAGTTTTACTTATACTTTTTACTTTTTCCAACTTCCAGTCTTTTTAATTTATCTCATTTAAGTCATAAAATGATACATGTCATTTCTTACTTAAATTCAATTTGATCTAAATGATTAATTTTGAATGTTTTTCTTATCAAATTGAAAGAAATAATAGATATCCTATCTTTCTAAATAAATAAATTCAATTAAATCATTTAATTATCTACAACCTTAGGTTCCGATAAACTCATTGGTTCAATTTGTAAAATAGAAGGTATTAGCAAAATCATTCTATTTAAAAATAGAATATGGTCAACACATTTATTTAGCATGCACAAAAATAGTATGTGCAATTGTGAAAAATGAGTTTTAAATAATGTATCGTTGAGAATGAACATTGAAAAAAATCATTTTTTAAGAATCAATTCTATACGAATAAGTGATAAAATCTTATGTCATGTGGGTTTATTATAAATTGAGATGTATAGATGATTTTTTGTATATAAATTTAATTATATTTGTAATACTCATTTAGTAAAATTTAATTAAAATTTGTATTTCATATTATTTATTTGTTACGTTCATTTAAATATAGGTAAGTTTGTCACATTTAAGTTTAACAAATTGCAACATTTAATTTAAGTTTGAGCAATTTTTTTATTTTTTAAAATGTTTGGTAACTTTATTCGTAATGAATTTGCTTTTTTACATGTGATGAAATGAAATATTGTCTAATATATTTAAATATCAATTATTGTATAAAGATAGTTAATACAAATTTTTATAGTGTTATACGGGGAGTCGATCAATTAATTCTGTAAATGTCTATTAGCTTCTTTATTTCATTTTACGATTTGAAAATTATAAACATTTCAACTTTTACAATTCAAAAAATCGTAAGTTTAACTTCAGTCATCAAATCAAAATTGTAAAGTACAAAATAAGTCACATATCCATATGTAACTTCACCTAAATAAATAAAGAAAACTAGAAAATGAACAATTAGTTGTTAAAAGAAATATACAATATGCAATTTTATGTTTTACTTTTTTGAGAATTTTTCATTATATATAAAAGTACAATTTATGTCGGACGTTGTACTTTTACAATTTATTCAATAAATAATTGTCAATTATATTTTTCGTGCATTGCATGAGTGTGATTACTAGTAACTTGATCAAATAATCTCTTATACTGAATGTATAAGTTTTCCATCACACTGTAACCATTTACTTTATCAATTTTCAAATGTTCAATATATTATACATGGAGGGTGAGTGGGCAATAGGGGTGGGCGTCAGGTGGTTCGGTTCGGGTATCTCAATAATCAGAATCGAACCATACTTTTTCGGTTCCATTGAATCGCAAGAATCAAACCATTCGGTTTCGATTCTAATTCGATTTTACAATAATAATTATTTTTCAAGAGCCTTATCAAGGAGCATCAGGCTTCGGGAAGTGAGCCAATAACATAAAATAAATTTCTACCGAATATACCAAAATAAAGGGTTTCGAAAATCCTTTCCCCAAAGAAAGTATAGGATTCTCCATGAAACGGAAGATATTCATAAACAAAAATAGAAAACAAATGGTGATGCGAACCCCTTTGGTGATTAAACCAAAAATTCCCACAACAATTTATGTATCAATCCAAGAAAGCTAAAGTGGTAAAATAAACCTAAACCCAAGCTTACTCTAACCAAAATTCCAAGGAATAATCCTTAACCCAATGGAAAGAAATAAACAAGTTCATAGATTTCTTCCAACAACACAAGATTCATAAAATCCACATGAAGTTGAGCATAATTTCTCAAAAGAGAAACAAGATTAAGTTGAGGAATTTTACCTCACAAATGCTCTCCAAAGAGGCTCCATTGTTCATACATTCTAACTTGTAGGGTTTGAAAGAAAATGAGTATTAATAGTACAAATATGAAAGAACAATAAAGAAAAATATGAAAAAAAAAATAGTAGAAAACGCGCATTTTTGAATGTTTCAGTAACTTTCGGTCGACCAAAATGGTCAACCGAACTCCATTTCGGTCGACCGAAAATTGTCAACCGAAATTGACTGCAAGCGCCTTCTTCAGTATTTTGATCATAACTTTTGATCCTGATGTCCGATTGAGGAGATTCAAAATGATCTGGAAACTAGAAGAAAAGATCTATAATTCTTCAAGAAATAGTAAACCTCAAATTCGGACTTTATCTTTGTCAAAACTTTAATTAAATCTCTAGCTTGATTCAATCTTCATGTCTTTACTCCCAATTTGATTCTAGGCTTCTTTTCTTGGGTTGATCTCTTGTTTAAGCCTTGAATCTTCTTTCAAATGGACCATATTTGACCCGGAGCTCCACAAACATTCACTTCAAAAACTGTTTGGCTCGAATGATTGATTTTCCTTGTCGAGCCTCCTATGATTCTCATCATACTCTCCTTCTTCAGGATGATTCGTCCCGAATCATAGGTTTGTTCATGATGCTTCATTACACCTCCTGGATCAAAAGGAAAGTCCTTGCTTCTATGCCTCATGATAAACCAATATGAGCCCTTCAATTTGATTACGTAGATGGCTCGAATCAAATAATTCATTGGGCACAAATGATGTGGATCAAGCCTCCAATCATGTCCAACCTGCAAGAAAGTTTTAAATAAAATGGGGTGGGAATCATTAGTTCTTTCAAGTACAAGGTATGGATCCTTGTACTCATGATGAATCATCACCACCTTATCATCTATAACATTGAGGCTCTTCTCTTCACCTCCTACCTTCTTACTCTCTTGCTCACTCACCACTTCAAAAATTTTATCCTCAACCACCTCCTCCACACTATCAAGCTTAATCAACTCTCCCACATTTTTAAGCTCATACATCATCTCACCAATAATTTCCTCCCCCAATTCATGCACTTCTTCACTTCCCAAATTTTTATCTTCCACATGAAAAGTAGGAGGTTGTTCAACTACTTCAATCTTCAAGTCTCCCTCCTTCTTCTCAACTTCCTTACCTCGGGGCTCTTCTTGCAATTTATCTTCGACCTCACTATCACTCCCCTTTTGCACTCCAACATTATATTTGCAATCCCATGCAATGAACTTTTCTTCAAAATTTTTCATTTGTTCCTTAAAGTCCCACATGGGATCACTCTTCCCATGGAATGATGAACTCTTTATTTCTACACTATCAATATTTTCATCCATTCCATCCCTACCCCGATGCTTCCTTAGATGACCTCGATCAAATCCTCTAGCATGCCAATATCTTCTTAATTTTCATTTTTTTTTTTTTTTTTTAATGAGGAACAACAAGAATAACAAGAAATTTAAAGGATAAATTTACCAAATTAGAGCCAAGCTCTGATACCAAATGATGTAAACCCCTTTGGTGATTAAACCAAAAATTCCCACAACAATTTATGTATCAAACCAAGAAAGCTAAAGTGGTAAAATAAACCTAAACCCAAGCTTACTCTAACCAAAATTCCAAGGAATAATCTTTAACCCAATGGAAAGAAATAAACAAGTTCATAGATTTCTTCTAACAACACAAGATTCATAAAATCCACATGAAGTTGAGCATAATTTCTCAAAAGAGAAACAAGATTAAGTTGAGGAATTTTACCTCACAAATGCTCTCCAAAGAGGCTCCATTGTTCATACATTCTAACTTGTAGGGTTTGAAAGAAAATGAGTATTAATAGTACAAATATGAAAGAACAATAAAGAAAAATATGAAAAAATAGTAGAAAACGCGCATTTTTTAATGTTTCAGTAACTTTCGGTCGACCAAAATGGTCAACCGAACTCCATTTCGGTCGACCGAAAATTGTCAACCGAAATTGACTGCAAGCGCCTTCTTCAGTATTTTGATCATAACTTTTGATCCCGATGTCCGATTGAGGCGATTCAAAATGATCTGGAAACTAGAAGAAAAGATATATAATTATTCAAGAAATAGTAAACCTCAAATTCGGACTTTATCTTTGTCAAAACTTTAATTAAATCTCTAGCTTGATTCAATCTTCATGTCTTTACTCCCAATTTGATTCTAGGCTTCTTTTCTTGGGTTGATCTCTTGTTTAAGCCTTGAATCTTCTTTCAAATGGACCATAGTTGACCCGGAGCTCCACAAACATTCACTTAAAAAATTGTTTGGCTCGAATGATTGATTTTCCTTGTCGAGCCTCCTATGATTCTCATCAAATGGTCTAAAAGGTTTTTCGAGTATGGCAATATAGTAAACTTGTGAGATGAATCATGAGTTTTAAATTCATTATTATTAATTATTTTATATTTGTATTTAAATATTAATTAACTCCATCATTGTCATTTACAATTTCGCTTATTAATAAGTTAGTCTCATTCGATTTTCATTTACTAAGAATTTTAGTCCAAGTGTGAAGTTAAATGTTACAATGAGGTAGAGACGTAGCAAATTTCATAAAAAAAAATTAATCATTTTCACTTTACCCAAAAAAATCACAAATTATTTTGATTTTTAGTTTTAGGACAACCAATTAAGATCATAAAAAAGGATCAAAGACCGGTTCTAACTTCGATTTTTCGGTTCTAAAGGTGGAACCGAGAACCGAATCGAAAATCAATCGGTTCTCGGTTCCAAAATCGATTTCCTATTTTATTTATTTTTAAACCATACGGTTCTGATTTGTTCGGTTTCGGTTCTGTCATATCAGTTCCGATTTTTTTGCCCATCCCTAAACAAAATTCACCCTTAAATTATTCCATAATTAGGAATACCGAGAACTCAATTCTATGTTTAGCTACTGATGCAAACTATTTTCCTTTGAGAACAAGCAGCAAATGAGAATTTATTAGCCTAAAGAATCTTCTAGTTCTTCGACGAATGTTCATTTGAATTCTCAACAATTCTCATTATTGAATCGAGGTGATTAATCCAATCATGTCAATTATAATATTAAAGTTATCAAACCTGTGATTCAATACAATGTTTGTTTCAATTGTACTAATACCAGCATAAAGTACTAATTAAGAAAACTATTAGAGACCTTGTATGTTTATCTTTTATTAATTATCCGAATAATTGAAATTTATAGTTATGTTCCTTGGGAGTAATAACATAATATTCAATTATCTGAGATTTAATTTCCCGGAATTCATTTTCTTTCCATCCAAGTTTCACTATCGCTATCAAATGCAGCCTAAAAACAAAAGAAAGTAAAATGACCAGTTACGTCTTGCCCTAAAATCAAACAAACATCCCGTAAGTTTTCTTTCTCCATTTTTTCTTGTTGTCTTCTTCCTCAAGTTTCTTTCTCTCGGCTTTCTTTTTCAAGGAATCAATATATCTATATATAATACTCTCTCCATCCCAAAAAGATAGTCATGTATACTATTTTTGTCTATCACAAAAAGATATTCTTGTTTCCATCTTGAACATGTATTAAAATTTTCATTTCCACATATACCCTTATTTAATGTATTTTGGTACAATGCACATATTGCATTTTCAATTTTTTTATGGGAAACGAAGTGAGTCCACTTAAAATACTAAATAAGGGATAAAGGGTATAAATGTAAAACAATAATAAAATTTAATACCTTGACCATATTAACTACCATTTCTTAATCTGTGTGAAAATAACATAGGACTATCTTTTTAGGACGGAGGGAATAATAGGATAACTGTCACCATTTTACGCACATACTTTTCCTCCCAATTTAACTTTCTAAATCGGGAAACTTTCAATCTGTTTGTTAAAAGTTTTTTGTTTAAAAACATGTTTTTTATATTTTCTAGGTAAAATGTGTGGTTAAAAAGTAATTTGAGAAATTGTGTAGGAAAAAATATGTTTAAAAACATGTTTACCAAACGGAGGCTTTCTTGCCCCAAAAAAAAATGTTATGAGCACCGTGCAAAACATTATATATATATATATATTGAAGTTCTATAAAATATATGTAATCAATACATTAAAAATCATACTTAATCAAAAATTAAAATACATTGAAAAGAAAATTGGTGATGAATACAAATAAAATTAAAACAAATTTAATCCAAAAATTTAATTAAGAGCCAAATTTTAAGACGCGTGAGTATTTTTTCCCATTTTGATTAGTGTTGTGTTTTTTTAAAATTTTGAATTCGATAATATTTTGTAATAAAATATTATTTGTACTAAATTTTTTTATTTGATATGATTCTATAATCAATATATTTTCATGAATTTAAAAAAAAAAAAAAAATCTTGAGCACCGTGCAAATCATTATCATTTCTTTAATGTGTGTGTGTGTGTATTGAAGTTTTTATAAAATATATGTAATCAATACATTAAAAATTAAAATTAAACTAAAATTAAAATACATTAAAAAGAATATCGGTGTTGAATACAAATAAAATTAAAACAAATTTAATACAAAATTTTTTATTAAGCGCTAAATTTTAAGACGCGTGAATATGTTTTCCCTATTTTGATTAGTGTTTTTTTTTTAATTTCGAATTCGATAATATTTTTTATTAAAATATTTTTTTATACTATATTATTTTATTTAATATGATTATATAATCAACATATTTTCATGAATTCTAAATCATTATCATGGATATAAATCTCGTGCATTGCACGGGTGTGATACTAGTATAGGAAAACAACTGAATCTCATAGTTTAAACTTCTTTTCTTCTCTATATATATTCACTGAAGTATGAAATCTCCATGTAAAGATGTGATTTGTCTTTGGTATTAACTGTTAATGGCATTTTTAGATGCTTTTTCCTTTGAATGATTTTTCTTTAGCAAAGTCCTCCAAAATTTCCCGCTCAAATCTCCCGCCATCCATCATATTATTAAAAAACAAAATTATAAAAATTGATAATAAGAAAAACAGTTCAAAATTCACATATTGCTTTGGCTCCAACATCAGTTCAAATTCAAATTCACATCTAGAAAGGAGCATTTAATGCCATAATATCAAGCTGGAACAAACACGGGCTCACTGATTTGATATGAACATCTTTCTGCAATGTACTATCGAACAGAGTCCATGGAACAACACTAAAAGAGTATACAGTAAAGAAATTTGGTAAAAATTTTGAAAACAAAAAGAGCTGTACATCTTGCTTCATTTCTACTCCGCCTGCTGCTACACTTGCGATGCAAAAATCTCCAGCTCCAGTGGCGGTTCCTACTTCAATTCCTCCTGCTGTAGCTTCTGTGAGTTCTCCACCAACAGCTTCTGAAGGCGGATTGTTCGCAACTTATTCACTTTGCAGTTCTACAGCTGGAGTTCTAGGTACCTTGTTCACCCCATCTCTAGCTTCTATGGTGGGAATGGGATTGGATGGGTTTATTAGTAGTTTCTAGGTACCTTGTTCACCCCATCTCTAGCTTCTATGGTGGGAATGAGATAGGATGGGTTTATTAGTGGTTTCTAGGTACCTTCTTCAACACTCCAATTCTTGCCAAAGAGCTACAGTAGAAAAGATGTGTTGAGAATTTTCGCACATCAATCTGCTGGATTCAAAGCCGATTTAGGGTTCGATTGTTGTAATTTTTTTTGTTATTTCCTTGTTTCTTTTTCGAAATATACATCTCATTCGTTCTGTCGATTTTTCCCTTACTGATGCGGTAACTGCTGTAATGGGATGGTGGTATTGTTGGAAAGACATAAAACTCCCTTTTGATCCATTAAACTTAAGTTTAATTTTCTTCCATTTCCAGTGACCCAAAAAGAAGGAAAAGGAATTTTTTACGTGTAGCTTGATTTCTATTTGCGAGATCTTTTGATCATGGGGGTGGTGGAAATGGCAAATCCAGCCGACTCGGATGCCCCAAAAAATGATGTTGCTGTGGATCATCACAATCACCAACATCAGTCTTCCGTGGGGAAAGTATTGAGGTAAATTTTCTATTTTATAGTTATTTTCTGTCAGAATTATAGTGAAGAGTAGAATTTTTACTAAATTCACTAGTATAGTATTCGGGGTTGAGTGTTTTAATGTGCCCTTTTCATCAACTGGCTGTGGGAAGATGATGGTGGTTATAGAGAACAGTTAAATCCTTATATCATGTGATATATACAAGTTAATGAATTTGTTTATTTGGGTGTTTCAGAGGAAACAAAAACAATAGATATAACCTCATATTTTCTTGAGTTTTGATAGCAAGAGTTGAGTAAAAGTAGCACATACTACACTGCAATTGAAGTTTTTACTGATAAATTGTGTCCTCTACCCATTCACTCAAGTTGTTTGATTGATGCATTTGACCCGAGATTTGGTTTCACATTTCAACTAGTTGTTTCTCTTTAAAAAAAAAAAAAATCTCTTTGATCTTTTCTCCCCACATATAAGCCTCGGAAGTCTATATCAACAATCAGCTTTAGCAACAAAGGATCTCGATATCTTTGATAATTGGTGCTGATTTTTCCTACTGTAGTGAACTAACTGGGAATCATAGATTACAGCAGTCGACGGAATATTGTTTGGCCAATATAAAATTGGTAAGAGAAGATGGAGTTATTCTGCATACTGCTGGAAACCCTTTTTGAAAGAGGAACATTGGAGAATCAATATTGAAAGAGGAACTGGAGTTATTGGGTTTGGCAAACATCAAGGTATTTTTGACAATACTCTCTTTGTACCATCACTATTTGCTGATATATCTTATGGTTTTGATATAGAATCCTTTCATATATTTCATGTAATTGAAAACTTTTTAATAAATTATATCCTTTTGTCTTTGGTAGTGTTTGTCCATATGTATAAAGCCCATGTTTGGGATCCACTAAAATTAGATTTTGCAAAATAAATATTTTAAAATAGTGATTCTTTGGAGAATGTGTGGTTAAAAAATAAGGATTTTATTTTTAAATTTTTTTAGCGTGTAATATTATATTATTGGAGAACATGTAGTTGAAAATGAGAAAGAAAAATAAATTTTGATCAAAATTGTATTAAGACAATAACGAAATTAGGTTTGTATGAGCAAAATTAGCAATTTGAATGATGAAATTTTTTTCAGCAATGGAATTAATACGAAATGAAATCACATTTCTTCTTCGATTTTGGAGAAGCAAATGAAATTCTTTTAGTCTACTTATTGAGATATAGCTAGGAGAATGAATTTTCCTGAACTGTCAAAGTAGACATAATGGACATGGTGTCTTTCTTCTCAGATATCACCCAGTTTACCAAGTACTCTGTCTCAGTGAGGTGCAAAAATCATACCTCACTGTTATGTTCATTGACTTTGATTGTTTTGTAGTTTGTACCTATCTTTATGACATGGTGGTGTGCGTTTTCATATAATTTGGAGTAAATGCATTATATGTTACTTTATGGTCATTTGAAACCCTATGCAGTTCTATGACAAGTTTAAAGTTACAACATTGTCGAACTACTTGAATACCTATGGCAGGTTCCAAGTCATCGTACCGTTTGGAGAGAGGTTGAGCTACTCGAGCTTTTCTTTTGTTGTTTTTTTTTTCCTCTCCCTTTTGCATTTCTTATTTGTTTCTGTTTGAAATGATAATTATTATTATTGCATGTTGTTCCAGATTGCTAAGGAGGAGGAGAAGGGTGTCTATTTGAACTTCTTGAACTTTTTGATTGATCAATGATAGCATTTATCTCTTCGATGAAAGTCTGAACAAAATTCTTGAACTCAAAGAACTAGAAGCTGAGATGTTTAATACTGTGGAATGGGAACAAAGACCTCAGCAAGAGAGGCAGGAGAGAACTCGACTTTTTCCATTATTTGTTAATCTATGGTTTGAAATGCTTATTCAGATGGTAGTTCCTTGGTGTTGTAGATTATAAGGATTGATATGAAATTGGCGAATGAAGATGTTAGTTTGCTAGCATTTACTTCAGAACAAAATACAACTCCCTTTCTATTGCTGGAGATGGTATTTCGAGTCATCAAAATTTCCAACTTTCTAAAACTGGTATGTTAAAGGTTTTATTGACAGCCTTTGTTGTATTCTTCCAAGTTGAAAGAGTTGCCAGTATGCTGAACTATTTTCTGTTTCAATTGGTGGGGCCCCAAAGAAAATCTCTTAGCTTGGAAGACCCTGAAAAGTATGAGTTTTGACCTAAACAATTGCTAAAGTAGGTTGGCGTTAAAACGATACTATGTTTTTCTTTATGGATATTATCATTGGATTACAAAATTTCTACATAATTTTTAAATATCTTTTATTCGTGTTACCGTATTGAAAGGTCTTTAAACTTTGTTTCGATATATATGAATACGATTTGTGCATTGATTAGGTTGACGGTAGTAAAAAACAAGAAGAAGGGCGGGAATGGATTTCAAGTAGGAAAGAAAAAGTTGAAGACAAAATTAACCCCATTGGCGAAAGCTAAAGCTGCCCAGTCAATGGAGTTCAACAAATGAGATCATTTGACGTGAGTTAAATGTATTAACAAAATGAAAATATGTGATTGACTGCGATCTGGTTAATCAAGGTTGTGCCTTACGGTTCATTATTCATGTCTAATGTAACTTAAGAATGAGATAGTTCGATAACATTTAAGTTCCGATACTTCAACTTCTTGAAATGAGTTATTTAACTAATTTTCCTTCTACATTTATGTGATTACTTTTTGCTTGTGTGTCTTATGTATACGATTGAAGGTGAATGGTCCATAAAGTATTTAATTCGGTGATTTTGAGATGCTCAAATGAAGGGAGGGAGAATGTTGGTTAAATATTGAATTAATTCTTTTCCAAAAACTTCTCGAAATAACCACTGATGATCTATTTGTAAGCGACCTAATTATTACACACTTTATCTTTAGTTATATTCTATTCCTTTATCTGCAAGTAGTTTCCTTTTCAATATGTTTTCCTTTGTCAAGACGCATTAGCTGCAATGCATCAATTAGTAAGTGAAAATGTTATTCTGGAGCTCTAACTTATGAACTCTGTCTATCCTTGAAATTCATACAGGTATATTTTTTTTTTTTTTAAAGAGAATGGATTTCAAAACTTAGATTAATTTTGTTGAATTTTCAAATTTAAATAGACATTATTAATATTGTATGAAATTAAGTATGAGTTATGTACTTTATTATGTGAACATTGAAACATCATAATGTTTTCTTTTGGAACCACTTATAAAAATTACAATTTTCGTGCAACGCGCAGGTAAGAACTAATTTTTTTTATAGATATTCATATAATTTCATATAAATTGGTAAAGTTAAGGCCATGTTCTCTTTACTATTTTGAGATCGTTTTCTGTTTTTATTTTAAAAAATACTAAAAACGAGTTCTCTTTACCATTTTCAAAAACACATTTTGGAAAAAAAAAATTGTACACAAAACTTCGTTTTGGACGTTTTGTGTGTATTTCACCAAAAAATATTCAAAACACGGAAAACGTATTTTGGGATTTTTTTTCTTAAATTATCCTAACTTGGAATCAAGCTTAATATAATTTATTATTATTATTATTATTATTATTATTATCCTAATTTGAAACTAAACCTAAATAAGGATTTTTTTTTGGAGAATTATCCTAACTTGAAACTAAGCATAAATAACGTTTTATTAAATTCAATATCAACTTTAACAAAAAAAAATTAAGTGGGAATTCTTGTTGTTATATTTCAAAAAATGCCTTGATAAATTGACTCTGCTGGTTTTGAAAGAACTTGCATTTTCTGGATTTTAATAGAATTAGAGTTTCCTCAAATCCCGAACCTGATCAAGTTGTGTTAATATATACTTTTAGTGCTCACATTAGCTTGTTGCACGTAACCATGTTTTTAGTATATTGTGAAAAGAAATTTGAGTTTGAACCAGTAGTATTCTGCAAGCAAATTAATTAAAAATAATTTAAGTTGTATTCGACAAAATTTTAAACAGAACGTGTTTTTCAGCTTTTCATTTTCAAAAACAGTTTTCAGAAATGACAAACCAAACGCATTTTCAACAAATTTTCAACAAAAATAAAAATACAAAACATTTTAGAAAATAAAAATACAAAATAAAATACAAACAAAACGCCACCTAATAATCTTGTATTTTATTTTATTATTTGCTTACAATATAGATTTATAAAGTCAATGCCTTCGGAGATTGCTCTTCATCTATTTGCTGGAAAAGTTATGGTTTTATTTGGGTCTTCATGCAATACTGACTCGTAGAACAAGCTAACTGTATTCTCAGTGAGTTGTTAATTGTTATCAATTCATAGGAATTTGGTGCTAGTTTTTTAGTTTTTCAACAAGCATATAAAAAGAGACACATATTGATTCTGATAATGAAGATGATGTAATAATTCAAGAAGCTAGAGATCGTAAAGGAAAGGGCATCATGGACATGAAGGGGTTGCATACAAAATTTAAACAGTCAATTGTGAATCAAATATTCAAGAAAGATGGCTGTTTGTCACCAAATTGCTAGGTTTTTCTATACGCTATCCCATTTTTTTGTGTAAAAAATCCTGAATCTCTAAAGATGATTTGGAAATATAGGACTGGATTGAAGCCACCATCTTACCATGAAATAAGAGTTACTGTTTTAAAGAAAGAAGTGACTAGAACATTGAACTTACTTGAAGAGTATAGAGAAGAGTGGAGGGAAACTAGTTGTACAATTACATAAAAAACAATCAAAGTAAGATAACAAAAATAAAATGTAATTACGAATTATCAACACCTCACCTCACTGATTTATAAAATATCATTTGTTGCATATACCACAGAGCAAGGACAGTCATCACTCAAAGAATGAAGAACTAGCTAAAACTCCAGTAGCGAGCCTCCAAAATGGTGAAACCACATGGCCAACTATATTATGCCCTTCTTTGTTTTTTTTAAAAAATTTTCTCTTTTTGTCTACCGTATTCCATCTCAATCATTTATTAAAAGTTAAGCCCACAATATTTTACTTTTCAACCAAATCTCAACCGTCCATTCCCCAAAAAATCACTATTCATTTCAAAAAAAACTCTTTTTAAACAATACCAAACACACACACTATATATTTGTATCGCAAAAGGAGCTTTATGAGCAATTTGTCTTGGGGTACAGGCATAAAGCTCTACCATTTCTTATCCAATAATTACAGTTTATAATATTGACCTGCAGATCTAAGGCTCCACACATACTTTGATACGTGAAGAATCTAAGGGCCGAGTGACTAACGAGGCAACTTTAGCTTGTATCTAAATAGACAACAGCTCTATAGCAACAAGCCCAGCTGCTCTTATTAGCTACTACAAAGACAAAAAGGTTCTTTAGGCAATCCCTCTTCCAGTCACAATCATTGCTTCTAGCATATCCTTTGGCCTCCTCTTTTCACTAATATGACAAGTTTAAGTTTCAATGTTTATACTACATTATGCAAGGAACAAAGCTTGTATGGCAATAGCAGTTAATGAAATGTTATTTGTTTCTATGGCCAGTTAATAAAACTTAATCAAAAGCATCCGAACAAATGATAACTTGAGTAAAATTTACTGATAAAGCACAAAGATGGAGCATCAGAACTTAGCCACACGCTTGAGAATCCATGAAACATGTCTAATGAAATGGTGAAGGGGGTTGGACGCCTACTCTCTGCTCACACCGAGCCAAATCCAAGTTAAATAGCAATTTCATTTTGCTTGGCAATGGCAATGGCAATGGCACAAGGCATGAACACACAAAGCGATAACATTTTCTTGAAAGGAAATTCATCAAGTAGACCAAAAATATGACCTCAAAACAGTAAATTATCTACAATGTTGTACACATATAGCACTTGTACACAAAATTATTACAAGTCATCCAGTGGCACATCAATATTCAGCGAAAGGGAATAGAAATTTAATCAAACGAACCATGAGATCAGTCAAGAAACTCAAACTCGTCATCCCTCAGGTGTACCAAGAATTTCATTGGCTTCCCATCGCGCCCCAGAACCTCATCCGCCACGAACTCCACTTTGTACGGCAAATTAGCTGAAATCTTTTTCCCCTTGTGAACCCCGACATATTGCTTCACCGCACCCACCTTTCCTGTCAACTCGTATTCGGGCACTTTAGGCACATGGTAAACCTTCAGTGGCACCTTAACTCTGACCTTAGCCCCAATTTTGTACTCGGCTGTTTTCACCTCATCATCACTAACGCTATCGTCGTCAAGAATTACAGAATTTGCAGTTGTAGCCGAACTACTATGTGCCGATGACGAGGCAACAGCCGGTAAATTATCTACAGCGGAAACGGAATCTCGAACAGATCTTATGGGGTGGAAATGGGTGAAATATGCCCTTCTTGAAGGGTATTTGATTTTGGCAAGAGGAATATCCGGGTTTGGGATTTTGGAGGTGGGTATGTTGAGGAGCGAAGAAAAGAAGGCTGAAGAGGTGGTCATGGCGATAGATAGGGGTGAATTATGTGGAAATTTTGTGGGTCTGTGGAGACGGGTTAGAGGTTTCGCGTGGTGATGATGATATGTTTATATCTTGGATTGGAGGAGTGTGGGATTTTGTCCGATTTTATCCAATTTTTTATGGCTGAGGGATTGGTGACAAAACATGACTGATATATGGTCATTTGAGATTTGACACGTGTATCAAATAGGTTCAAACTAAAAAGAATTTAATTCCGTTCTTTTACGTAATGATTACACTTTATAAACAACACGTTTTCCCAAATAACTTTTTAACTATACATATTTTTTCTTTTTCAATTTTCAACTACACATCTTACCTAGAAAATAACAAAAACACAAAAAATTCTGTCAAACAGGCCGCCTAACTGTATGGGAATTATAAGCACGCGTTCAGCGGCTACTTATATTAAGAGTCTGTTCGATAGAGCAATTAAATGGGAAAAGACAAGAAATTTGCTCTGTTTGGTAACACTGTAGCAGTTTATAAACGATTTTTTTACTGTTTAAAAAGTAAGATGTGTGATTGAAAGGTGGATAGAAAAAATTTGGGTGGTTAAAATGTGATTTCGAAAATTGTGTTGTTTATAAATTGGTTTATAAACAATAATGATTACGTTAGGGAACACACTATAATTTATATAATTTTTCATATCACTTTTTAACCACACATATTTTCTCTCTCCAATTTTCAACTCCATATCTTACATAGAAAATATAAATATATCAACATTATAATTTCAATTCCCTTTTGAAGGCAGCCGAACAGTGCCTAAGCCTCCGTTTGGTAACACTGTTTGGTTTATAAATTTGTTTATTTTATAATTTTGAGGTAAAAAGTAATTGTTGAGAACTGGAGAGAGAAAATGTATGTGGTTTGTGTTATTTATAAACAAAAAAGATTCTTTTATCAAACGGATGCTAATTTACACAATTTCTCAAATTATTATTTAATCACATATATTTTCTCTCTTCAATTTTCAATACATATTTTACATAGAAAATAAAAATAATCCATTATAATCAGATTAATGAGTCGTCAAACACTCCATAATGTGTATTATTTTGGGTTTCTAGATAAGATGTGTAGTTAAAAATTGGAAAGAAAATGTATATGATTAATAAGTAGTATGAAATTTTTGTGCCCATTGTAATTTGAATTATAAAGTCTAGCCGAACGCAACCTTAGTTGGAACTTCGATGGGAATTTGCTCATGTATATATATATGTGTGTGTGTGTGTGTGTGTTTTTGCTTGTATGTATAGATAACGGTCCCGCTACACGTACAGGTAATTCATACAGATCACTTACATATGGAATACGAAATGGCTTTTTTACCCCTTGACTTAATAATTTCGAATTTTCTGTCTATACCACAGAAAATCGCCCAAGACTGTAAGCTCCTCCTCTCCATCGTCGAAATCACTGATTTCCTCTCCACCGTGGCTTCCCTCAAGACGAAGACTGGTTTTCCGACGGCCACACCGAAGTTCTTCTAAGTGGGCTTCAGAATCTCAGCTCAATAACTTCACCATCTTTTAAGACGCACAGAAATTATGAGTTCTTTGTAAATGACACTTAAAAATGTACCGCAAGAACCTGCAGTCACATTAATTCGTGATTCTCTTACCAAAAAGTTTGTGGTTGAAAAGAAGGGGCTGCAAACATTTTATGTATTGAATTGTTAACATTTGTAGAGCATTCAAGCTCATTTTCCAGTTTGAAGAAGAATCCCAGGAGCAAGAAGAAATATGTCCAGTGATGTTGTTTTCTTGTGTCTTGTTTGAGTTCAGATTATGACTACTCAAAACAAACCGGAACACAACACCTTCGTCCTCAAGAAATGGCAACCAGATCTAGGTTCGCCGGAGGTAGCAAGATTTCGCAGGAAATATTGGTCCTACCCACACTTCTACCTCTCCCCAACTATTTTCCAAGTCTCATAAATCAAGAAAGGGTTTCCCCCTCTTATTCAAATTCAAATCCCATAGGCAAGTGAAGTGCCAATCATAGGATGTCATGTAGATTAAGTGAACCGCCACTATATTCCACAAACCTTCACCTTGGGTTACTTTAATCCATTACCAATTTCCCCGATTACAAGTGCTATCCATGTGTGTGTGGTCTAATAAATCATCATCGCTCACTCCAGCCAAAAAAATAACCATTATTAATAGCAAGAATTGATAAACACTTGATGAATTTACCTGTCGCAAGTACTTTTGTCCCAACATCTGCAGGATTATCATCAGTTGCAATTTTAAGCAATGTAAACTCACCTGAATCTAACTTCTCCCTAATGAAATGATACTTTACCTCAATGTACTTAGACCTTTCATGATAAATAGGATATTTACATATCATTAAAGCACTTTGACTATCAGTAAATATCATAACAGTTTCATTTAAGAAGTCAGTTCACATAATAGGCCTTTTAACCACATGCATTCTTTTACAACTTCAGTGAGTGCAACATATTCAGCTTCAGTGCTGAAGAGTGTAACAATAGATTGCAACTATGATTTCCATGTGAACAATTATCACTCAAACAGAAAAAGTAAGAAGTGGTAAATTTCTTCTGATCTTTATCACCTGCAAAGTCAGAATCTACATATCCCTTAAGCTCAAGTTTATCGCTTCTCCTTTCAAACACTAACCCCATTTTAAGAGTTCCCGCCGAATATCTTAATACCCATTTTAATGTAGTCCAATGAGGTTTACCAGGGTTAGACATAAACATACTTAATAAACTAACTACATATGCAAGGTCCGGTCTAGTGGTAATCATAGAATACATCATAGAACCAATGACATTAGCATAGGGGACATTACTCATTTTATGCTTTTCATCTTCATTTTTAGGACATTGTGCAAATGATAAATTCATTTGTGCAGCTAATGGTATATTGACAGACTTAGCAAGTTTCATGCCAAATTGGTTATCACCTTGTCTAAATAAGACTCTTGATTAATAGTCAGTCTATTATCAGCCATATTCCTTTTAATAACCATGTCAAGAATCTTTCTTGCCTCTCCTAAGTCTTTCATGTCAAATTTCAATTTTAAAAGGTTTTTCATTTTTTCATTTTCAGCTTTACTAGAACTAGCAAGCAACATGTCATTCACATATAATAACAAATAAACTTCATAGCCTATCTTATAGTTTATTATAATATAAACATACATCATATTCACTCCTTTTAAAATCAATTTTAAACATATAAGCATCAAATTTCTTATACCATTGTCTGGGACTCTGCTTAAGGCCATACAAGGGCTTTCTAAGCAAGCACACAAGTTCCGACTTACCCTTCACCTCAAACCCTTGAGGTAGAGTCATGTAAATCACCTCATCCAATTCCCCATGAAGAAAAGCGATCTTAACATCTAGTTGCTCTAATTCCCAATCATATTGGACAACTAAGGTTAAGACTAACCTGATAGTTTTATACTTAATGATAAGTGAAAACACCTCACTATAGTCTATCCCCCCCTCTTTGAGTAAATCTCTTAGCTACCAATCTAACTTTATATCTTAAATGGTCATTAGCTTCTACTCCTTCTTTCAACGTGTAGATCCATTTATAATGGATTACCTTCTGATTCCTTAGTTTTTCAACCAACTTCCAAGTCTCATTTTTGTTCAGAGACTGGATCTCTTCCTTCATAGCCTCTTTCCAATTTTCAGAATTTTCACAGTTGATCGCTTCCTCAAATGAAGCAGGTTCAACTGAATCTAAGGCTTCACCTGAAACTAAGACATATTCAATCAAATTAGAAGTGATGTTCTTTATATTTGGTCTAACTTATCTCCTCTCCCTATCTCTCACTAATTGGTAGTTCTCCAAATTAGTACTTGTAGATGTTTCTTGATCATGGACTTCCGTTTCAAGAATTTCAGGAATTTATAGTTCAGGTCGTTTGCCGCAGTCTCAGCTACCAGAATTGGTCCGCCTTCTGGTCGAGTGTTCTCCACGATGAGGTGGTTCTTTTGGTGTAACTTGACCACTGGTTGGCCTGCCGAAGATGAAGTTTGAAAAATGGAAAAGTGACTTTTTCTTCCTCCTTTGTGCGGTTAGTTCTCAGCTCCCTTCTTCGGTCAGCACCTGCTTCTCTCTCCCTGCCTTAGGTTTTGGAACTTCTCCAACTGCTTCCTTCACCTAGCTATTTCACCATAGATCTGATACCATTCATAGAGCATTCAAGCTCATTTTCTAGTTTGAAGAAGAATCACAGCAGCAAGAAGAAATATGTCTAGCAATGTTGTTTTCTTGTGTCTTGTTTGAGCTTAGATTATGACCACTCAAACACACCGAACACAGCACTGTCGTCCTCAAGAAATGGCAACATGATCTAGGTTTGCCCGAGGTAGCAAGATTTCGCCAGAGATACTGGTCCTCCCCATACTTCTACCTCTCGACCAACTATTTGCCAAGTCTCATGAATCAAGAAAGGGTTTCCTCCTTTTATTCAAATTCAAATCCCATAGGTAAGTGAAGTGCCAGTCATAGGATGTCATGTGGATTAAGTGAACCACCACTATATTCCACAACATTCTATCCAGATTAATGTATCACCAGTGTCCACCAATACGGTTACCTCATTTCTTGGGCTCCAAATCTCTATCTTTTTCGAGCGGTGGAATTGTTGTAATGGTGCACACTGGAAATTGTATCTTGTTTAACCATTCCTCATGTTACCATTTTCTGTCTAAATCCTGATTATGATTTGCATCCTTTCTACACTGAATTATGTTTACTACTGAATTAATGAATTGATTCTAATGGTCATTGTGATTGTAATAAAGGAAATTTACGTTTGACCATCGGAATTTACAGTATTATAATTACTATATGATCAAAATCAAGCACAACAATTTAATCAAAACCATAGCATTAAAATACCATAACCTTATCTAGACATGGTCATCGGCTGAAATGATATTTTGATGATGGAACGTCGAAGATGATGGAGGGGCACCGAAGTTGGTGCAGGTGAGATACTTCCTCAATACTGGATTGTGAGCTTGGTGACGGTAACTATCTACTGAAATGGAGATTCGATGCGTCGGAGAAGATGAAGATCAGATGTTGAGCCCACCGACGATACTTATTTGATGCTCCGAAGAAGATGAAGGTCAGATGACTGCACTGATTTCTTCCCTATTTCGATTTCCCACTCGAATGAGTGAAGGTTTTGGGTCCTCGTGAGTAAAGGTGTGAGTGGTTAGCAGATTTTTGTTTTTTAAATCAACTTATTTCCACTTCAGCTACCACATCCGCACATGTTATTGTGTCTGTAAGTGTTTAGGTTCGTATAGTATATTCTTATAAATAAATATCGAGCATCTTGAATAACTTCAGGATCCCTAATTATTGGAAACCTAAGCCACTGTTCGGAGGCTTGGTCCATATTATAATCACTGATTTTTTAGGAATCTCAAAGTGAATAAAGGATTAAAATTTGGAGAGAGAAAAGATGTATGATTAACAATTGTATTGAAAATTGGAGCTGTTACGATCATGACTAATTGTACATGACACGTCATCCATATGGGCCCACCACGGGATCCACAAAACATCCATTCATCTAATCATGACCCACAGACCAAAACTATGAATACCAAACTTGCTGGATTCTTATATGCCGAGGTAATGCTATGTCGAGGTACCCCTTATGCCGAGGTAACCTATGCTGAGGTGAGTCTATGCCGAGGTAACCTATGCCGAGGTACTCCTAAGCCGAAGTGAGTACCCTGAAAAGGTGACATGACAACTTGAGATGACTTGTCTGCAAAAGACAGTTTGAAGTGATAACATCTTTAAAGGGATTTGATGTTTACTTTAACCTTATGACATGTAGTAATGATTATAACCAAATAAATGATTTACCTCATGAAGGGTAAGGATATTGCCATGTGTAAAGCATAGCACATGTCACAATCCAAGAGAATTACTCATTCTATTAATAGAGCACACTTGCCTCCAAGGAAAGGTCTAACTCAGTATTTTACTCTCACTTCCTTTTCTCTCTTTTACACAGTTATGTTTCCCGCATATAATTTATATTTGCTTGAAATGAGTACCGACTTAGGCATTGGAGTGCAAACGGGAGCCACCTTGGCCCCCTTTGCAAGCTGATTGTTTGTCCTAGTGCGCAGGAAATCCACGTGTTCAAGAGGGAGGAGTTGGGACGTGTTGATCCAAGGTCCTACCAGATTTTGTGTTCAACATGAGAGATTATTTTTTTTAAAAAAAAACTCTCTACCGAACGGAGGCTAAGCCAATTTATATCAATACAAGAAAACATACTCGGAATTCAGCTCGTATCAAACCTGGGATTCACCTCTTATCTTAATTTTTTTTACTACACGCTTATCTTTTTTTTTTTTTTTTGACTACATAACTAACACTCACATTATTTCTTACTGACTTGAAATTTATATATTTGAAAAAAGTGGAGAGAGAAAATTTGTGTTGTTAAAAAGTGAATTGAAAAATTGTGTGGTAAAATAAAAATTAAAAAATATGTTTGTCAAATAGAGGCTAATACAATTTATAAAGGTCCGTTTGACGATTGAAATAAATAGAATTTGATTTATAATATGTATTATTTGGATTTTCTAGGTAAGATTTGTGGTTAAAAACTGAAGAGAAAAAATATTTGTAATTAAAAAGTAATTTGAGAAATTGTATCCATTATGATTTGAAATTATAAATGTTACACAACCGATTCTAAACCCCTGTTCGGTGGTTGGTTAACAAAAAAAAATGATTTTTTTTGTTTTTTGTTTTGTAGATGAACGGTTAAAAAGTGGAGGGAGAAAATGTGTAGGGTTAGAGATTGATTTGAGGAATTGTGCAGTTTAAAAATTGGGCTCAAACAACTCGGTTCGGATTAAAGGAACCGGATTATAAACGTTACAGATTCATAACTCGAGAAAGGATCTGACACACTGAATGCGTGCTGTCCTAGTGTTTTTTCACTACTTGGTCCTCCCCATAGATGTACGATTTTCAACATTTATTGATGTTTGGCATATTCCTCTTCATTCAAAAGCAGCAACATGACCGTTTGACTAGTCAAATAGTGCAAGTGGTTGGACATTTCCAGCAGGTAAGAACATGGAGAATATTACTTTACACATTTTCACTTTTTCCTACTCTTTCAATATTCTTTAGTTAGCTTTTTTCTGAAAACAGCATGTGCTTACGAAATTGAAACGTGTAGACAGCATTGTTGATATTCATATAATGCGCAGAATGTTAAATTGAAAATGCCATACTTAAGAATTTTAAAACGACCAGCATAACTCGTCCATTATTCATGCAAATTTGGAGCTCCTAAATAAACCTAAACGGTGACCTACGATTGGCACAATTCATTAATAATATTTTCGTGAAATAGTTCCCACTCTTGTCTGGCATGCGCACTTTGGGGTTGCATATTTTGCTGGCGTTCACGTACGTAGACATCAGGTTCTCTCGGTAGGTAGTTCGGTCGGACCGTCGCGAGAAACCCCGGGTCCATTAGATCAATTTTGCGAAGATAATTGTGGATTACAATTTTCGACAACACAATTGACACTTGTGATCGAAACTCATAGTCCGACATCCTTTGTAGAATTATTAATCTCCTTTTCAGCACTCCGAAGCATCTTTCAACAACATTCCTGCACGAGGAATGAACATAGTTAAACAGCTCCTCTCTGTTCCTTGGTTGTCGTGCTTGCGATGAACTTGCTCTATGAGATTCTTGAATATGGTACCTATTATGACCCCTATACGGTCCAAGAAATCCTCGTCTATTTGCAAAACCCGAATCCACAACATAATATTTCTCCCCCATTGGGAACGGGAAATTGGTATTGGGTGTCTCCATTGCACCATGCAACATCCTGCTGTCATGTGTTGACCCTTCCCAGCTAGCACCAACAAACGTGAAACACATGTTGAAATCGACTGCAGCCAGTACATTCTGCATTAATTCGCCATTTCTATTTCTGTAACGTTCGGAACCAGAAGCTGGCGGAACAGCAGGTACGTGGATTCCATCAATATCGCTAATGCAATCCTGTATATCAAATTTAGTAGTCAAAGAAATGCATATTTTCGTATTCTCATATTTCATTTCAAGCTAATTATTTTACGTTTCATTTATTGCCCAATGTCTCAATTAATAATTTCGCAACCTACACAGATGAAGCTACCACGTAATGAATTACAACAGGTCTTCATACCCGAAATGCGGCATGTCTGGGGTTCACTGGTGCGTGAGCGCCTTCCCCTATTAGGTAATTCGGATGTGGACGAATCATTTCGTCAGAGAAACGGCGTAGCATCTCCAGAACCTGGTGAAAATGCTGGTGAATTGTGGCCGTAGAAAATCCGAAGAAAATGTGTGCCAAACGCATTCCAACCGAGTGACCTAGTATAAACAAGGTAAATGCTAGCCTGACCTTGGCCGAGATGTAGCGGGAGTCTCCAAATCCATAGTGTTGTCGTAAGTGACATACTAGTTGCCTGAAAGCTGGGGGACGCATTCGACATAACTGTAGACAATCGTCGCCACTGTGCTGATTTAAAACTCTGTCCACCAAGTTTTGGCCAATATTCTCATCCCTGTACCCATGGCCTTGCAACAATGCTCGTTCATCGCATACATATTTCATTAAATTTATTCCCATCCTGCAGAAGTCCAACCAAGATGCGTCTTCTTCTCTGAGTTTTAGATTTCAACATACAGTGTTGCCGAATCAGATGTAGGCATAATGAAGTTGAAAAACACTAGTTGTGAAAAAACACAGTTGTTACACTGGTTGGTTAAGTTCTGTAGTGTATATTTGTACAAGTGTGAAGTTCTCCATTCAAGCTACACAACCATATATATAGGACTTGAAGAAAGCTACTCAATTAAAGCAAAATTGGAACCACCCACCCACCTGCATTCGTACCAATACACTTCAAAATTGAAATAATTGCACAAATAAAGTTGTACCGTGCATGTACATGCAATGTCACTCTTGCTTCCAACTACTCACTATTGAGCATTAACTGCACATGTGAAAAAGGTGGTGCTCAAACTTTTAGCCCACTAGTACAACCCTTGGACGTGTCACTAGATTCCAACCAAGTTCAAAACTTTGTGTCACTAGATTCCAACCAAGTTCATAAACTTTGCCTAGTGAGTTCAAAATCAAATATGTCAAAATGCTAGTTATTTCATATATCATGATGCACTCAGCCCCATACAGCAACAAAAATTATGAAACGAAAATGCATGAATGAGCAAAGCATGACAGTGAAATGTAAAATGGTACACACTACCATTCTGCACTACCCGCGGTAATGTATAAATAGTTGGGATACTACATAACCGAATTTAAGTTCACAAATAGTTGAGGGGAAACACTTCCCGTAGTCAACAACAGGACACCACAAACTAATTGAACTGAAATCATTAAAACCAAGTACCGCGACTAACAACAGCCTTCGGAAAGCAAAGCATTTGGAAAAAAAATGTGCTGAAACTAAACTAGAACAGCACCTTGCGTTGCATATACATCAGCCATCTAATCTTCTTCTCCATGGTCTCCATCCGGAGAAACGCCTTCACATACTTCTCGTTGCTCGCCAAAAGTGTAGTGCCATACATGAAAAACTCCTTGTTGTAGTCCATGATCTGGTTTAAAAAGGGCATGCAGGAGTCTATATCTTCGGCACTTTGTTGTTGAAGCATCTTTGATTCGATAGCATTCTCGAAGGCCCCTATTAGATCCTAACTGGAATGTGCTTGCTTTTTCCGTGGTCTTGATGTTCCTGCTACGCCAGACTTGCGTTTGCTGCCCACCGTGCTTGCGCTTCCTGGAGTCCCATTAGAAGGAACGAAACATGAAGCTCCTTCCCCCCCATGCGGATCAATATTCAAATCCAGGTGACAAGTTAAATCCGTTATGTCCTGTTGGCTGCATGCTGTGGAAGGGTAGGTGACGTGCTCGCCCGTTACAGTAACTGACTTGAAAAGTATATCTCCATAGTATATCAATTCAACGACGTTTTTATTCCTGATATTCTTCACGTCAGGTATTTTTTGCACAGCAAAAGTTCAGAAATCAAACTTATGTATAGGAAATGAAACACGCAAAAACGATCTGAAATCCACGTCTCCTATCTATTTCGCGTAAAAATGTAAACATTCTCAAATACAAATGGACGATGGATTTGAGTCAGCTAAAAGAATTTACATGCGTTATAGTAGTACATTTAACCGTTAAAATTAGAAAAAAAGTTGTGGAAGTTTTCACTGCTATGGAAATCAGACAACCAGTTCTCCGAAGCATTCAATAATAAACTAATATATTTAATGAGTCCAACACACATATTCGTCGAGGCCCTACTAGAATAAGAATGCAATTGCCACACCATAGAGCTTGAAAGAAGATTTAGCCATTTGAATTTATCAGTTGTTCGATTCATAAAATCAGCCAGGTCCTACAAACAAATGTTTCATTTGAACTCAACCAACTACAAGTGTTATTCTTGTGTTGATCTATTTTAATGAGAACTTAAAGAATTGAGAAAACAAAACCGCCCAGCCCCTACATGGTGGAAATGCAAAGGCCTGTACATATAGTTAGGAAGAAGTTTTAAGTCATTTGAAGTCATCAGTCCTTGGATTCATAAAACCGTCCATCCCCTGTTAGCAAGTGTTAATTTTGAACTCAACCAATTGCAAGTATTTTTCTTGTGTAAATCTATTTTAATGACAACTTAATGAGTAGAGCAAACAAAATTGTTAACTCCCTACCAAACTTAGAATGCAAAGGCCTCTACTTAGAGCTCGGAAGAAGTCTCAAGCCATTTGAAGTTAACAGTTGTTCGATTAATACAATTATCTAGCCCTTGCCAGCAAGTGTTACTTTTCAAATCACAAATCTCAAGTGTTTTTCTTATGTAAATCTGTTGTAATAGCATGTTTCGTAAATTCACAGCTAATACGTATTCGTAAACAAAATAAAAATAAAAATGCAGGTCCTATGAATTACAAATATATAGTTTTCAGGAACGCGTCAAAATCAGAACTGCAGTGTGCACGTCAATGTGAAAGGAGCCATCCAAATTACACCAGCCTAAGTTGAATAATTATGGTCCGGTTTTATCTAGTATGGTTTCTCTACCTCTGTATTCACAAGAGTAGTAGCTTCAACAAATCCAACCACACCGCCTCCAAGGCAGTCAGTGATTCAGTAGAAGAAAGAACACAACACAATTTTTGTTACTAACCTTGATGGCCTCCGACCACCATTCGTCGTCGGCCGAGAAAGAGTCGTTAGTCGGGTCGAATCCAAGGCCCGTGGCGTTCCGCAGAGAGTTTGCTATGCTCCAAAATCCTTTTTGAACGGTCCAAAAATTTTTCACTTGGGTTTCCACACAGGTGGAACTGAAATGGGTGCTGAGCTCTTGTGCCACTCTCCTCCAGGACTCGGGTTTTAGACTTGCATCTGATCGCTTCCCGTTTTGAACCTCCTCAACGCAGAGGGTGAAGAACAAGGCCCGACGCTCGTCATCCCATTTCCAACTCACTCGAGTTGATAGTTCCTTCCCAGTGGCCTTCTTCTTTGGTGATGGTCTCGTGTTATAGGCTGGGACGTGTGCATACTGCGATTGGGAGAGCATATCTAGGTCAGCTTCAGTGGGTGAAGAAAGTAGTGAACATAAACTGCATACCTTGTTAAAAATGGTTGGGTCCATGGGTCGGATTTGCAACCTTGTGCGACAACGAAGCTTTTTCTGGTGACTGTCCAGTTGCGTCGTTGGTTTCATGACTTTGGGGGGAGACGAAGTTGTGTAGTTGAAGAAGCTGGCCTCGAAATGTGCTGAAGAATTAGTATGCCTACAGGAACACCTCAGTGTTGATGGACAGATGGTGGGTCAACCAGGAGTAAATTGGTTTGACTTCACATGTGATGAAAAATTTTTACTTATCGAACACTATGTAAATCTTTACAATGTTAGCGAACGGGATTCTTGCAAAATGGCACTAGTACAAATGTTGAAAAGTTGGTCAATCTCAAAATTCAAAAATGTTTACACCTCCACGACCCCAACGTGAAATAACAAATCTTCACCGTTCAATCCCTCTCCCGCTTCTCCCAATCCCCACCGTCCATTCAAATTTCAAATTCTCCCGAAACTTACCGTTACCCGCCTCTACTCTACTAAGCCTCCGCACAACCATTTTTACTCTGTTATTATTCGTCTAATCGACACTCTCTCTGTGTCAAAACCCCCAACATTTTCCTAACAAATTCACTCTTGTTCCGTCATGCCTCCAAAAAAAGCCCCCTTAACCACCAGCAACAATGCCAACATTTTGCCACCCGAAACCACTGCCGCCGGCGCCGGTGCCGCCGGGAAAACCATTGAGCAAACCTATCAGAAAAAGACGCAGCTCGAACATATCCTCCTCCGACCTGACACGTACATCGGATCCATTGAGAAACACAGCCAGAATCTCTGGGTATATGAAGATAATCAAATGTTCCAGAAACCCATCTCCTATGTGCCTGGACTTTACAAGATCTTTGACGAAATTCTTGTCAATGCGGCCGATAACAAGCAGCGGGATCCGAAAATGAACTCCTTGAAGGTCACCATCGATCCCGAGGCCAACTGCATTAGCGTTTACAACAATGGCGACGGTGTGCCGGTGGAGATCCACCAAGAGGAAGGGGTTTATGTTCCGGAGTTGATTTTTGGGCACTTGTTGACTAGCAGTAACTATGATGACGAGGAGAAGAAGACTACAGGGGGAAGAAATGGGTACGGAGCAAAACTTACTAATATTTTCTCGACGGAGTTCATAATCGAGACTGCCGATGGAAGGAGGCAAAGGAAGTACAAGCAGGTATAATCACATAACTTTCTGTCGGTTTGATTTTATTAATTGGTATTGATTTTTGATTCTAGGGTTTCCGGTAATTTTTGAATGTTGTACTCTGATTCTGGAAATATCTTGGATTTTGGTTATTTCACACTGGTTTTTCTTGATTTGTTAAATCATGTTTAGGTTATTATTTCTTTTATAATTTTCTCTTTCCATGGATGATGTTATATGGATTTGATGATTCCACAATATTGAGTATTTCTGTGGAATGCAAAAACTGTATTAAATTTTTGAAAATAATAGAATTTTCAATTTGTAGATTTAGAACTTATTTCAGGTAACATTTAAAAAATATGTAATTTACCATCATTTTTGCCGGAATCTATGTGCTGATAACTGATTCTTGATTGTTCTTGAACCATTCATCTTTATTTGTCAATGCCTGCTCTTGTTCTTCAATATTATAATGTAATAGAACTTAATCATTACAGTCTTTGTCAATTGTTAAGTTCACTGTTGATTCACTAAAGATGATATCGTACCTAATAAATTACGCTGCTAATTGTGCTAATCTTTAGTTAGTGGAAATGTTAGCCTATATTGGGTTATGATTTTGCTGACGTGTTTCTTTTTCTTTTATAAAGGTTTTCTCTTGTAACATGGGGAATAAGTCTCAACCTGTTATATCAAAATGCAAAGAGGGTGAGAATTGGACGAAAGTCACATTTAAACCAGACTTAGCCAAGTTCAACATGACTCATCTGGAGGATGATGTGCTTGCCCTGATGAAGAAGCGGGTGGTTGACATGGCAGGATGCCTTGGAAAGACTGTGAAGGTGGAACTTAATGGGGAAGACATTCGGGTCAAATGTTTTGGTGAATATTGCAACCTCTACTTGAAATCTGCTTTCAGGTCCAGCCTAGTCCCTTCTCACTGTTTAATTTATGTTTGATATTTTTCTCATGTTATGTGGGATTATTACTTTTGGTCAATTGTAGATTACTAATGAGTATATTATAATTATAATTTTGCAGAATAGAAGAAAAGGCACTTAGGTGGGAAGTTTGTGTAAGTTTGAGCGAAGGACAATTTCAACAGGTATGTCAGTAGGAATGTTCATTGGTTCACTAGGTTAATTTAGTTAAAATTGTAGTTCGAAACTTTTCTTCTTTGCTACCTGGCAAAGGGGAAAGCAAAGCCCATTTACGAGGAATTAAATGTAAAGTTGGTAATATCCTGGCTAATTTTACCAGGTCAGCTTTGTGAATTCAATTTCAACAATCAAGGGCGGGACGCACGTTGATTATATAACTAATCAGATAGCAAATCATCTTGCTGAATATGTAAACAAGAAGAAAAAGAATGCCAACCTTAAACCCCACTCCGTGAAGAACCATCTCTGGGTATTTGTTAATTGCCTTATTGACAACCCTGCTTTTGATTCTCAAACAAAAGAAACTTTGACGCTTCGCCAGAAAAGTTTTGGTTCTGAATGTAAACTATCTGACAAGTTCCTCAGTAAAGGTTTGTGATTGTTACTTTTTCAAAAATCATTTGAGTGATTAAGTGTCAGCGGTTGGTAATGACATCATTTGGTTTACTCTGGACAGTGGCAAATTCTGAGATTGTGAACAATATCATGGAATGGGCAGACTTCAAGGAGAAAAAAGACCTTAAGAAAACTGACGGAACAAAAAGCAAGAGAATAACTGGGCTTACAAAACTAGCTGATGCTAATGCTGCTGGAGGCAAAAACTCTGAGAGATGTACCCTGATTTTGACAGAAGGAGATTCAGCAGCCACTCTTGCAGTAAGTGTACTCAAGGGTTTTGACTCACTAAAGATGTTTATCTTCGGCAGTTATTTTAAGTGCTTTGTATCTTGTTCAGATTGCTGGACTATCGGTTGTGGGGCGAGACCACTATGGAGTGTTCCCTCTTAGGGGAAAATTGCTAAATGTTAGGGATGCAAGTACTAAGCAGATCAATGACAATGCTGAAATACAGAACATCAAGAAGATTCTTGGATTGCAGCATGGTAAACAGTACGACAGCATTAAATCACTGAGATATGGCCACTTGATGATAATGACTGATCAGGTGATGTGGTCCAGTTCTTGGCCAATTTCTTTCCTTCTTCTTTTTTTTTTTTTTTGGTTCATGTCAATGCTACCCAAAATTATAATGATAGGTGGACTACTCAACTAAAACTCAACTTTGTGCATTGTGCAGGATCATGATGGTTCCCATATCAAAGGGCTGTTAATTAATTTCATCCACTCATTCTGGCCATCTTTGCTTAAAATTCCTTCGTTTTTGGTTGAGTTTATTACTCCTATTGTAAAGGTTTGTACTATCACAATCTAGCCTTAGTTCCAAAATATATGACATTTATTTATTTATTTTTGGGTATGAAGTTTTTGATTATGTTACACAGGCTACTCATAAAAATGGGGAGAAAAGGTCATTTTATACAATGCCTGAGTACGAATCATGGAAGGAAAGTTTGGGAGACAGGGCGAAAAATTGGTCTATAAAATACTATAAGGTTTGTAAATTCCGGATATATAATAATATATCTGGTATATTAAGCATTTTTAAGGCTCATCTGTCAAATAATATAACAAAATTGGTTATATGTTTGTGCTGTATTTCATTAATTAATTCTGTTCATTTCTAACTTCATTGTAGGGGTTAGGAACAAGTACAGATAAGGAAGGGAAGGAGTACTTTAAGGATCTTGAGAAGCACAAGAAGGACTTTATGTGGGCAGATGATCATGATGGGCAGGCAATAGAACTTGCTTTTAGCAAGAAGAAGATAGAAGCAAGGAAGAATTGGCTCAGACAATTTGAGGTTGGAAACAGCGTTTTGGAATATCAGTTTAACATGGAAAACATTTGATGACTACTATTAGGCCTCTGTTCGGATAAAGTGATTTTTTTTAGTTTATAATCGCTCCAATTTCCAACACAACTTTTTAACCACACATATTTTTTCTCTCCAATTTTTAACCCTACATCTACCGAGATTGCCAAAAAATCTGATTATAATCACTGAAAAGTTATACGAACATTAGTACAAAGTTAATGTTCTAAAACAGGTATGGATTTCTTGTTTTGCAGCCTGGCACTTACCTTGATCAGGAAGAAAAGCTCATCAAGTATCGAGACTTTGTCAACAAGGAACTTATACTGTTTTCAATAGCTGATCTTCAGAGATCAATTCCATCCATGGTTGATGGTCTGAAACCTGGTCAAAGAAAGATTCTTTTCTGTGCTTTTAAGAGAAACTTTGTCCATGAAGCAAAAGTTGGCCAATTTGCTGGTTATGTATCTGAGCACTCGGCTTACCATCATGGCGAGCAGAGTCTTGCCAGTACCATTATCGGCATGGCTCAAACATTTGTGGGCAGCAACAACATAAATATTCTAAAACCGAATGGTCAATTTGGTACAAGAAATCAGGTGAGATGATATGATTCTTATCTCAATATCAATTTTGGCACCAACCATTCAGTAAACAATCAATTTGATCATCACACATTTTATGAACTTGTACAGGGAGGTAAAGATCATGCAAGTGCAAGATATATATTCACTCAGCTTGCTGCAATTACACGATTTCTATTTCCAAAGGATGATGACATTATACTGGATTATCAAAATGAAGATGGGCAAACTATTGAGCCTATTTGGTAAGTTTTAGTGCAAGTTAGTTAGTGATGAGGGTGAAAGATTTGTTTGCCCATAATTTGAAACTTTTTTATGTTTATGATCTAGGTATGTGCCAATCATACCTATGGTTCTTGTAAATGGAAGTGAAGGAATAGGGACGGGATGGAGTTCGTTTGTCCCTAATTATAATCCACGTGAAATTATATCCAACGTGAGGCATATGTTGAATGATGAACCAATGGAGCCTATGGACCCATGGTATAAAGGATTCAGAGGAAATATAGAGAAAACAGCAACAAAGGAAGGTGGGGCAACCTACACTGCTACTGGAATTATAGAGGAAGTCAGTGATACAACACTAAAGATTATCGAGCTTCCAGTTCGGAAGTGGACTCAGGATTACAAGGACTTTTTAGAGTCCCTTTTCCCATTCATTGAGGTTTGTCAATGTCTATTTATGGTAATGCGTGTCAGAGTTGGTAATCTCACAGCTACTTGATTTTACATTTTACAGGAAGTGAGGGAGTATCATACTACTGATTCTGTGAATTTTGAGATTGATTTGTCTGAGGAAAATATGAGGATAGCCAAGCAAGAGGGTTTGCTGAAGAAGTTTAAGCTAACCACTACCATAAGCACAAGTAACATGCACCTATTTGACTCAAAAGGCGTAATCAAGAAATATGACACCCCGGAAAAAAGTATGCAACTGCCAACAAATTACAACTTAGGTTACTGAAAATGACATTGTTAAGTATTTTTCACCATTTAATTGTTTCCTTGTGCAGTTCTTGAGGACTTTTACTCTATAAGGTTTGAATTCTACGAGAAAAGAAAGGCAAGTTTGTAAATTATGACAAATTGATAAATGTGAATAGCTTACATAGTTTACTGACTGATAATCCTTGCAGAAAGTTCTCATGGACAACCTTGAAAGGGAGCTGTTGATACTTGAAAATAAGGTTAGATTTATTTTGAGCGTTGTGGAAGGAACGATCATCGTGAGTAATAGGAGAAGAGCTGATTTGGTCCTTGAGTTGAAGGAAAAGGGTTTCTCTCCTTTTCCCAAAAAGACGAAGACCGTCGAAGTTTCTGTTGCCGGGTCAACTGATGTTCCAGAAGAGACTGAAGAGAATTCCGACGTGGTCAGCCAAGGTGTTCGGGCTAGTGATTATGAGTACTTGCTTTCTATGTCAATTGGGTCCTTAACCATCGAGAAGGTACAGGAGTTGTGTAATAATAGGGATAAGCTGATCCAAGAAGTTGAAGAAATGAGACAGGCAACTATCAAGTCTCTGTGGATTAAAGATCTCAGTGCTCTTGAAAGGGAACTTGATGTGAGATTTTTAAAGCTCTTTGACAACTATATATATTAATATGAATTATAATATATTTGAACCTCATCCTTACCTCCAAGTGTGACCATCCCCTCACATGTGTGGTGGGGTCGGTCTCGTCATTAATGCAGCCTCACTGTTAGCTCCATCCCTCATGTGAGAGGGTTGTCAAGGTTGGGTGCAAAGATGGAGTGCTTGTAGTATTACCCTACTAATATTATGTAATCCATCTTCCTGATGAATTTTTTTGCATATAATTTAGGAACAAGACAAATTAGAGACCCTTGCAGAAGAAGATGAATTGGATATCAAACCAAAGGGGGGAAGGAGGGCACCTAAACCAGCAATGAAGAATCAAAGGAAAAACAATAAGAAGGTCAGCAAGACAGAATTTGCTGTGAAGCCAATGGAAATATCAACCAACTCTGAGATTGAAACAGGTAAGTTCAAACTCATATGTTTAGGTCTCATGTGTCATCAGTAACATGTATCTGAAAATATTTGGCTTGTTTCCCCCTCAGATAATGTCACAGTAGCAGTTCAAAAGAAAGCTCCAAGAAAGGTATGAAAAAATGTTTATGTATCCTATTGTTAGTCTTACTTATTAAATTTTAGTATTCTGAGATCGTACTTTTGTGGTACAAAATTGGCAGGGTAAATCAGTTTCAACATTGCAGGATGAAGAGGATGATGATGAGATCCTTGCACTAAATGAACGGATTGCAGCCTACAACCTTGATTCTTCCCCTGATCATGTAGAAGGTTAGCTCCATGTGCTAAAAAATGCCTGCATCTACATGGGGATATCATAATTGCAACAATATATTGAACTGAAATGCATGAAAAATCTGTGATTTTTCATCCAACGCAACATCCAGCTATGTACTATTGAGAAAGAATACTAAAGAATGGTCCCATTATTATTCTTTTACAGCTTCAGATGCCGAAGTTTCAGATGTGCAGATCAAGAAAAAAGGACCAACAAAAAGGGCTGCTGCTGCAAAGAAGCCTCTGTCAACTGTTACTGAGATTTCTGATGATGATGAGGATGATCAAGACTTTGAGCTTGAAGAAGTTATGCCTGCAGAAGAGAGAAAGAAAACAGGGAGAAAACCTGCAGCTGCTAAAACAACAAAACCCCCTGGAGGGACAAAGAAGAGAGGACCAACTGCTAAGCAATCTCAGCTTGTGGGGCAGAAACTGATAACTGAAGTTTTACAGGGTATAGCGGATTCTCCCGAGAAAAAAGTAAGGAAAATGAGGATATCTCCTTTTAACAAGAAAAGTAGTTCAGTGCTGGGAAGGACGGCCATAATGGAGGAAGACGAGTCTCCGACTTCAGCCGGGACTGAAGATAGTAACCAAGTGGTGGTTCCGAGAGCCAGACCACAGAGGGCTAATAGCAGGAAAGCTACGTATGTTCTAAGTGATGATGAAGATGATGCAGTTGCTGTAGATTTAGACAGTGATGCTGCCGAGGATTCAATCAGTGATGCTGCTGATGATGACTCTGACTTCGATGAAGTTTAAGCTATTTCTTTAGTTTTTTTTATGACACACTAATCTGTACTTGGATCTACTGAATTTCTTTTATTGCCGGCGTATTTGGAAAGGCAACTTTCTCTGTTGTTTCATGAGTATTATGCTTGGGAAAATGATAAATTTCAAAAATTTCATTTCCGTTGCGTTCCTTTCGGTTGAACCCTGCCTCTGTGTCTCTGGGCACGTTTTGTACATTTTAGAACCTTATTGAAAGAGAACATGGAATACTATCAGATCATCAGTGGACATTGATTACAATTAGATGGTAGTATTCTCAAGATACGTCTTTTCCCGTGTTTCATGTTCTTGAATTTCCAAGCTGCAGTTTGATTATAAATAAAATATTTTTCAAAATCACTTTTTAATAACATATTCTCCTATACCTTTTGATTTTATTTTGATATAAACCACCTATTTTTTCTTAAAAAGTTTTGAATGAAGAACAACTATTTCCCAAATACTTTTTCGATTTTTTCAGAATTATATAGAAACCAATCCTGTAATTCTTTTCCTCAGCCACGGCGAATAATACAGAGAACCCGAAGAAATTGAGAATGTTCCAGCTAAACAAGAAACGGGAGCAGACCAGAAAAATAAAAGTACATTGTGTGAAGGCCTGAACCTGAAACACCGGATAACTTTGGATGGTTTACAAAAACAGTTGCAACCTATTACTCAGTTATGTGGATAAGTTCGTCTCGTAATTTCCATTTTCAATAGAAGATCTTTGATATCTGTTTCCACCCTCATTTTCATATAAAAGTATTCCTGATATGCTCTTTCACAAGCCTGGAGCTCTTCCACTTTTTGTTTGCACATATCCTCAGCCTCAGCTAATCGCAGTTTTATGATCCGGCTTGCATATTCTTCTTCAATTCTTTCCTTCTTTGCCACTGCTACGCGCTTCAGAGTTTCAGCTTCCCTTGTCGCATCATCTGCTCGTGTTTGAAACATCTTAGCCTCAGCCTGTTTAATTCTCACAATGCCCTCCAATTCGTCAAAAACGGATTCTTTTCGTACTTCTGTTTGCAAATCCAAGCTGCTTATGTACTTATCATTCCTATTTTGGTCCAGGCTAGGAAGTAAACTGATTGAATTTTCCAAATGAGGAGCCTTCTCTGAATGAATAGATTTTAACCACGCGGCACCTTGTCTGGAACCAGAAACGCGATTAAGTCCTTGAATTTTGCTTTGCACGTCAACGTTCCCAGGCTTGAGCGAATCAGCTTCTGCAATCAAAGAAATGGATGTTAGCATAAATTGGCTGTAGTTGAAGATAAGCAAAGATTTTACTTAGAGGATTTAGTGTCTACCACTGAAGAAAGCCATGATTTGCTTTTGCATCTCCTGAAGGTCAGCTTTATTTTTCAATTTAGACAGCATCTGAATGGCGATACCATGAAGTTGTTTCCCTCTTTCATCATTGGTTGCAGAAAATATTCTTCTCACGTATTCAAGTTCTCTGGAAAGGTTCTCTGCCGTCCATTCTTTGAAAAAGTTTTGGAAAACTTCTTTTACAAAACCGAACATTTCAGAAGGATGATCACATGCCAAACAATGGAACTGCATTTCTGTGGTGCCTTGAGAACCAGATATGCTGTTTCCGTTTCTAATGCGAGACTCCCGTAACCCACAATCTGCGTGGCACCAGTGCAGGCATACGTCGCACCCAACCCAACTACACGTGTTAGAGGCCGTGTCAAATTTGGAACACACAAGACACATGCACTCCCGGCAAAACCCATTCTTCTGCTCACATATTTTGCAGTCACATTCATCCACAGGCAGGAGACTCCGGCAAGTAAGATTTTTACATCTCATGTTTAAAAATATCTCTGCCAAATCAGAAGGCAGGAGATTTTGGTCGAGGAATTCTTGCAGACCCATCTTGAGAGCCACCAAGATCTCCAACTGAGGACGATGCAACTCCATTAGCACGTCCAGCTGAATGTCTGATCTGTTCTGCAATTCTTTCTGCAAAGACCTCAGCTGCCAGCACTTGCCTGGATTTGAGATTATGTCATGGACGAAATCCTTCACAAATGCAACGTGATTTTCGGCTATGTCATTAAACCTCTGGGCCATTGACTCTACAGGTTCAGAAACTATCATAGTAATTATTGACTCAGCAAAGTCAGGTCCAACCACCAATGCTTGCTTTTCTCCATCTGAGTAACTGATCTTATGTAAAGTACCACTATCTTTCTCTTTCGTCACTTGTCTACTTTCTTTGCTATATTGCGTATTAGAAGTTAACTGATTCACTCGAAATGCTTGAGAGTGCTTTTGTAAGCCATTTCCTATGGATCCCATGCCTTGAGACACTGGAACTTCTTTATTCTTATTATCATCTGATGAAGACGAAGCTTTCCAATTTACTCCCTGGATTATGGGCCGACTACCAACGGATTTCTCATAATCAAATGTGTTTGTAGTCAGGGAACAGCTAGGATTGTGACTCAACTGCTGAGAACCCGAAAAAGGCGTTGACATTGTTAATCCATCAGAATTAGTATAAAATGTGCTAGGAAAGGATTGAGCACTTCTTCCATGACTAGGAGAACCAGGTGCCAGCCCTCTATTATGAGCACCACTGGGTAATAATACATTAGGCAAACTAAGAGAAAGTTCAAGAGCCAATTTTTCATCTTTAGGCTGGTTATGACTTGACTGCTCATCTGTGTCCTCCTCTTTAACTGGATTAATGGAGAAATATTCGAATCCCCTTGTACTTGTATCTTCCATTTCAGTCTCTCCAAATGTTTGAAGGTCCTCCTTTGAAATGTTTTCAACCTCCAAACCTTCTGCAGAATGAGGACTATTTGCTGGCAATAATGGAACAATTTTTCCCTTATCCTTTAAATTTTGGCCTGTCAGCTCTATCCCAGGCACTTCACATTCTTCTCTAAGTCCCTCATTTTCACCCATATCAGTATCAACTTCCTTAACTTCGAGATCAATAACCTTATCTTCCTTTTGTTCCTCTTGTGACGCTGATGGATTCTTGGCACATGTAGCTTCAATGTCCCCAGAGTGAGCTTCTATTATGGCCTCTTCAGCATTGCAACCTCCACTGCCTATCATTATTTCATTTTCGTCTCCACTTGCACCTGTTCCCTGGAGTGAAGTATCCGGGCAATATGGCAACTCCATAGCTTTGTCCAGGACTTCTTGGGCTTCTCTGGATAATCCAAATTTCGCTGCCTCCCCCACTTTCACATCTTCTTGTTCTAACGTGGTGAAATTTTCCTTCTCCTGCAAAACATTATTCTCACCATTGCATTCACTATTGAGCTCCGTCCGAGAGTTCAATTTAACCGCAGTTTCATCCATAACAACCGCGTCACTCACTAGCTGAGGATCATGTTCGAGCTCCCCTTCTTCCCTTTCACTACCACGGACACCACCATCGCTCTGAGTCCCATCGGCACCAAATTTCCACCAAGATGATACCCTACCCTCCCTCCTCGACCTATCCCTTTCTGACCTAAAACCCTTCGGAAAGTCTCTCCTTGGTCCCAAAAAGCTTTCACAACTATTCATTCGATCAATACCATATCCAGCCCGGGGTGAAGAGCTCAAAATCCTTCTTTCTTTTCCATCTTTGTGACTACCGTGGTTCTTTCTCTCATCACCACCCATTCGCTTTCTAACCAATCTTGAACTCTCTCGACTATCATACCTAGATGATGACGACGAAGAACCCTTCTTCAAACTCTTAGAAGACCTATAATAAGATCTCCGACGCGAAGATGATGAGCGGTGCAAACTCAAATCGTCCTCCCTCCTTCTCCAATCTTTCGTAATACCCTTATCCACATACGACTCGAGATTATCCCTTGATCTCAATTTCTTCATATTTATAAAGAAAAGAAAAGAAGAACAACTACAAGTACTACACACAACACCGATGATGATTAAACAAAATTACAAAGAGACGTAAACTTTTCCTTAATTCTCCCAAACTACTAGTTTCGTCATTAGATGCTTATAAGAATCCAACTGACATTAACTTTATAAACTAAATATATCAAGAAAGCTTGAGAGCCCGAGGTCTCTAAGCAAAACGAATCAAGCAGTAAAACTCCTGAACAATCTGTCATTGCAATCAATGTGTATATAGAAACCAATTAAACTCCTCCTTGAGCTAAAGAAATGGTAGGTTTCGTATATGTGAAACTTTCCATTATCACCGTATAAATACAGTAAACTCAACAGCTCAATACACCGGGCACAGGCTCTGCATACTCTAGCTCTTCCAATTGGGTAAGAAGATTGAATCTTTAGGTTTGCAAACAAACAGATTCAGACAACCTTTCAAGGGAATTATCCTTGTGTTGTTTCGGAGATTTTAAACAACTGGCTGGAGTGGGAGAAGGGACACTCGAATACGCAAGTATGCTGAGAGGTCAATGCTTCGGGAGCTGAAAAGGCCTGGGGTTGCGTACCTCATGCGCAGGCTATTAATTAATAATAAAAGAAAAGAAAATATACTGGTTTGACTTTGGGTTTCAACTTCCACCATTGTTCCTAGAGGCAAAGCCGCAAATGATTGGTTCAAAAATTAGGAAAACGCTTACACTTTTATTTGTTCATTTTTTGTAAACATCACTCATATGAAGTGTGATTCATTTATAGACGGATTAAAATAATCAACTTCATATGAGTGAGTGAACAGTAAAAAATGTATATATTGATTTATTCAAAAAATTACTCCTCCGTCCCCAATTATTGCTTTTCCTTTTTTACTTATCTCAATTATATATATTTATTTTTTTATTGAGCCATTATTTGGATTTCATTAAAAATTTCTATTTTTTCTACAGTACTCAATCTCAATTATCCATTAAAAATCAAGCTCACAATATTTGACTTTTCAATCAAATTTCAACTAACAATTCTCTTAAAAATCACTATTTATTTAAAAAAACTCATTTTAAACAATACCAAACACATTTTGAGAAATATTTATTTTATTTGTTTACTAATGTATTTTTATTCATTACTACTAATAATAATAATTTTGATAATAAGGGCAAGTTAAAAATTTTCTGTATAAAAATTCATTTTTCAATGACATTAAATATGTTTTCTTAATTTGTGTGAAAAATCAAATCAGTCTATATAATTGTGACGGATGTAGTATTTTTTTTTAATATGATTTTGAGGTAAAATATGCATATGTTCAGCCCGCCCTTTAATCGTCGTTATTTTTAAATTTTTATGCTTTTTAGATAAAAAAATTGTGATTAAAAAGTGATTACGAAAAATGTGTACTGTTAAAAAGTGGTATTGAAAATTGTAACCTCTGTTTGAAAAACATGTTTTTTATAATACAATTCCTTAAATTCCTTTTTAGCCTCCGTTTGGCAACACTGTTTGGTTTATAAACTGGTTTATTTATGATTTTGAGGTAAAAAATAGTGGTTGAAAATTGGAGAGAGAAAAATGTGTGGTTATAATGTGATTTGGAAAATTGTATGGTTTATAAACCATAAAAAGTACATTTACCAAAAAAGGGCTTAATCACACACATTTTTCCCCTATACTTTTTAACCACACTTTTTACCTAGAAAACATAAAAAAAAATATGTTTTTAAACGAAAAACTTTTGCCTCCTTTTGGTAATAGGGTAGTGGTTTATAAACTGATTTATTTATAATTTTGAGGTAGATGTGTGGTTAAAAATGGAGAGAAAATATGTATGGTTAAAAAATGATTTTGAAAATTGTGTGATATATAAGATGGTTATTATAAACATTTATTATAACTGTGTCGTCGAACTCATACTATGTTATTGAAAAGAGAATTAAGAAAATGTATGATTAAAAAAAAGCTTGGAACAGAGGCACAGTCAAAATCTTTTACAAAACACACGACAACTATTATGAGACCATTATAATTGTGAATTAGTTTATGGTATTAAATTTAAGAACTTCTTTGGTCCAAGTAAAATTTTTATAACAATTTTTTAAATTCAATCTCAATCATTCATCCTCAGTCAAGCCTATAATTGTTGATTTTTCAAACTAATCTAAACCACACATTCAAAAAAAAAAAAAACCACAAAAATAAAAAAAATTCCTTACACCAAACAGGCTCTAAGTTAATCATGTTTTATGTCATTTCTGTTAGGGATGGACAAAAAAATCGAAATCTAAAGAACCAAACCGAAAAAATAGAAGAGGTCGGTTCTTTGGGAAAAAGTGAGAATCGAAATCGAACCAAAATCGAAAAATGGAGAACCGAAAAATCGATCAATTCGTATTTGAAAATCGAGAACTGAACATTCTTAATTTAAATTAAGCTCACATAACACTTTTTGTATTGCTTTACATGATAATTGTTGAACTTTTTAACAAAAGTACAGAATAAAGAACCTAAAAATAACCGAACACGATCGAATGGTATTATCTTAACATTTCATTTCACTAATAGTTTAGACAACGTTTATTACCATTCACACTTAATTTTTTTTCTTGTAGTAGGAGTTGATAACGTAAAGAAATCGTGAAATTTGATGTTTAAAAAACTTTATTGATGCCTTTTGAAGTTATATTTTAATTTAAATTTTGTTCCATGATTATTTGATTGTTTCTTTTCCTTCAACTTGGAGCTTAAGTTTAATAAGTTTTATTGACATGTTTTAGATGCTTTATTTGGCTCTCTTTAGCTTTATTTTTTTACAAATAATATGATATTTTTCACATTTGCATCAATTTTAATTTTTTTAATAGGAACCGAACAAGAACCGAAAAATAACTGATAACCGAACCGAAATCGAAATTGTTCGGTTCTTGTTATTAAAGGAACCAAATTGAAACCGAACCGAAAGTTTTGGTTTTGTTTCGGTTCCTTCAATAACTGAATCGAATCGACAAATGTCCACCTAATATGTGTACAATTTTATATATGATAAGTAGATGAGTGGTTAAACAACACATCACTTCAAATCACTTTTAAACTAGACAAATTTTCCCAGAGAATATATTTCATATCGAAAAGATTACATTCTTTATTTGTAAATAAAAAACTTACCAAACAGAAGTTAATATTAATGGGGGCCAAAGAGGGGATAAATAAATTGAAATAATTATGAGTAATATTCACACTTAATTTTTTTCTTGTAGTAGGAGTTGATAACGTAAAGAACTCGTGAAATTTGATGTTTAAAAAACTTTATTGATGCCTTTTGAAGTTATTTTTTAATTTAAAATTTGTTCCATGATTATTTGATTGTTTCTTTTCCTTCAATTTGGAGCTTAAGTTTAATAAGTTTTATTGACATGTTTTAGATGCTTTATTTGGCTCTATTTAGATTTATTTTTTACAAATAATATGATATTTTTCACATTTGCATCAATTTTAATTTTTTTAATAGGAATCAAACAAGAACCGAAAAATAACTGATAACCGAACCGAAATCGAAATTGTTCAGTTTTTGTTATTAAAGGAACCAAATCGAAACCGAACCGAACCGAAAGTTTTGGTTTTGTTTCGATTCCTTCAATAACTGAATCGAATAGACAAATGTTCACCTAATATGTGTACAATTTTATATATGATAAGTAGATGAGTGGTTAAACAATACATCACTTCAAATCACTTTTAAACCAGACAAATTTTCCCAGAGAATATATTTCATATCGAAAAGATTATATTCTTTATTTGTAAATAAAAAACTTACCAAATAGAAGTTAATATTAATGGGGGCCAAAGAGGAGATAAATAAATTGAAATAATTATGAGTAATATCAACTACCAAGTAAGGATGTTGTTAGAGCAACTCCAACCTTGGTCTAAATTACACTCAATTAGTGATTTACATTCCTAAAGTTATCGGATTGATCTTCAATGATGAGGTGTAAAACATATGTAAAATAGAATTCCGACCAAAGATCTATATTTGCATCTTGTTTTACACCTCCACAAGAAACAAATTTCACCTAAATTTAGCTATCAATTCATAAAATCTTGATGTGAGATATATAATTTAAATCTATTATATTAATTTATATTACAATTTGAATTTTTATATTAATTTACACATTTTTAATTTTTTAATATTTTTATTTTCTTGATCAAATTTTGATTTTTTTAGGTCAATTTATTCGTAATATTTATAAATATTCACAAATAAAAAAAATAGATTAACATAATTTACTAGCTAAAAAAATCATACAAAAACTAAATTTAAATTTTATAATTCGCATTTAATCATTGAAGCAAAACTTTGATATAGATTTATTGAGATATATATTGAGATGTAAAATTAATTTTTGAAGTGTAAATTACACCATAATTGAAGTTCCTCTGGATAATTATTGACACTATGTAGTATTGGTAAAGGAACCTTTTTTTTTTTTTTTTTTTTTTTGGTCAAGGCCGTTTGACCATTGTTTACACTTCTTTTGACGTTTCAAAATTGCCTTTTGACTTTTGTAGAATTGCTGACCGGTCTGCCTACCATTTTGAATTTTCAATTGCTCCCTTTGACTCCTTTTTCCACCAACAAATAATTCAGTTTCTGTATGCGAAATCATGAAATTTCAAAGTTCTAATATTTTTTTCCTTTCGCTAAAAGCATGGAAGGAGGTGGAAATGAGCTCATTCTCAGTGGCCAGGTAATTTCGGGTCTGTTCGATAACATTTATAAATTCGAATTATAATGGGCACGATTTTTTTATATTTTTTAGATAAAATGTGTGATTAAAAAATTAAAGAGAGAAAATATGTATGATTAAAAAATACTTTGAAAAATTGTTTAAATTATATGGGTGATTAGAAAATTCTGAATATGTCATTTGACTGCAAGTGCAATCAAACATTTACCGGGTGCTTTTCTTGAGTTCCTATGATGACTCTGTAGGCTTGTAATAATTGTGGAGATGACCACTATTTTTATCAAATTTCATCGGTCTAGGGCTCGTCCATTCAATTCAACATTTTGCACTATGTTCTTTTTTATTTTGTACATTCTGTAAGGATAATAGCTTCATTACATAAACGACGAGAGCTGATACAATACACAAGCAAGACATTGGAGGTGATTGTTGAGAGAATAATCTCATGATAGCTGAAATTGAAGGAATAGTGAAAATTGAGATCGAGAAATCTTGCTTCCATCTCTGTTTTTGTTTGTTTTAATCTTTTGGTTGAGATAGTTGTGGTGGTGGTGGTGAGAAGGTAATTAATTACAAATTACGAATATAAACATTAGTTTTACGAATTCATTAGTTACAATTGTAATTAATTATAGGGTGGCTATATTACCACAACAAAACTTAATTTCTACATCACATTTTTAATTGATTTATTTATTGACTAAAATAGACATAAATTAAATTACAAAAATATCATTTCATTTTTCTCTCACTATTTTTATATACACCACAATCTTTCAAATAAATTTCTTACTTTATTTTTTTTCTTTATACTTCAATACCAATTGAATGAAATAACTCCCAAGCATCTTGCTGAGTGATTAAAGTTTTTCCCATAAACTAAGCATACTTGTTGAACCGTCGAACTAAAAATTCTACTAGATGAAAGAGAAATTCAACACAGCAAATCAAACACTCATTTTTGGCCAATCTTTGAATGTGAAATCCCCTGTTCCAATTCAGCGTCTTCTCTTTTATGAAATCCCCTGTTCCAATTCACATTTCCTGGAGATCATTAATGTTCCCAGTCTCAAGGCATCACTCTCCTTAACTCTCAAGCACTTCACTCCATTAGCACGAAACTTAATACATCCTCTAATAGGCTCAAGCAAGCCTGTATTTCAATACAAGCCTGGGGACTTTGTTTCTCTAATCATTGCTGGGGCAAATGAAGCTTCCGATTTCCATTACATTACATGAAATCAACCTTGGGATGCTGATGATTTCTATGGTTTTGTCCTTGAGTTGCCGCCGAAAAAGATTGAATTGGATTCCAAAATAATTCTGCTTCTTGCTTTGCAAGTCTGTTTCTCGACGACAAACAATTGAAAGGAAGTGATGGGTTTCTCATTGCAGCGGAACTAATTGGAGAAATCATTAGCAAAAAGGTGAACAACAAAGAGGAAATCCCGAAATATGCTGAAAACTGGTTGCCATAATTTGGGGGACTGATCAAAAAATGGATTTTCGGTGTAGCCGGGTCGCCAAAGTTTGACCTATACGATACAGATTATGGGTGGGGCAATTCGAAAAAACTCGAATCGGTATCTATTGATGGAAATGTATCCATGTCCCTTAGCAAGTCCAGGGAATTTAAAGGGGGTTTAGAGATTTGTTTGTCGTTGAGGAAGTAAAAAATGGATGCTTTTGCACTTATCTTCAACACAGCGAAGCAAAACCTGGAAGTTGCAAACTGAAAATTGGATTAAGATGGACAGAGAATCGAAAATGGCGGATGGAAGGTTGAATTCAAATTTGACTGTGGACTGTGGTGCCAGTAGAGATAAGATCTATCGGAGAAGAAAATCACTTTATTGATTCCCATGTGGTGTACGTGTTTTTTTTTTTAAAATTTAAACAAAGGGGTATATTTGTATTTGTATTGTGGTGTAATTATAAAAATGATATTTTATTAGTGGTGTTGATATAATGTGGTGTGTTAAATAGATTTTGTGGTGGTAATATATTTTGCCTTAATTACAAAATTGAAATAAAATTACAATTATAACTATTTGTAAAATGTAATTAATTACATGATGTAATATGAATTTATAAACAAAATGCAATTCATTACATATCTTAATCTAATTATTCTTATCTTTCTTAATATATATAAAAGTAAAATAGCAGTCACCAAAATGCACACATAGTTTCCCGCAAAAAAAAAAAAAAAAACTTTCTAAATTTGAATTTTTTTTGCTAAAAAAAAGTATATTAAATATTTTTGTAATTATTATTTTACACGTGTCATTAATTTTATTGGCATCCGTGCTATACTATTAAAAACATCAAAATGTTATTTTTTCTATTTTATTATTATTCTTTTAATAATTATTGTATTGTTTCGAAATCGAAAAATATGTAATATATTGTCCGTAAAATCATATCAAAAATTAAATGTAAAGTTTTATTTTATATACTTTTTTAATTTTTCCTTAATATCTAATTCATTTTGAATTATATCATCTAAATCCTATAATATTATCTATAATTAGTTAACTAAATTCATTTTAGACATAGATGATTAATTACTATTCTGATTTTTCTCATCTAATTATAATAAATAATAATTATACAAATTTTCAAGGAAAACTCAATTAAGTTGAGTTAATTTTTACAAGCTAAAGATTTCTTCAATTCATTCATCATTTTCATATTATTTTTATTTATTTACTGATTCTGTTCATTTTTCTATTTTTCATTATAAATTTAAATAACTAAAATATACAAAAATATATTACAGATTTTAAGAATTAGTTCATATAATTTTTATTAAACAATTGATTGGTCAGTAATTTTTATTAAAATAATAATGTAACAATATGAATAAAGAGTTTGTCAGTATAAAGAAAGAAGAATCAATTAATGTAATAATATTTATTAAAATTAATGATTATTTTTTTTTAGAAAAACGCTTGAAATTAATAATTAATGCTTAAAAAATCTAATTATACCAAAAAATTCTATCAAACACCTATTTTCGGGAAGAATATGATGAAAAATAATATATTAAAAGAAAAACATCAATCTTAAGGAGAATATGTAAATTGAGTTTTGCACATATATTATATGAGCTTAATTTTGTAGTTTAAAAGTTTTTTTTTTTTTTTTTTAAAAAAGAAAATTTCATTTATTGAACGTTAATTCTAGAAATTGAGTTGATATGTTCATGGTACAATCTCTAAAACACTTAATTCATGGCCTGTTTTCCCGTAAAAATAATAAAACAATTCAACGGTTTACAATTTTATTAAAATATTAAAAAAAATTATATCTCGTAAAAAATGGTAAAACTGTATTTCTTAATTTTATTAACATATATAGACAAAAATACTCATTATATATATTTTATTTATATTTTCATTAATAATTTTTTTATTGACATATAATTAATTATGCATTTAATTATGTTCAATTAAATGCATCGCATTTAAAAACTACTAATCATGTGAAGGATCTCTTGAGTAGAATTCCACTTTTGTGCAACGTTAATATTGCTTAATTTGTTACATTTATTTATATATAAGACCACATATATTTTATTTGTTACAATTACTTTATTTTATGTAAATTGTAATATTTCGAGGGTTATTATTTCAATTCACGTTAGTAAAAAATATTTGGACGAAATTTTTTATTTATTCTATACAACATATATTTGAAAAACTGCATTATTAAATTTAAATTTGAGCAATTGTTTAAATATGTTTTGTCTATAGCAACTTTCGTGTATCACACGGGTGTGAGCAACTATAAAATGTACAAAAAATGTATTATTTAATGAGGTTTTCCAAAATTGATGAAAATTGTAATTTATTTCTATTTTGAGCATTTCTTGACAGTATGTATCATTAATCAAAACAAATTATGTGTTCAATTTTTTTCCTATTTTGTAATGATATTTACAGTAAAATCATTTCATATTATTCTTCCATGCAACACACGGGTGTGATACTAGTTAATATAATTAAGTTGCAATTATAATTAAGTCACAATTATAATTAATTAAAAATTTGAAATTAAGTAACAATTGTAATTAATTACAAACTGTAAATATAATTGTCATTACGTTGTTACCTAATTTTGATAGCATGTTTTATATTCTTAAAACATCTTTAAAATACCTAATTAAAAAATAGACACCTTAAAGTTCTGCATTTATTTAATTAACCCTTTGGGAAATCACAATAAAAATCACCATTTCAATAACCAGGTAATATATAAATCAAAATTGGGAAAAGTGCACAACCATAATACTTTGACTTTAAATTAACAAACCTAAGCTTTTTTCTTTTTTAAAAGGGTAATTGACGCAAAACGTTCCTACCTTTGGACTCTTTTGCTAAATTCATCTCTACCTTTGATTTTTTGACAATTTCATCCTCACATTCACACTTGCTTGCTGAATTGGTCTCTGCCGTCCAAAAATCTGTTAGTTGACTGTTAAATCATCTATTAACCATTTTTTATGAAGGGCAAAAAAGTCTTTGTATATTCTTTAATTTGGTAATTGGCACAATTGGTTCCTACCTTTCACACTTCTTGTGGAATTCGTCCCAACGTTTATTTTTTTTGACAAATTCACCCTTACCTTCACATTTTCTTGCTAAAAACGTCTTTACCATCTAATTTTATCCTAAAATCCGTTAGTCGACCCAAAAATCACCTATTGATTATTTTTATTTTTTTTATAATCTTATTGACTATTTTAATGAAGGGCAAACAAGTCATTTCCTATTATTTCATTTAAAATGATGTAAAATAAATAATAAAATAAAAACAAACAAAACAAAAAAATATTTGTTATTGAACATCTTCTTCCCAACTCCATTTCCACTCGTTTAGTTCAATTACCTTTTTATTTTTTTCCAATTGCTGTAACTGCGCTCGAGGCATCCGGGTGTAGATCATCGATGGAACCCTAATCTTCTCCCTCGAGCCTGTCATTTTTTGGGGTCAATTTCAGATCTAAACATGTGAAACCCTAAATTTCCACCATCTCAACCAATAAATTAAATGCACAAAAATAGTTGTTTTCTACCATATCAATCTGAATCACTTCCAGCCTTAACACCAAAAAGATGCCCCGGGGGCAATTACAACAATTGGAAAAAAAAATAAAGAGAATTTAATTGAACTGAATGAGTGGGAATTGACTTGGGAAAAAGATGAACAGTAACAAATATTTTTTTGTTTTTGTTTGTTCTTATTTTATTATTATTTTTACATCATTTTAAATTCAATAATAGGAAATCACTTGTTTGTCATTTATTAAAATAGTCAATAAGATTATAAAAAAAAAAAAAAGTCAATAAGTGATTTTTTGGTCAACTAACGGATTTTTGGATGAAATTAGACAGTAATGACATTTTTAGCAAGAAAATGTGAAGGTAAGAGTGAATTTGCCAAAAAAAAAAAAAAAAACGTTGGGACGAATTCCATAAGAAATGTGAAAGGTAGGAACCAATTGGGCCAATTACCCAATTAAAGAATATACAAAAACTTTTTTACCCTTCATAAAAATGGTCAATAGATGATTTAATAGTCAACTAACAGATTTTTGGACGACAAGGACCAATTTAGCAAGAAAGTGTGAAGGTGAGGATGAAATTGCCAAAAAATCAAAGGTATGAATGAATTTAGCAGGAGAGTCCAAAGTTAGGGATGTTTTGCGCCAATTACCCTTTTTAAAATTCAAGTGTCTAATAATAATAATAATAATAATAATAATAATAATAATAATAATAATATTATACATAATATAAAAATAATTTTCTCGTATACATTAAACTAAAACTAATATAATTATAATGATGAAAATCCAAACAACCTCTAATCACACATATGTATGTCCGTTAAACCCACCCCACCGACTTGAAACCCATCCCCACCTACCTAGCCCACAAAGTCAGGATTAGTCATACAAAGTTCCGATCTGGTCACAATTACAAATTTAATCGCAACTCCCTCCCCTCCCCACTCCAACCCAACATAAACCCACTGACCTAAACTTGCAAAGTCACAGTTGGTAACACAAAATCATGTTTCAATCACAATTACAAATTTGACGCAAATTTCATCACAACCCCACCACACCACAACATACCAATAAAGTCACAGTTAGTCATACAAAGTAATCATTCGATCACAATTACAATTGTAGTTGCAAAATTCACCTCACATCACCCCACCCCACTCGCAAAGTCACATTTGGTCACACAATTTCACTGTTTGGTCACATGAGGTTAAAGTTTGGTCATACGAGATCACATTTCGATCACAAAAAGCCACAATTACAAATTTTATCGTAAACTCCCCCACCCCACCCAGCCCACTCGACCCCCACCCCACCTACAAAGTCATAGTTTGGTCAAACAATGCACAGTTCGGTTGCACAAAATCGTAGTCTGGTCACACGAGGTTCTAGTTCGATCACACGGAGTCACAGGTCGATCACACGAGATCACAGTTTGATCACACAAGGTCACAGTTATGTAACACAGTCATATTTAACATAACTGTAGGTCACATCACGTCATCGTCCAATGATCACACAAAGTCACATAATATTTATTTATTGGTTACAACTTAAGAGTTTCTTGGTCACGATTAGTAAATATTTTTTGTCACAAGTACATACTCTCTCCGTCCCACAAAGATAGACTTACTTTTATTTTCACACGATTTAAGAAAGCATAATTAATATATGTTGGAACTATAAATTTACCTACATTTTACCTAATATATCCCTACATTAAATAATGAGTTGTTCATATTTGTTGATAACAACGCATATTAAATAGGGATATATTAGAAAATGAAGACATTAATATACTCTCAAAAAGGAAAGTTGCATATCTTTGTGGGACGAACAAAAAAAGAAAACAAGCATATCTTTGTTGGACGGAGGGGGTAATAAATTGGTCACATCTCGTTACAAGACCAAAGTCACAATTAGTTAATATTTTGATCACAATTACCTAATAATTAATCATAAATTATTTATTTGTTGATCACAACTTACTCGTTTTCTTGGTCACGATTAGTCAATATTTTTTGTCATAATTACCAAATAATTAGTCAAATTTCGTACTTATCACAAGTTGTACAAAGTCACGTTTAATCAACATTTTGGTCACAATTACATATAATTGGTCATAATTACTTATAATTAATCACTCAACCCCAACCTACCCAGTGCCCCAATCCTACCCTCATCTAACCACCTACCCACCTTGTCCTAACTAGTTTTTGGATAATTCTATTTTCACAATCCTACCCACATTGTGGGTGAGATTGTGATTGTAGTATTATTGCTAATTTTTACTCTCCACCGTTACCACCATCCCTCCGTCATGAATTTTTTGGTCCCCACCCCAATGTGAGTGAATTATCACCCACATTGTGGGTGAGATTGTGATTGTAGTATTATTGCTAATTTTTACTCTCCACCGTTACCACCATCCCTCCATCATGACCGGCCAACCACCACCACCACTACCATTGACATCACCTCCACGACACGACACGACATGACATGACATGACACGACACCACACCACAACCACCATCACTGCACACCACACCACACCACCCCATACCACATCACCACTACCTTATCCACCACACAACACACCGCCACACCACCACCACCACCACCATAGCACCATCGCACACCGGAGCACCACAACCTTACCACCACCAGAGCACCGCAACCTCCTACACCACCTCACCATCACCACAACAAGCAAAAATTATTCCAAAAATGCAAAATAACAACAAATTGGAATTTGGAAGAGAGGCAGTGACGTAGGGTTCGTGGTGGCGGGATTCGATTCCCTTTCTCTTCATACTCCTCGTTGCCTTACCATCGCCATCTCCCTGATGGTTTTGCGGTACTTTTCTTTCGAATCTCCGATCAGTCCAGTACGTTCGCTGCGATTTGCTTACTAATTCAGGTTTTACACTCAAAAGAGTTGTTTGGTTTCTAAAGCTGTCCAAGAGTGAAGCTCTCTGCTTTGCTTGCTTACATGCGCTGTAGCTTTTTATGTAGTTAGAGTTAATTGTTGCAAATTGTGTCATCGGCCATCTTTAAATGAATGAAATTAAATGAATGAGATTCTTCAATTATCACAATTTAGCTGATGCAGGTTAAGTAGGTGTGAAACTGCTCGAGACCAAAAAGACATTCAGGATAGGAGATTGACTTGTATCCCAGAAGTTTGAATTAATTCAGTTGTTGTAGAATTTTATTATTAAAGATAATGAATTATAAAATAGTAAGTAGCACAAATTAAGCTAGCAAAAAATACATAACTATAAAAATTTCAAAAAATATTTTAAAATATAAAAGACTAGTGGAATTTAAAAATAAAATAAAATCAACCGGTCACATTTTTCGAATTTGATAAAATTTATGGTTTAACTAAATAGGCCATGTTGAAAATGATACAATACTTATGATCACGGTTACATAATATTCACAAGTATAACAATGTCATAATCACAAAGACATAATTTATGGATAAGTCACGTATTTAGTCACAAATCACACATTTAATAGATCATAAATTATTTATTAATCACTATTTATCCAATTAACCAATGAGAATCACTCTAATCTCATTCCAAGCCACCACCACTGACTGATAAGTGCATTTTATACACTTATTTAACTATTAAAACTAGGAAATTAAATTGTCAATTGAGAATAAATTCTACTCAATTTGTGCAATTTGTATTTATTTTAGTTTTTTCCTAAAAGTCGAGAGAATGAAATAATCGAGGTGAGAAATGATAAATTGAAAAGCATTCAGACTTAGTTGTGCAAAAATGGAAGTCAACAAGGATAATTGAGAAGCAAATCGAAGCTAAATTGGAGAAAAGTAGAACTTAAAGGCATGGATTGAACAAATGAGAAGACGAAGGATCAAATTGCAATTGTGGAAGAAGAACAAATAAAGAAGAAAAATCAATTGAACCAAGCAATCGTCAGCCTTAAGACATGCGATCGCCTGGTTGTCAAATAACATGGTAGAACTCAATGGTCAATACCATGATTGCCTGTAATTCTTCCAAGCGAGCTTTACAAAACCTATAGCCAAATTCGTTTTTCCTAAATTTTCGGATTTTTTTTCATATTGAACCAGGATTCTACCCTAACTATAAATATGATTTATGCTATATGTACTTGGAGGTGACAAAAATGAGGTGGTAAAATTGTGATTTTTGATATGTTGGTTGATATGATGTGTGGATTATTAAGATTGTGCCACCTTGTATTATGTTAAACTTATTGTCAATTTTCATGTACATGTAGCATATCTCCTATAAATATAGGGGTTGCACGAAATCAAGGAGATATACAATATTCTACTTAATTATTGAGAGAACAAGTCCTAGAGAGAAACAAAGTTCAATTTAAGATCAAGATTTTGCCTTCAACAAGATTAATTCTTACACGAGTGCTGAATTATATTAAATCTTGTTATTTATTCTCGATTATGTATCTAGGTTAGTTTAATTTGTGTTAGGATTATGATGAAACTTTACATTTCCAGATTTTTATTTTTATTTTCGTTTAATTAAACACAATTTATGATTTTGAGCAATAATTGTATTCTTCATTCTTCTACAATTATGTGCGTGATAATCGTATAAACTTTTGTGACGTGTTTTTAGATTCGAAAGACTAGAAATTCGTTAGACATATTTTAATTATCATAAAATTCGATAGACGATAGAAATATACCGCTATGATTTATGTGATATTTAAATTTCATAAACCATTAATGTTTTCCTATTTGTTCGCATTCGTCATAGAAATATAGACATGTCACATATAGTAATATGTTTTAACTCCCATTCAAAAGAGGGTTTTAAAAAAATTAGGAACATTAATTTTCATTACCTATAAATTGTTGTTGAACATTTAAATCAAGATAATAAAGATGAAATAAAAATTGAATTCTAGATCCTAACATGATCTTCTCAATTTATAAAACAAAAATAATATTTCAAGATTGCTTGCTTTTAGTTGAATTTTCTTTTATAGCAATTTTTAGTTGCTAGTTTAGATTTCACAAACACCATTTGTTTAATTCTAGTTTCGGTTAAGGTTAGTAATTAAAAAAGTAATTTATTTCAATCCTCGTGGTTACGATACTTGGACCCACAATCTACTATATTACTTGTTTAATCCGTATACTTTCGGTAGGAAAATCACGCAACACTAACCCTATAAAAAAATGTCATCGTCGACTCACATTTACAAGTCATCACCATCGCCACCACCATCTTTACCTCCAATGCAACACAACCATCAAACTCCACCTAAGCATACAACACATCACCAACTGCATGCAATGCACCACCACTTGTACCCCATTCAACAACCGCTGGACTTCACCTCCACCTCAAATTCACACCACATGCATCTAGAACACATCACCTGCACCTGCACCTCAATCAACAACCACTGGACTATACCACCACTACCTCAAATACATAATAATATCCACCCCAACCTAGTACCAACACCCCACCCAAATCGCATTCGTTTGGACCACCCTTCCTTGTACCTAGTGGTACCATCCCAAAATTTTCTTTTATGAATTTATCCATGGTCCTCACTCAACGAAACCAATAAATCAACCAATCTGTATATTTGGAAATGGAAGAATCACGTATATTTGTCTATGAAGAAGCCATAACTAGGTATGGTTGAATCATGAATGTATGGAGAAATCGCTCACAAGAGCAAATAAAGATCCCACCATCGTTAAAGGTCCAAGCGGACTTCAAATGCGAGGGTAACAATTGAAGATCATGCAACACCAGTATCACAATGAGGCTGTTGGCCAAAGAGGGAGATGAAGTGATAATGGAGATTGGTGACCGATAGCCTTTTTTAGAGTACTAGTGAGGGCACGTGCTATAGTTGTATGTTATATGTAATAATATCTGATTTCTTTGTATTTAATGTAGAATCTATTGATGATAACAATAATAAAAGATATGATGTTAATGTAGTTAGATTTATTCTTGTGTATCCATGTAAGATTGTAAGTTTTCAAATGGTATGAAATTGCAGCTTGAGGCAATCGAACTATAAAGCTTTAAAGAACAACGCAATCAACACTTTCACAAATATAAAAAGAACATTTGAGGATAATGTAGAAATTTTGTGTTCTCATTATGTGGCCCATATAATGTATCCTGGTTTGATTAGGTAAACTGCTGAATTAATAGAAACCTGATTTAATTAGAAGTATTTCCTATTAATACTACAACTTTGACAGACGGTTGATATTAAAAGACAATAAGAAATTTGGCCCCTCTCTCTACCTATACATATGGAACTCGAATTCCATCATTAGAGTTCAAGCTTATGAAACACAATTAAAGGCTAATATTAAGAGAGAGAAGGCGAATTTCATATAAATATTTTCTTCGGAATTCAATTAAAGTTGTGACAGGAACTCATAAATTTTCAACATTATTGCTATGGATTCTAGTATGTTTTATGATTTACAGTAATTAATTTTTATGGTCAAGATCCTGAATAGAATCATGTTTAAATTTATATGTTAAGCATTAAGATTATAGTTTACATGTGGTATTAGAGCAAGTGCTTGGGCTATAATAATTAATTCTGTGTATGAATAAATTTGATCTATCAATATGAGAAAATCAGTTTCTTCATATATCAAATATATAGAACCTGTATGTATTTAACTTTTCGAAATCTGGTATATTTTGGATCCGGATTTGATTTGGAATATTGAACTGGTGGTGGCAAATTTGAATTGTTGTTGGATTTGAATTTTAGTTTGAGAAATATATAGATTCTCGGTATGTGAATATGGTTTTTATGAACGTGGGTTTATTGTAATCGATCTCAATGTTGAAATCTGTTGTGTGGATGAAATCGGTATATGATGGACGATGGTTGTAGATGGGACGCTGCGCGCTGCGAGCGCCTCTGTTGTCCGCGTTACGTGCGACAGATTCCAGCATCGCTGCTCGCGGCGCTGGGTTGCTAGAGTATAGCGCTGATATGGCAATGCATGGCTGGGAGACCGGAGATGCCAGTTGTGGTGTCGCTATCTCTGGATTCAAGAGTAACGGCAGAAGTTAGGGTTTCAAAACCCTGCTACTACGTTCTTGGATCCAGGGGGCGTCACTCAAAAATTTGAAGTGCTGAAGGGGCTAGTCTACAATTTGCGATAATTTGGTTTATTTTACATCCAATCCCCTTGGTTTGTTTTAAATAATGTTTAAACCCTAAAGATATACAATCTTTTATCGTAGCCCTTCAAACTTCTAAATTTGCAAAATCAGCCCATAAAGTTATGTAATCATTTAAGTTGACCTTTTAAAGTTCTGAATTTTATGATTCAGTCCCTAAAGTTTGAGATTATAATTTATTGACCACTAAAGCTTGGGAAAAATTGCAATTTAATCCTTCAAGTTTAAAATCTTTCATAATTAGTCAATGAAGTTTAATTAAATTGAAATTTAACCCTCCAACTTATTGATTACTTAATCCTTAAGGTTTGAAAATCTCATTGTTTTGGAAAATATTATTATTTTGTCAATATTAATGATATGTTGAATGCTTCTATTAAGTTATGCATACGATTTGAACTACAATATAGATATTATACTAAATTGATAATCACCACAGCGGTTTCAGTTTAGTACATGTATATTGTTATCCTGTATGACATTCATATTATTGGTTGGTGTTCACCACAGTGGACTCATATTATGTTGATGAATGTTAGATTAAGTAATATCACTGTTAGTTTATTTATTTGCGTTATGCGTTGCCCACAGGTATATCATGCATTAATAGTAGAATAAACATTATAGGATTGATTTATTTCTTTAATTAAGCAAGTGTAGGATATCCACAGATACCATACTTGTTTGATTGTTAGTTTTGATCACTCACTTATAAATAAATCTTAGTCATATTTGTTTATTGTCTTTATAACTCAAAGATTAAACCTAGTGAGCTTGTTTCTATAATGCAATTCCACATCCTGCTCAACTTAATACCTATATCAACTTTGTTCCTGAACTAGATGGAACTAACTACTCTGAGTGGAAGGAGCATGTTGAGTTCAGTTTGGGGGTTCTTGATATTGATTTGGCTCTTACTATGGACAAGCCTATTTGATGAGAATCGAGAAAGTCAAACCCCGATGCACGTGCCCGTGGGACCCATGACGAGATCCGAAGTCGAAGAGGTTCAAGATTCGAGGCTAAACAATGTGAATAAGTCAAGAAAAGCAAGTCGAGAATGAAGTGGAGCCAAAAAGAAGAAGAAATTGGAATGTGATCGACCGAAATAATTTCGGTCGACCATGTGATCGACCGAAATAATTTCGGTCGACCAGTTCGGTTGACCGAAACACTCCGTTTTACAAAAACGGGATTTTTCTTGTAAATACCGAAATTGCACAATTTACCAATTTCGTACTTTTAAATACATTTTCTTGTCATTTGTAACTTAACTTGGTGATGTTCAATGTGAAGCTCTTGAGAGAGTTCCTCTTGTGGGTGAGGTAAATCCCATTTCTTGATCTTGTATCTCTTAGAAAATTAATCAACTTTATCTTGAGTATTATTATTCTTGTGTTGTTGTTTATTTCCGACACCTTGGAATTTGTTTATTTCTTTCCATTGGGCTAGGGTTTGTTAATCCTTGAATTTTTGGTTAGATTTAAACTTGGGTTAAGATGTTTATCCTTTATTTTACCACTTTAGCTTTCTTGGGTTGGTATTAAAATTGTTGTGGAAATTTTCGGTCAATACACCGAAGGGGTTCGCATCATTTGGTATCAGAGCTTGGCTCTAATTTGGTAAACCTATCTTTACATTATTGTTGTTGTTATACAAAAAAAAAAAAAAAATTCGAAAATTTGAAAAGAAAAATTGGAAAACTTCATATGCCCATGAGTAATTCTTGATTCCTACATATTGGGTATATTGATTGTTGCATTTTTGGGGGTTTCCATTAGCCAAACACTTACAAAACATATAATTTCCAAATTGTATATTCAAAGCAGGGGCGGACCCACACTGGGGCACGCTTAGTCACGTGCCCCAGTAAAAAATTCATTAATTTTTTTTTTTTTCCGTTCAAAACCAGCAAGGCAGCCACAGCAGGTGACTTATCAAACACTCAACCCATCACGTCCCTCCCAGCTCTCTGCTCTCGCCTCTCCCTTGTCCCTTCCATAGTTCCATTCCATTCTTCATTTCTTCCAGGCTTCCAAGGTTCGGAACTTCCAGCCAGCCAGCCAGGCTTCCGCTTCCCTCTCACTCTCTCAGGCTCAGCTCTCAGGCGCAGGCGCAGCGCTCACACAGTCACACTGAACCCATTTCCCAGCTCTCCCTCTCAGCTCTCAGGCGCAGCCGCGCAGGAAGGAATGCGATTCACCAGCGCTGCAGCCTGCACTGTCTGTGACTCTGGTCTGCTGCAGGCTGCACTCTGCAGGAAGCGCTGCTACTGCTGGTGGTGGTGGACTGGTGGTCCGTGGTCCTGTCCTGCTGCACTCCATCCGTCCTGGAACCAGGAGTCCTGGACCTCTTGGTACGTGTGTCTGTGTGTATTTTTTTTTTGATTTATTACTATTGCATTGAGAAATGGCATATATTCCTTGAACTTTGATCTACCTTGAATAGTTGAATTTGATTAGTTGATTTACAGTCTACAGATTACTTGATTTATCTTGGTAATTGGTATCATTGTTAATTTATTTGGTTGTTGTGAAATTAAGATTTGGAGTTTGGAGTTTGGATTTGAAATTTGAATTATTGTTAATTGTTATGTTTGAATTTTTGTTTTAGTGTTGAGAATTTGAGATTTCAAGGCCAATATATGTTTATAATTATTTATTTATTTATTTGTAACAGTAATGGAAAAATATTTTAAGCGTAAATCTACGTTTTTTTTTTCTGATGAGCAAAGAAATGAAAATGAAGTTAGAGATGAAATGGTTGAGGAACTTAATGAAGAAAATGATGTTGAACTTGAAGATGTTCCTATTGACACTAACGTTGGGGGTAACGTTGGGGATGTTAGGAGTGATACCCTTGAATTTGATGTAGCAAACCTTCCTTCAGATCCTGGATTGAGAGTTCCAATTAATGATTATGATTTCAATGTTCGGGATTTGATTCGAAGAACATATGTGCAAAGAGGTCCTTGTCAGCCACGAAATCATGAATTTCCAACAACAAGAATGGGTATCAAAGATAGACGATTTTGTGTATCATGGTATAATGAGCATCCTAGTTGGTTGGAATATAGTATAGCAAAAGATGTTGTATTTTGTTTCTATTGTTACCTTTTCGGCTCAATTGGTGGTCCATTTGTTCATGGTGGGTTCAGGAATTGGAAGAAGAAAGATTTGCTTAGAACACACATTGCAAAATCAAGTAGTGCACACAATCAAGCTCGAGTCAAATATGAATCATTCAAGAATCAAAGCACTGGCATTCGATTTTGCCTTAATAAGCAATCACATCAAGTTCGACAAGAGTATCAAATTCGTTTGAATGCCACAATAGATTGTATCCAATTTCTTCTACGACAAGGGCTGGCATGTCGTGGTCATGATGAATCTGAAGAATCCAACAATCGGGGTAATTTTCTTGAACTATTGCATTGGTTGTGTGATCATAACGTTGAGATTAAGGCTGTTGCTTTAACGAATGCTCCTGAAAATCTGAAGTTAACATCACCACGAGTTCAAAGAGATATCATGAGTGCTATTGCTTCAGAAACAATAAATGTGATCATCAAAGATATTGGTAATAGTCTTTTTTCTATCCTAATTGATGAATCTCGTGACATTTCAATGAAAGAACAAATGTCAGTTGTTCTTCGTTATGTAAAGGATGGATGTGTATTGGAACATTTCATTGGTGTAACACATGTTTCGAGTACTACAACTGCCTCACTTAAGGCTGGAATTGATCAACTATTATCCAATTATAGCTTAAGTATGTCCAACTTGAGAGGGCAAGGATATGATGGAGCTAGTAATATGAGAGGTGAGTATAATGGTCTGAAAGCACTTATTTTGAAGGAAAATCCGTATGCTTACTACATTCACTGTTTTGCTCATCAACTTCAACTAGCTCTTGTAGCTGTGGCACAGAAACATGCGAAAATTGAAACATTCTTTCATTCAGTACATAGATTGGTGAATGTTGTCGGAGGATCGGCTAAACGGAGTGATCTTCTTAGAGAGAAACAAAGACTCTCAATTCTTGAAGCACTAAATGTTGGTGAAATATCAAGTGGACGAGGTCTCAATCAAGAAACTACTCTTAAGCGTTCTGGTGATACACGTTGGGGCTCTCACTACAATTGTTTAATTAACTTGATTGTCATGTTTTCATCCACAGTTGAAATTATTGAGATGATTGCTACTGATTCGACTAGTACAGGAACAAGAGGTGAGGCATGTATTTTATTGGAGTTGATGCTCAAATTTGATTTTGCATTTAATCTACATCTGATGAAAAAGATCTTGGGCATTTCAAATGAATTATCAAAAGCATTACAAAGAAAAGATCAAGATATTGTCAATGCCATGAGATTGGTAAAATTATGTAAAATGCAGCTCCAAATGATGAGAGATGATGGGTGGAATTCTTTTTTTGGGATTGTTTGTTCATTCTGTGAAGCTCATGACATCAGTATTCCCAATATGGATGTTATGTTCATAGCTTTGGGCCGTTCAAGGCGTGACAAGGTGACAAATTTGCATCACTTCCGCGTGGAAATGTTTTATGCCATCATTGATATGCAACTTCAAGAGTTGAATGATCGTTTTTCTGAAGTAAATAGTGACTTACTTCTTTGTGTTGCATGTTTGTCTCCAAATAATTCATTTGCTACTTTTGATAAGAACAAATTGCTTCAACTATGTGAGTATTATCCGATAGAATTTGATGCCACAAATATTTTGGAACTTGATGATCAGCTTGATACATATATTCTTGACATGCGCACTGATGAAGATTTTGGAGGATTAAATGGCCTTGGTGATCTTGCAAAGAAGTTGGTTGCAAAAAATAAACATGAAGTGCATCCATTAGTGTACAAGCTTGTGGCATTGAGTTTAATTCTTCCCGTGGTTACTGCTACAGTCGAGAGATCATTTTCTGCAATGACTTATGTTAAGAATCGTCTACGTAATCGCCTCGGAGATCAGTTGTTGAATGATAGTTTAATTGCATATATAGAGAAGGATGTACTTGATAATATCGAAAATGATGTAATTATGAAATATTATCAAAATATGATAATGCGTAGGGAACAATTGTAATAAAATTTCAAGTACTTTTTCATTTTTTGGTCTTTTTCTAGCAAAATTTTTTTTCGGGGGCAGCCCGTAAAGGCCGTCGCAAAAAACGTAGATTAATTTGTGCCTCAGTAGCGTAAATGGTCTGCGTCTGCCACTGATTCAAAGTGTTTGATAAATTGTCCCAATGAAAAATACTCTATTCATGCTTTGTTGTTCAATGCCCATATATTGCTAATTACTTGGGGCTATCCAATTCCCATCATTGAGATTGTGTTATCAACATTGTATCCCACATATTACTTGCTTCATACATTGGGTAATTGTTGATCATTCATTTCTTGTCACATTTGGGTTGTTGGGGATTTATCATATATCCACATTTTATCCATTCAAGGTCATTCAAAGATTGAGTACAAGGTGTTTGATAAATTGCCTCATTCAAAATTTACACTCTTTGTGCTTATTGTTCTACATCTATGCCTTGTCTATTATTTGTGGTTTATCAATCCCATTGTTAAATTGTGTTCCTAGTATCTTATCCCATATACATGTTGTTCCTTTTGAGTATAGCAAGCACATAAATTCTACTTGCTATTGTGTCTATTTATTCTAAAATTCCTTCTTCCTTTGATTGTGATTTCTTTAACTCCACAAGAATTATACTTTGTGGTTTAGTTGATTACCTTGGAGAACTTGAGAAAGGAGATTTTCAGTGGAAAAAGGCAAGAGTGGTGACCTCATTAGAGGGTAAAAGCCTAAATTGAGTGAAACACGAGTGAAAAAAATATTTTTGTAAGAACTCTTTCACACTTGCACACCATGTCAAATTCCAATGCTCAAATTCAAGATTTGAAGTACTTGTTACAAAATCCTTCAACCACCATGGCTAGACAAATGGAGAAAAGTGGGGGTGAGTTGGAAAATTTAGGAACAAGAGGGGAGAGTACATCAACTAGTAGTGGTGAAGAAAAATGGGATGGTAGGAGAAGGTTGAGGAATAAATGTGGGAACATTGCGTATAGGGATGGAAGTAGAAAACAAAGTGGGAGTTTGAATAGAAAAGAAGTTAGGGGTGAATGTGGGGATGTTTTGATAAATAATGGGGATGGTGAACAAAATGGGAGTTTGAATAGGAAAAGAAGAGATGGGTTAGAAGGTAGGAGAAATGGAGTTGATGAAAATATTGATAGTGCGAGAATGCAAAATTCATCACTCCATGGAATGGGTAGAAGACGAAGAGAATGGGTAGATAGGAGTGGAGATGGGATGTATTAAAAGGTTGATATTGAGCAAATGAAGACTTCATCATTCCATAGGAGGGAAGGTAGAGAAGTAGTGACGGAGATGAATGCTAGGCCACCACAATCTTTGGCCCATGCTAATGAGATGGAGGAACATGGGGAGGATAATTTCTACACTAGGTGCCTAGTGAGTGATAAACCATGTAGTCTCATGATAGATGGGGAGATTGACACTAATTTGGTAAGTTCTAGTAGAGTGGATAAATTGGGGTTACCGGTTATGAAGCATCCTAATCCCTATGTATTGCAAAGGTTGAATGACTATGGGGAGGTGAGGGTAAGTGAACAAGTTCTTCTTACTTTTCACATTGGTACTTGATAAGTGTTATATTAACGTTTATTTTATACACTTATATCCTTGAATATGCCATAATGTGATTCTATCTAAGTATTATTAATGCATTTTATGTTCTATATTGTATAGGATCACAAAGGAAGAGAAAAGAAGGAAAAATGACCAAAATGCGATCAAAATGAAATTTGGGGACTTAGGTGCAAATATATTTACGGCCGCAAGAAAAGGTGTTACGGCCGTAAGAAAATAAGGTTACGGCCGTGAAAGTGTCGTGAAGCAAGTTGAAAATAAGCAGAAACCACTTTACGGCCGTAAAGGAAAAGTTACGGCCATAAAGGAAAAGTTACGGCCGTAACTCCAATTTAAGGAAATATGCAGAAACTCAATTACGGCCGTAAAAAGAATGTTACGACCGTAAATCTTCAAGTCAAAAATTTCCTTATTTCAATTCTTTCCATAATTTTGGATTTCTTGCTCCCAAAGTTAGGGCACGAAATTGAGGCTATAAAAAGGGAGTTTCATGACAAGAAAAAGAGACTTTTATTATTGTGAAAGAGGCAAAACATTGAGGAAAATTGAGAGCAAAATATAGAGCATTCTTGGGAGATTTTCAAGCGCAAGAACACAACAACAATGGAATTCATGAAGCAATTTGAAGAATCTACCACAACCATGCTAGGCTAAATTCCATATCTTGTTCAAAGGGGAAGTTGTGTCAATTTAATTATGTTATTTTCTTTTCCTACAAATTAGTAGCGTGAATTTATTCCTTTATTTCAATTGTTGGATTATTATGTTTTGAATGTTCAATTGAGTTTATTTGATTAATAGTTTAATTTGGCCAATTGGATTATTGATCTTTGGATTCATGAATATGCTATGTTTAGATTCTTGATCCGTAATTGTCATTGAATCTTTACTTTAGTAGCAAATAAATCTCGTGCAGGTTTAGTAATAATTCAACTTGGATTGATTAATTCGAGCTTGTGTAATTAACGATCCAATTCAATCTATTCTTCTAAATTTTCATACTAGTCGTGCATTAAATCCTAAGAGCTTGTTTATGATTGTCCATGGCTAGAATTGGTTCAAAGAGCTTGTTTTGAATCAATACACATAAGGAAGAATTTAGATAATCAGAGCTTGTTGATTATTTATGATTGATAATTGAATTAGGAATAGAAACACGTTACAAAGAAAAGTATAACATTAATTAAGGACACAACCGAACCCGAGAACAAGATTTCCTCTCATATTATTTCTTTAGTCATATTTAATTGTTTATTTTTATGCATAGTTTTCATTCAAGCAATTCAAACAACAAAACCCCCCATTCCATTCTAATTGATCGAACAACTAAAATTAGTTTTCGTTCCTCGTGGGATCGACCCTTACTCTCGCTACTACATTATTAATTAACATTTAACGAGTAAGGAATTATTTATTATTTTGGTGCATTGCGACACGCATCAAATTTTTGGCGCCGTTGCCGGGGAACGGTTAACCAATTTTCTGTTTAATCAATTAGAATTTTATTTTCTGCATTTTTATTTATTTATTTTTATTTTCGGTTTAATTAAATTTTTTTTTTTTTTGAAATTCCGAAAATTTTATTTATTTATTTATTTATTTATTTATATGCATAAAACTCGATCCACTAATCCTGAATATTTTTTATTATATCCAGAAATCGAGCGAACTTTTCGACAGCGAAGAAGGGAAGCACTAGAACAAATGACAGCTCATAACCTCGACAACAGGACACTTAAACAATTGGCCACTCCAGATGTCGCTCAACAGCCACTTTGTATCACTTTTCCGACAGTGGAGGAGGGAAAAACTTTTGAACTCAAATCTGGACTCATTCACTTGTTGCCAACTTTTCGAGGACATGCTGGTGAAGACCCTTACAGGCATCTCAAGGAATTCCACGTGGTTTGTGACAGTATGAGACCCACTGGTATTACCGAGGAACAAATTAAAATGAGGGCCTTTCCATTCTCGTTAAAGGATGCCGCTACTGATTGGCTATACTGTTTACCATCCGGATCAGTCACCACCTGGAATGACATGAAGAGGCTATTTTTGGAAAAATATTTTCCTGCATCTCGGGCTGGAACAATCCGGAAGGAAATTTGCGGGGTTCGTCAAAACAATGGTGAATCGCTGTATGAATATTGGGAGCGCTTCAAGAAGCTCATCTCGAGCTGCCCCCATCATCAAATCAGCGAACAACTACTGGTGCAATATTTCTACAAAGGACTGCTACCAATGGACAGAAGTATGATAGATGCCGCAAGTGGAGGTGCCTTAATGGACAAAACACCGGAACAGGCTCGGGATTTGATTTCCAACATGGCTGAAAACACTCAGCAATTTAACCCAACCCGAGACATGCAAGTTCGCCGCGTGAACGAGGTAAGTAGTTCCAATATAGAAAGTCAACTGTTTGAACTAACAAATCTCGTTAAACAACTTACTGTAGGAAGTGCACAACAAGTCAAAGCATGCGGGATATGTGCTAACTTCGGACATGCAACGGATGCGTGCCCGGTGTTGCAAGAGGAGAATGGTGAACAGGTAAAGGCTGCAGAAGGGTTTCCATTTCAAAAACAGCAATACAACCCGTACTCCAACACCTATAACCCTGGTTGGAGGGATCACCCCAATCTAAGCTATGGGAATAACAAGCCCCCGGGTTTCCCCTCCAACAAATCTCAAGGGCATTTCCAACAACAAGGAAATTTCCATTCACAGGGACAGTACCAACAAAGGCCCCAGGACTCAGGTATCTCTCTAGAAGATATGGTTAAAACTTTGGCCTCTAACACAATTCAATTTCAACAGGACACCAAATCCAGTATTCAGAATTTGGAGAATCAGATGAGCCAAATGGCTATTGCCATCAACAGACTTGAGGCACAATCCGGAAGGAAGCTACCATCTCAACCCGAGGTGAACCCCAAAAACGTGAGTGCCATAACCCTGAGGAATGGAAAAGAGGTTGAAGGTCCAAGCAAACAAATCTTCGCGAATAAAGGGAACGAAGAGAAAGAAGTTGAGAAGGGGGATGCCACTTCACAAATCCCGCAGGTAAAATCCAGCTCTAATTCAATTACTAAATCGACTCCACCTCCTTTTCCTAGCAGGTTGGCAAAAGCAAACAAGGAGGGCAAGGAAAAGGATATACTGGATATGTTCAGGAAAGTGGAAATCAACATTCCATTATTGGATGCCATCAAACAAGTTCCCCGATATGCAAAGTTTTTGAAGGATCTGTGCACCAATAAGAGAAAGCTAAATGGAAATGAGATGGTAAGAATGGGTGAATCCGTGTCTGCACTTTTTCAAAGAAAATTGCCTCCCAAGTGCAAGGATCCAGGTATGTTTACCATACCCTGTCAAATAGGTAACACTAGGATAGATCGTGCATTGATAGACCTAGGAGCATCTATAAATGTAATGCCTAGATCTATGTACACTTCATTGAAACTTGCTAAAATGACTGAAACTAGTGTTATCATTCAACTAGCCGACCTTTCCAATGCATATCCGGATGGGGTAGTTGAAGATGTTTTAGTACAAGTAGGGGGTTTAGTGTTTCCAGCAGATTTTTATGTGTTAGACATGAATGATGATCACTCTCCAAACCCCGCTCCTATTTTGCTAGGGAGACCATTCCTAAAGACATCTAAGACTAAGATAGATGTTAGCAGTGGCACACTTTCCATGGAATTTGATAATGAAATTGTTCAATTAAATATTTATGATTTCGTGAAATTTTTTGATAATGATCCTGTTTATTCTGTTAATGTGAATGACTCTTTAGTACAGGAAGTTCTCGATATTGGTGGAAAGGACTGTCCAAAGTCTCCGAAATCAGGTAAAATCTCATCCATCTCATTACCAATTTCTGATGAAAAACCTCTACCCCCTATTTTGCAGGCACTAATGAAGAGCACGAAGAGGAGATTGAGCTTTGAGAATCCACCTAATCCCGGTTGAATGAGAAAGGACTCAGTCGAGCCAACGACTGTAAACAGCGGCGCTGCTCGGGAGGCAACCCGAGAGGGGAGTTTCTTTACCTCATCGACTCTTTATTTTTGTATTCTTATTTTTAGTTTATTTTATTTTATTTTATTTTATTTTTATTTATTTATTTTTTCAAAAAAAAAAAAAAAAAAAAAAAAAAACATGAAATTTCCAGTGGCCTAGTTACGGCCGTAAAAGGGTATCTTACGACCGTAACTCAATTCCAGTTTTTTTTTTATACAGAGGCCTTATTACGGTCGTATTTACATTTTTACGGCCGTAATTGTTTCTTTGAAATTTTTTTCAGAATGTGACTTACGGCCGTAAGTCATACCTTCACGGCCATAAGTCTGCCTTTTTTTCAAATTTTTAATAGCACGTAGCCCTCGCGCATAACTCCCCTTTTATTGTTTTGCTTTACAATGAGGACATTGTTTTGTCTAAGTGTGGGGGGGAATTGATTGCAAGCTTAATGTCTTTATCTTCTTTCTGTAGTCGAAACATTAAATTCGTGTTGAGTCAGCACCCATTTTAATCTTGTTATCTACTTTTGCTACCTATCTATGCTACTTAGGTCCAAAACCATACTTTGATAGGAAGCAACCCCACTTTTGGTTCATTTTTTTGAAAAATCATTGCATAATTGGATATAAATTGAGCACATAGAGATCATCTCGTTCAAAACTTCACAAATAGGTTGAAAATGAAAAGTGAAATTGTCAAATATCTACAACCTAATCAACCCAACTCACACTAGACAGATTATTCCTTCATATATAACCCTGAACATCCCAATTATTATACTTTTGTGAGTAGTCATGGTTTGAATACTTTTAACCGTTATCCTCGACCAATGGATTTAGATTTGGAATGAAGATCAAGCAATGACCTATAACTCATAATTGGATGGGAAAAACACATGAAAACCATAATTTGTGAGCTTTTGAGCCTAAGAGCTGTTTTTAATACTTATGAGCTCGTAATTCTTTGATGTGTGTCCTGCATGGTTGGGTTATGCTTGGATGTGCTTTCTTGTGCATACCGTTGTAGCTTCTTGATTCAAGTGCAAATTATAGCAAAGGCAATAGGTTAAACCAAATTTGGCTTGCTAAAAGAGCCTACCTTGCTACATGGACCATTAGAAGCCCGTTTGAGCCTTAGCCTTTCTTTGAAATTTTATGCCATGCTACAAGCCACGAATACCCTTTCTTTCGCATTGTCTCTGTTTTGAACCCATGAGAAGGGATTCGCAAGCTTTTGTTAATTGAGGATTGTGCTATGGTCTAAGTCTAAGAAGTTGAAATGGTTATCTTGTATTGGGCGATGGTTGTGTAATGGACTGAATTCACGGGATTGTAATTCTATCTTGTGCCAATTGGTGACTGCGAAATGATTAGAAAAAAAAAAGCAATGAAAAGGAAGTTAGTCACGAAAATTAGTAGTTGAGGACGTCAAACACTCAACTTGTGAAAAAAAAAGAGAGAAAAGAAAGGAAAAGAAGAGATTCAAGTTTGAACAAAGTTGGGTAGTGGGAAACAATGAAGATCATATTAAGGGAGAAGGAAGTAATATTATTTTGAATTGACTTAGTCTGCGAAATTCCTTCTCGACTCATCCTAAATATATCCTTTTATCCTACCTGACCCGAAGCCCCGCTACAACCAAATAAAGACCTTCGCTTTGCACTTGTGTTATTGTTGGCTCCGGTTATGACAGTTAGGCAATCTGTGGTACTGACTTATCCATGCAGAGAGCTGAGCGAAAATTCAACACCTTATACACTTTGTGCGAAGAGGGAAATATCTTGTGAGGGTGTTAAAACCCATTACATATACTTATGAGTGGTTTGAATTGCTTGGTCTAGGGTTGGTGGTATGAATGTGGTCGAGGGTATTGTGTTGACTGAATTCACATCATGAATAACTCGGTTTACGCAAATGAATTCCTCTAAAATTGGGCGAAACTATTTTTCTTCTAGCCACTCAATAATGGTTGGGAGGTGAGTGAACACGAGAGGTGAAAGGAAATAAACCATAACGATCCATGATTGGGATGGGAAATAAAAGGCGTTGCATCTCTAGCACACACTAACACAATCCGATCATGCAATGGAACATTCTTGTTAAAGAAAAGTGGGTTGCAACCTCAAGTCTCTAAATTGTAATCTATTGTTTGAATCCTATTCTTATCCTTGCAAATCTTTGTTCGAGGACGAACAATGGTTCAAGTGTGGGGTAATTTGATAAGTGTTATATTAACGTTTATTTTATACACTTATATTCTTGAATATGCCATAATGTGATTCTATCTAAGTATTATTAATGCATTTTATGTTTTATATTGTATAGGATCACAAAGGAAGAGAAAAGAAGGAAAAGGACCAAAATGCGATCAAAATGAAGTTTGGGGACTTAGGTGCAAATATATTTACGGCCGCAAGAAAAGGTGTTACGGCCGTAAGAAAATAAGGTTACGGCCGTGAAAGTGTCGTGAAGCAAGTTGAAAATAAGCAGAAACCACTTTACGGCCGTAAAGGAAAAGTTACGGCCATAAAGGAAAAGTTACGGCCGTAAGTCCAATTTAAGGAAATATGCAGAAACTCAATTACGGCCGTAAAAGGAATGTTACGACCGTAAATCTTCAAGTCAAAAATTTCCTTATTTCAATTCTTTCCATAATTTTGGATTTCTTGCTCCCAAAGTTAGGGCACGAAATTGAGGCTATAAAAAGGGAGTTTCATGACAAGAAAAAGAGACTTTTATTATTGTGAAAGAGGCAAAACATTGAGAAAAATTGAGAGCAAAATATAGAGCATTCTTGGGAGATTTTCAAGCGCAAGAACACAACAACAATGGAATTCATGAAGCAATTTGAAGAATCTACCACAACCATGCTAGGCTAAATTCCATATCTTGTTCAAAGGGGAAGTTGTGTCAATTTAATTATGTTATTTTCTTTTCCTACAAATTAGTAGCGTGAATTTATTCCTTTATTTCAATTGTTGGATTATTATGTTTTGAATGTTCAATTGAGTTTATTTGATTAATAGTTTAATTTGGCCAATTGGATTATTGATCTTTGGATTCATGAATATACTATGTTTAGATTCTTGATCCGTAATTGTCATTGAATCTTTACTTTAGTAGCAAATAAATCTCGTGCAGGTTTAGTAATAATTCAACTTGGATTGATTAATTCGAGCTTGTGTAATTAACGATCCAATTCAATCTATTCTTCTAAATTTTCATACTAGTCGTGCATTAAATCCTAAGAGCTTGTTTAGGATTGTCCATGGCTAGAATTGGTTCAAAGAGCTTGTTTTGAATCAATACACATAAGGAAGAATTTAGATAATCAGAGCTTGTTGATTATTTATGATTGATAATTGAATTAGGAATAGAAACACGTTACAAAGAAAAGTATAACATTAATTAAGGACACAACCGAACCCGAGAACAAGATTTCCTCTCATATTATTTCTTTAGTCATATTTAATTGTTTATTTTTATGCATAGTTTTCATTCAAGCAATTCAAACAACAAAACCCCCCATTCCATTCTAATTGATCGAACAACTAAAATTAGTTTCCGTTCCTCGTGGGATCGACCCTTACTCTCGCTACTACATTATTAATTAACATTTAACGAGTAAGGAATTATTTATTATTTTGGTGCATTGCGACACGCATCATACTTATAGTGATCAAATATTATGTGATGTGGTTCCCTTACATACTACTCACATAATCTTAGGGAGACCTTGGCAATGTGAGCGAAATGTGAATCTTGATAGGAGAAGGAATCGTGTAGCTTCAAAATGAATGAAAAAAAGGTGTGATCCTATCTTTGAGCGCGGAAGAAGTATGCAAAGACCAAATGAAGTTCAAGAAGGAATTCGAGGAAGAAAAAGAGAAGGAGAAAGAAAAAGAAGAAGAAGAAAGGGGGAATATGAAAATAAAAGAGAATTCAATTGAGCAAATTGAAGAAAGCAAAAATAAGAGCATGAGAGTTGGGGCCTCGACCCTAGAAAAAGGTGAGGAATTGAGAGTTGGAGCCACGACTCCAGAAAAAGGAGAGGCGAGAGAAGAACTGAGAGTTGAGGTTCCTACCTCAAAAAAGGTGAGGGAGTGATGAATGCCACCAAGAAGATTGAGAGAAAAGATCACCCCAAAATGTTCTTTACTCTTGAATATTCTAACACTTCCCTCCCTAGTTTGGTTATTTCTTTGTTGCAGGAAATTGAGAGACCAACTTATCAAGGAAACAAAGAACTCCAAAAGCATGCCTTGTGGAAGAAATTCATGAAAACATTTTCCTAGAACAACGAGTACAACCGAGGTAAAGAAAATGACATAACCGATGCAACATCTAGGAGGTATGCTCCTAACATTTCTTTGAATGCAAGGTTATTGTGTTTTGAATACATTAGAGGGTTGTATGATCTTGATGTAGATTTGACAAGTGTGTTGTTGACTTGTGAAAATGTAACATGTGGTAAGAATCATTGTCATGATGAGTGGTTAAATTGTAAATGCAACTTTTTGCATGTGCCCAATTGCATAAGTACCAAATCTTTTTTGTGAAAGTGTTGCATTTAGTACATATCATTGGCATGATAAATTCTTATTTTGTGAAAATATGCTTGTCATGCATATTGACTCTCTAAAGGAATTTCTAGTTAGGGGAGTCCATGGGAGAGATTTATTGAGATGTCTTGATGATAAAAGGACTTCGCTTCTAACATTTCTAGATGCTCCCTCATTCCGTGTTGAACATAGTAAGAGTATGCATGTTAAATATCCGAATTTGTTAAACATTTATGAATCATGTTGTGAGCAATATCTTGATGGATTCTATGGGCGTGATGATTATTTGTTTTGGAAAATTGGATTGTTTCCTTGTAAAAGTGACATGCGTAAATTGTTAGTGGGAGGAGCACATGATAGTTGGTTGATGGGGTGATTTAAAATTAACGGGGTCTTAGGGGTATTATGTGATCAATCTTATTGGCCTACTTTGAAGCTTGGTGTTGAACATGTTTGCACTTGTAGTAAATTCCGAACTTGCAAACTGGCTAAACTCAAGTTTTTGCCCCAAGAATTCCATGCATATTTGCCCATCCTGAGTAAACCTTGGACTGCTATTTCTATGAATTTTATAGTGGGTTTACTTGGAATAAAGAAAGAAAATGATGCTATTTTTGTGATTTTTGGTAGGAGTATTAAAACGTCGCATTTGATTGCATATAACGAAACCAACAAGGTCATCAACATAGCTAATATTTTCTTTCAGGAAGTTGTGCAATTGCACGAAATTGGTGCTAATTTTGTGGTTGTTAAATTTGCTTGCAATTTAATTGTTCATCATATTAGCAAGTTTTCTCCACTTAAAGATGCTTGTGACTTTATCCTATTAACTCTGTTGAACTTTATGCACGTGTTTATCGAAGAAATAGTTGGTTTAGGTGGGCACGAGAATGCACCTTTGGTTAAGCCCCCTTGCAGGAGGCTCGAGCTTCCATTTAGGGGAATTGGAATGCAATGTGCTTCCAATGCCAACTATTGTGGGAAACATATTCCGTTTGATCTAGGCGGCCGGATGTGTTCCCATTCGTGGAAGGAGCGACCCCCAGATCAAATAAAATCCAAACTACTACTCTGTGGTGTTGGCACATCTCAAATTCTTGGCAGCGCCTACAAATTGATTTTGCACGATGAGTATGAAATTTCAGTTACATTTATTGTGTCTGAATTCTCTATTTTTATTGTAGGTGCCGATTCGTGGTCGAATCTCTTTCGAGATGGAGGAGATGATGAGAATCGCGAAGGTCCAACTTCATTGCATGAACCTGTGGTACACAGTGTTGCAAGATCAAAGTTCAAGGAGTTTCACGACAGTTGATAAGTGTGCATTTTACACACTTATTGTGCTTTTAAATAGACAATTTAATTGACAAATTGAGCAAATATCTACTTATATATTGTGTTTATCTTGTACAATTAGGTACAACCTAAATTGGAAAGCAAATGGACAAGATTGGAGTGCAATCAAGCTAAAAGAGGAGCAAATTTGATGTCCAAGGACCTAATTGAAAGAAATCAAAAGTTCGGGGACTTAATTGCAACATCCCAGAAAGTTGGAGGACTAAAGATGCAAATATTTCAAGGGCATATTTGTGATAAAAGTCAAATTCGAGGACTAAATTGAAGAAGACCAGAAGATGGAGGACCCAATTGCAAATCATGGAAGGATGGGCCTGCCGGCTAATCACGCGATCGCGTGGTTAATATCAGATAGCGATCGCGAATCAAGCATATATTCCAACCCGAGAGTTTTCAAGTCAGCCACGCGATCGCTAGGCATTCAACCACGCGATCGCGTGGTCAAAATTTGGAGCAATAATCTGGGCCGACCCGGTGCGACCCGGTTCGGCCCATATGCTATTTTTCGCGGATCTACGCGAAAAGAGTGGTTTTTAGGGCATTTTTTGAGAGGGTTCAAGAGACTTCATCCATTATTCAACCACCAAACCCTAGCCCCCTTCCCTTTTTCTCTCTTTTCTTTCTTCTTCTTTTCTTTTCTTTTCTTTTCCTTTTCTTTTCTTTGTTTTGGGTTTCGTTTGTAAATTAGTTGTAGTTTTGTTTTGTTTCTAAGTTACTAGCACCATTTGGATCAAGGAGCAAGAAGTGAGGTGAAGATTCAAAACATTATTGAAGGGATTTTGGAGCAAAAATCAAGGGAAGTGATTTATTTCATTATCTTGTATTTTTAATCTTTGATTTCTATATTTTGTGATGTATTTTTGTAAATCTCAACTTTTGTACAATATTTATATAATGGGCTTGTTATTTTATGTTGGGATGATTGATGTAGATTAACTTAGTTTAAGTAATTTTAATGTTTGTTTATTAATTTTGAGCTTATTTCATGTGTGTTTGTTATTAAGATTATTCCATGTGTTTGATTGATCACCAAATATATGTTTTGTGAAGTGTATGATAATCGAGAGATATTATGCATTTTACAAAGAGATATACCTTAAACCCTAGATGATCCATTGAGCTATTTTCACAAAGAGTTAATGCAATTGATTGGGCCTTAATCGACATAGAGATATAGTAGGTTAGACCAATTGATTATGGTTGATTTCACTCGAGAGAGGTAATTGGCTAAGCTTGGAAAATCCGGTCTAACATTGTAAATGGGTAATTTATTAATTTGCATGTGTTGAGAAATTATTTAAGCGAGAGTTAAGTGAAATCATGAATCCCAACTATTTTATCTTTCATTTTCCTTATTTTAATTTGGTTTAAAATTAGTTTCTTTAATTTAGAATTTCCAAAAATCCATCTTTTTAATTGTGTTTTTCTCTTTGTTGTTAGAATTAAATTAATTAAAGTTATATAATCTAGAGTATACATTCCTCGTGGGATCGACAATCCGGACTCAAAAAGTCCACTTTATTACTTGTACGCGACCCGTGCGCTTGCGGTACACTATTTTGAGCGAACAAGTTTTTGGCGCCGTTGCCGGGGAATGTTTTTACTTTAATTATTACTTTAGTTAATTTTAGTTTTAACAATTTGTAATTATTTTTGTTTTATATTTCATTTTGTTATTTTTGGTTAACCACCACAATTCTAATCTTTCTTGTGTTTGGTTTTCTTTCTATGCATATTTCATTTTAACATTGGCAAAATAGGAAAGCAATTGCATTGAACAATCTCAACATGGGTGATGAATACATGCTTGAAGAATATTCAAGTTGTGAAATTTGTTACAAGATGCATTGTAATGGACAATGTTTGTTTTCGGGAAATGATTTGATTACGTCGAAGCTTATTGGGTTTAGACAATATTTGAAATGCCGAAAACAAGCAATTGATACATTGGATGTGAGTTACATGCTCTTGGGAGATTGTGTACCGGATGATTGGGATGAGGACATCACTCTTGTAGGAGATGGTCCTCCATTATTGAATGAGAATGTACTTGCATAGTATTACAATAAGCTTGCCAATTTGGATGAAGATGATATGCTTATGGGGGATGCCATGTATTGGGAAGGATTCCAAATGTGGGGGTATAACCCACTCTTGGGAATTAATAGGAAAAACTTGCCGTTGCCCATGGATTCAAATTTTGGATCGGTCATTCAATCCGAGGAGACATCAACTAAAGAAGATGAGCTTGAAGAGAATGACAATTTAATCACACAAGAATCACATGAGGAAGTGGCAATTAATGAGGAAGAGATCAAATCAAATTCTCTCAACTTCATTGATTGTCCAATAATTGATTTTGTGATTAAGCCACTTGAGGAGGTGCAAGTCTATTTAGTTGAGTTTGAATTGGATGAAATAGGCAAGTCCCATAAAAGAAATTATTTGAGAGAGCAAACAAAAAATAAAGTATAGAAGTATCTATTTTTTAGTAGGAAGTAATAGGATAGAAAAGCTGCAAAGAGAGACATGAAGAGCTCACCCTAAATGTAAATGATGAAGTATTTGTTCCATCAGATTTTTTTTTCCTTAAAAAAATAAACAATCAAACACACCCTTAAGATCTAGGATAGCTAAACCAAAAAATAAAGTATAGAAATGTCAATTTTTTAATAGAAATCAATAGGATAGAAAATCTGCAAAGAGAGACGTGAACACCTCACTTAAAATATAAAATACGATGTATTTTTTTCACCAGATTTTGAAAAAGATATCACCAACCAAACAAGACCTAAAAAGTGACCAAAATGAACAGCTATTTTAAAAAACACCCAAACACGCCCTTAGAGACTATAAAAAATGAATAGTAAACACTATCTCTCTTATATACATTTCTTTGTACACTTTTTGTACACCCTCTCACATGGGGACCCCCCTAGTAAACCCTAGCTCATTCTTATTACAGTAGTTAGATTAGAAAAAAACTCTTTCATTCCCTTTTTAAAGGTGGATGGTGGTGGGTTATACTGAGATCATTGTCCCAATAGTCACTAATATTATGTTTATGTCTTCGATTGATCAATGAAATTTAAAGTGTCAAGTTTTGGATACTAAACTTATCAAAAGGTTGAACATTGGTCAGGTCACTCACATAACTTTATCAATAGAAATGATGAAGTAACAGACGAAATACACACATGACACCATGTCCCATTTAACCAACTAATAAGAGCACACCAAATTTTCATGTAAAAAAATTTTAAAAATGTTTTTGATTGATCACTAAACTTTTAAAAACTCTTCAACTACTAACTATAGTTCTGAAGACATCTTACATTGTTTGCTAAACTTTAAGATGTTTGATCACTAAATTTGTAAATGAGGTTGTGATGTGAACCCCCTTGGTATTTAAACAAAAATTCTCACAATAATTTTGTATTAATCCAAGAAAGCAAAAAATGGTAATAAATGAATAATCTTGACTCAAGTTTAACCCAGCCAAAATTCTAAGGAAAAATGAACCCTAACCAAATGGAAAGATTAAGACAAATACCAAGATTTTGTGGAATAAATAACAACAAATACACAAGACAAATTCTCAATATATAAGTTGAAGAAAATTTCAAAGATAGTTACAAGTGAAGAAAGGATGTTACCTCTCTAAATGCTCTCCAAGGAGCGTTCTTAATGCCAAGACTAACTAGGGTTTGAAGCAAATTTATAATTTGTAATGCCAAAGTGAAAGTAAGAAATTTGAAAAATTGCAAAAAAAAAAAAAAAAAAACCCTTTTTTTGAACCGGGGAACTTTCGGTCGACCGAAAATATTTTGGTCGAACACATGGTCGACCGAAATGGCACTTTCGATCTTACGAAACTCAGCCGAACCCGAGTGAGGCTACCTCTAAAATCTTTGCAGAGTTTCGGTCGACCGAAGTTTCGATTGACCGAAGTGACTTTCGGTCGACCGAAATTTCCTGAGCTTCCAAAAATAAGCAATTGACCTCAATCTTGCTCTCTTCCACGTGGACTTGATTTTGGAGCTTGAAAATGAGTCCTGCCATCGACTCTTGTACCTCTTTGGCCTTGGATCTTGTCATAGGCCCCACCTGTATTCTTATCGAGGGTTAACTTGTTTGACTTTGACTTGGTTGACTCCCTTGATTCTCATCATCCCCTCCCTTTTGAAAAGGATTTGACTTCGAATCTTCACCTGCATCAAAAAGGGATAAGTCAGAAACATTAAAAGAATTCGATACATTGTATTCACCGGGGAGATCAAGCTTGGAGGCATTGTCATTAATCTCCTCGATGATTTGAAAGGGGCCATCATCATGTGGTTGCATTTTTGGCTTTCTTTGATTCGGGAACCTCTCTTTCCTCAAATGTAACCACACCCAATCACCGGGCTCGAATGACACTCGCTTTCTACCTTTGTTGGCACTGGAGGTATACTGTTCATTCTTCTTCTCGATTTGGAGTTTGACCTTCTCGTGGAGATATTTGACTAACTCCGCCTTCCTCTTCCCATCTAAACTACCTCTTTCATCAATAGGCAAAGAAATCAAATCCAAAAGAGTCAATGGGTTAAAACCATAAACAATCTCAAATAGAGAAAAAGAGGTAGTAGAATGAACACTTTGATTATATGCAAATTCAACAAAAGGTAGACACTCTTCCCAATTCTTTAGATTGCCCTTAAGGATAGTGCGAAGTAGTTGGGTTAATGTTCTATTAACCACTTCGGTTTGGCCATCGGTTTGGGGGTGACAAGTCGTGGAAAATAAAAGTTTAGTCCCCAATTTCCCCCACAAAACCTTCCAAAAGTGGCTAAAAAATTTGACATCTCTATCCGACACAATGCTCCTAGGGACCCCGTGGAGTCTCACTACCTCCTTAAAGAATAGGTCGGCTATGTGAGTGGCATCATCGGTTTTATGACAAACAAGGAAGTGTGCCATTTTACTAAATCGACCAACTACCACAAAGATGGAATTGCTCCCCTTCTTAGACCTAGGTAGACCTAAAATAAAGTCCATACAGATGTCAGTCCACGGTTCACTAGGAACGGGTAGGGGTGTATATAATCCATGTGGACTTGGCCTTCCTACAAGTTATGCACAACAAATTCTCCCAACGTCCCTCCTCATTTTAGGCCAAAAGATATTTTCTTGCAAAATTTTCAAGGTCCTCCTCATCCCAAAGTGACATATTAAACCTCCCCTATGGGCCTCCCTCACCATCAACTCTCTTAAGGAGCAATTTGGCACACAAAGTTTACCTTCATGAAATAAAAACCCTTCATGCCTATAATATTTATCACATGCAACCTTTTCACATGAAACAAATATACTTGCAAAATCCACACCATGCACATACAAGTCTTTAATACTCTCAAAACCCAACAATTTGGCACTCAAGGTAGTAATAAGAGCATACCTTCTAGAGAGGGCGTCGGCTACCACATTCTTCTTACCTTGTTTGTATTTGATGACATCTGGAAATGTTTCCACGTACTCCACCCATTTGGCATGCCTCTTGCTCAACTTCCCTTGCCCCTTCAAATGCTTCAACGCCTCTTGCTCAACTTCCCTTGCCCCTTCAAATGCTTCAACGACTCATGTTCAGTATGGATGACGAACTCCCTAGGCCACAAGTAGTGGTGCCATGTCTCTAATGCTTTCACCAACGCATAGAGCTCCGTGTCATAGATATGGTAGTTCAAGGCGGCTCCATTGAGCTTCTCGCTAAAGTAGGCAACCGATCTTTTTCCTGTATCAAAACTGCTCCAATACCTGTGCCTGAAGCATCACATTCAATCTCAAAGGTTTTGTCAAAGTTAGGCAAAGATAAAACCGGGGCGGTGCACATTCTTTCCTTTATTTCATTAAACGCATTTTCTTGTGCCTCCCCCCATTTAAAACCAACATGCTTTTTGACAACCTCGGTAAGTGGTGAAGCTACTGTGCTAAAATCCTTGACAAAACGACGGTAAAAACTAGCTAACCCATTAAAACTTCTTACCTCGATGACACTTGTGGGAGTGAGCCATTCCTTAATGGCTTTGATCTTCTCCTCATCAACCTCTATTCCCTTAGTACTAACTACAAATCCAAGAAAGTCAACACTCTCCATGCAAAAATTACACTTTTTGAGATTAGCATACAATTTTTCTTCTTTTAAAACCAAAAATATACTTGTTCAATATGCTCATTCAAATTCTTGCCATAAATCAAAATATCATCGAAGTAAACTACCAAAAATTTTCCTATGAATGCGCTCAAAACATAATTCAATAATCTCATGAAAGTGCTCGGTGCATTAGTCAGACCGAAGGGCTTAACCAACCACTCATATAACCCATATTTAGTTTTAAAAGCGGGTTTCCATTCATCTCATTCTATCATCTTAATTCACTCATATAACCCATATTTAGTTTTAAAAGCGGTTTTCCATTTATCTCATTCTTTCATCTTAATTTGGTAGTATCCACTCCTCAAATCAGTTTTACTAAAAATGCAAGACCCATGCAATTCATCTAGCATATCATCTAACCTAGGAATGGGGTGTCGATACTTTACGGTTATGTTGTTGATGGCTCGGAAATCGACGCACATTCTATAGGTTCCATCCTTCTTGGGCACTAGAAGTACGGGAACGGCACAAGGACTCATGCTCTCACGAACATATCATTTGCTCATCAACTCCTCGACTTGCTTTTGGAGTTCTTTGGTCTCTTCAAGGTTGCTTCGGTATGCCGGTCTATTTGGGATGAAAGCTCCGGGAATGAAATCAATCTGATGCTAGATGCTCCTAATGGTTGGAAGTCCATTAGGCATCTCCTCCGAGAAGACATCTTCAAACTTCTGCAATAAAGAAGTAGCTAAAGTGGGGAGGGAAGTGTGAGGTTCATCAAGTATAAGGAGAGACTACTTATACACCATCAAAAGGATGTGATATTTTTCTCTTAACACTCTCTCCATATCTCCCTTACTAGAATAAAAATTCATTTTTTTCCCAACATCTTTTGCTTTCTTTCTTTTCTCTTTCACCCTATCATTTTTTTCACCACTTTTCTCCCCCTTTTTTCATTTTCTTTTTGTGCCCCACTCAACTCCATCTTTTCTTCTTCTTCTTTCTTTTTCCTCTTCCTTCTCCCTTTTGAGTTTCAATTGGTCTTTATAAACTTCTTCCGGACTCAAAGGTAGTAGTGTTACGGGTTTCCCATTCATTTGGAAGGTATACCTATTTTCCCTCCCATCATGCAATACTCTCCTATCATATTGCCTTGGCCTGCCCAATAATATATGTGTAGCTTGCATGGGAACCACATCACAAAGGACTTGATCTTCATATGTCCCAATTTTGAAAGTAAGAAGCACTTGCTTTCTTACCTTCAACTCACCATAATCGCTCAACCATTGTAACTTATAAGGATTAGGTTGTGGCATTAAGGGTAATCCCAACTTCTCCACCATACTAGTACTAGCCACATTGGTGCAACTTCCTCCATCAATGATGAGACTACAAGCTTTATTCCTCACAAGACACCTAGTTTGGAAAATATTTTCTCTTTGCTTAGCCGTCTCATTTACCTTGGCTTGGGTGTTGAGAGACCTAATGGTGACCAAGGACTTGGGTGGACTAACAACTCCCTCCACCTCTTCTTTCTCTCCATCACTATCATCCCCACCTTGCACTCTTGCTTCGTCCTCTTCATCTTCCGAGTACCACTCCCCATTCTTAATGAACATCACCCTATTGTTAGGGCACTCTCGAGAATAATGCCCCAGTCCCCTACATTTGAAGCATTCAATATCCCGACTCCTAGAAGCGGTAGGAACAACTTTGGACTTATCCTCGACAAAGTCAACTTCCTTCCCCTTGGAGGTTTCAATGTTGTCTTTAAGTGGCGTTTTATCAACCTTATCACTCCCCCACTTAGATTTCCAAGTGGAACTAGGACCCCCTAAAATTCTTTCTTGTCCCTTTCTTTTAAATTGCTCATTCTTTTTCAATTGAGCCTCCACTTTGATAGCCATGTACACCAATTCCTCCATCTCCATATAATGGTGTAATTCCACCACATTGGCTATCTCCCTGTTCAACCCACTCATAAATCGAGCCATGGTGGCCTCTCTATCCTCCTCTATGTTAGCCCTCATTAAGGCCTTCTCAAACTCCTTGTAATAATATTCGACCCCCCTAGATCCTTGAGTAAGAGTTTGTAATCTTTGATAGAGCCCCCTATAGTAGTGACTAGGTACAAACCTTCTCCTCATAAGGCTCTTCAACTCATCCCAAGTATCCACACTACCCTCTAGGTTCCTTCTCCTGATGAGCAATAAATTATCCCACCAAGCTAAGGCATAGTAGGCAAACTCCACTACCGCTAACTTAACCTTTTTATCTTCGGAATACCTATGGCATTCAAAAATTAATTCCATTTTCCTTTCCCATTCTAAGTAGGCATCCGAATCACTCTTCCCATGGAAAGAAGGAATTTTCATCTTTATGCTTCCAAGATTGCCATCCACTCCATCCCTACCTCTAGGGTTCCTCCCATGACCTCGACCAACTCCCCTCACATTCCTACCTCCTCTATTCCTACCCATGTTCCAATTTTGCTCACTACCCCCTTCACTCTCCAATTCATCATCATCAACGTCATCATCCTCATACTCATCTCTAGCCCTTCTCCTCCCTACCCTCCTTACATTATCATCCCTTGGGGGTGGAATTTCCCTCCTAGCCTTCAACCTTACTAACCTCCCCTCCAATCTTCCTCCCATATCCTCCATGATAACATTGAGAGCTTGTATCATATCCCTCAACTCTTGAGTTTGTGCTTTGGAATCTTGTCCACTTCAAGTATGTGTATTAGTCATGGAGTGTAAGTGTGCAAGTGTCCTCACAAAATATTTTCGCTCGCGTTTCACTCAATTAGGTTTTTTCTCTCTAATGAGCTCACCGCTCTTGCCTTTTACCACTCCAAATTTTCTTACCCAAACTCTCCAATAAACATAATTCAACTAGATTGAGAATTCAATTATGATGTATCACAAATTCCACAAACAACAAGGAAGCAAAGGAAGGATTGACACAATAGCAAGTAGAATTTATTTGCTTGCTATTATACAAGAAGGTAAGGAATTTAACTTGATTAACAAAGTTTTCAAGGGTATAGTCACAATAAGCTTGATAAAAGACACAATGAATCAACTAGGAATGTGTTTGGGTAAATGAAAGGTAGGATTCAACATGAAAACACTCTTTGAGAAATTTTGTCAAACACTTAACTTGTAAACTTGAATAGTTTATGATTTTCAAGTGTTTGTTCAAATGTAACCCCCAACAATTTTCAAATTGATAACAACAATAATACCCAATAGGTAGAAATCAAGAAATATTCATGGGCTTCGAATTTTTCCCAATTGTTTGTGAATTTTCGTTTTTTTTAATAATAAGAACAACAAGAAATTTAAAGATAGGACTACCAATTTTTAGAGCTAAGCTTTGATACAAAATGATGTGAACCCCCTTGGTATTTAAACTAAAAATTCCCACAATAATTTTGTATCAACCCAAGAAAGCTAAAAATGGTAATAAATGGATAATCTTGACCCAAGTTTAACCAAACCAAAATTCTAAGGAAAAATGAATCCTAGCTAAATGGAAAGATTAAGACAAACACCAAGATTTTGTGGAATAAACAACAACAAATATACAAGACAAATTCTCAATATATAAGTTGAAGAAAATTCCAAAGATAATTGCAAGTGAAGAAATGATGTTACCTCTCTAAATGCTCTCCAAGGAGCGTTCTTAATGCCAAGACTAACTAGGGTTTGAAGCAAATTTACAATTTATAATGCAAAAGTGATAGTAATAAGTTTGAAAAATTGCACAAAAGTCCCTTTTTTTGAACCGAGAACTTTCGGTCGACCGAAAATATTTCGGTCGAACACATGGTCGATTGAAATGGCACTTTCGGTCATACAAAACTCAGCCGAACCCGACTGTGGATACCTCTAAAATCTCTGCAAAGTTTCGATCGACCGAAGTGACTTTTAGTCGACCGAAATTTCCTGAGCTTCCAAAAATAAACAATTGACCTCAATCTTGCTCTTTTCCACGTGGACTTGATTTCGGAGCTTGAAAATTAGTCCCGCCATCGACTATTGGACCTCTTTGGCCTTGGATCTTGTTATAGGCCCCACCGGTATTCTTATCGAGGGTTGACTTGTTTGATTTTGACGTGGTTGACTCCCTTGATTCTCATCAGGTTGACTGACCTAAAAATTTATAAATGCGATTCCAATTATTGGTTTCATACAACAAACCAATTATTTTCATATTTAATCTATGATCTACATTAACAACAAAAAAATAATGAAAGCAAACTAACTTGTATCACATTTACAAAAAAATTTCAAAAATCCACATTAACAACAATCCAACATGATATGGGTTTTTTGCTGCATAAAATTTTTTAGCTGCAAGTTATAATGTTTTTTTTGCTGTTAATATAGATTTATGATTTTCTGTGATGTTGGTTTGATGTCATTTTTTTTGCTGTTAGTGCAGATAACATATTAAATATGAAAATAATTGATTTGTTGTATGCAACTTATATTTGGAAGAGTATTTCTAAATTTTCAGGTCAACTAACGTCATTTTTACAAGTTTAGTTATCAAAATCTAACCACCTTAAAGTTTAGTGAGCAATTGAACACATCTTTAAAAATATAGTGATCAATTGAAGACTTTTTAAAAGTTTAGTGATAAATCGAAGATAATTTAGAATTTTAGTGATGAATTTAAAACATCTTTATAAGCTTATGAAGTAGCAATTGTGATGTGACACCACGTGTGTATTCCGTCCTCCACGTCATCAACTACGTTACGAGTGACTAACGTCAACATCCAACATTTTGATAAGTTTAATGATTAAAACTCGACAATTTAAATTTCAGTAATCAATCGAAGACATGGAGATTACCAGGATAGTCAACTCGGTTGGGAACTTTAAGGTGCCCAAATGGCCGTTTGGCCAAGTGTTCCTCTATTGGAGGGTGTCAGGTGGGCCCCACCTGACAGCAAATACCCATTCGCCATTTGGCGGGTGGGCACAAGTTATGGTGTCCACCAAGGGCATCATAACTTTTCTGTTAACTCGGTTATACCTGATTTTTGTTAAAAATTTGTTAATGCTTTATTTTTGGAATTGAAACTTATAGGAATTGGGATAATTTTCTCACTAAGCTAAATAATTAAAAATTTCGTGAAAATATTGTTCATACAAATATATGAAAATATGTCCAATTTTGATTACTCCTCACAATTGAAAATATGTTTTACTTATTTATTACTGATCGTAAGGAAGATATTTTCCACTAAAGTCATAAAAAAGGAATATCTACTCCTACATTTGTCTTTCATTGACAACAAACACCCTCTCCTTTATTTTCTCACATCTTCCTACAATCTAGCCTTTTTGCTTGTGTTTGATGTCCCACAAAGTTTTAAATTTTTGCCCAGCGAGTTCTTGTGTGAAAGAAGTCGTGTAGATTGAATTCATTTCGATCAAAATTCAAGGACTCTATATGTTCATCCTGATTATTAATTCTCTGAATTTATTGTATAGGACTTTATAGTTGAACTCTACTAAGAAAAATACTAGTGTATTCCCTCCCCCTCCGCTCTCCTCCCTATACAAGATTGAACCCTAACCAAGGGCCACACTCAAGCCTATTAGATGAATTTCATTTTATTAAACCTTTTTTTTAAAGTCCCTATTGATAAACTTGCAATACATTTCTTCAAATGACTTTTTAATTATATATATTTTTCAATCACATATTTTCCTTTCAATGAATCGTATTTTTAAAATCTTGGCAATGACATAGTACCTTCTAGCAAGTTGACGCTACATAAGCATTGAAATAGAATTTTCTGTTTTATTATTTTAATTTTTAAAAGAGGTTAAACATATATATATATATATATATATATATATATATATATATATATATATATATATATATATAATAAAAAATTAAAATTAAAACATCTAAAATTGATAAAAAAAAATAATAAAAATTAAAATAAAATTAAAATAAAATAATTTTTTTTTGCACACACATCAACACCAAGAACACATACTAACATATACACAAAATATACATACTGCACCAAGAACATACACGAAATACTCACAATACACCCAAAAAAACATACTAACACAAAATCGAAAATTCCAATTGTAGTGTGTATTTTGTGTATATGTTAGTAGATGTTCTTGGTATTGATGTTTCAATTTTATTTTTTCATTAAAAATAAAAAAAAATCTTTGTAACTTTTTTTTGTTGACAAAAAAATATTTATTTCAATGCGTATCTGTCGATAATTTGTTAGAAGGTAAGGTCACGTCATAATTTAGCATGCAACTAGGTTAGAAAGTTAACAGAACGATATACGATGTAAGAATTTTAAACATAAGTGATAATTTACGTTATTATTATTTTGAAGTTAGTGATAATTTGAGGCTATGTACTTTTACAAATTAATTTGTAAATTATTTTACTACAAGATAAAAAAGACACAAAAAATAATTTACACAAATTTTTATATCATTTTTTAGTCATTCACATTTTTTCTCTTCAATTTTTAACTACACATATTACTTAAAAACTACAAATATATCAATCAAATAATTTGAATTCCCTCTCACTCCAATTTAATTTTAGCCGAACAGGTACGAGAGGTATTTTGCGTAATTAACCCACTACTTCACAATTAAAATGCAAAGTGCAAACTCCAAATTTCACATATTCTTCCATCCATGATCCATCCATCCAGCGAGCTACTCCTATAATCTATTTCACTCCAGTACTAATAATAAAAATGCAAATTCAACAAAGGGAAACAAATCATACCGACCAAGAACACCAAATCAACTCCAGTATGAACATCAACAATAGTTATATGGCTCCATGGAACTCCGAGGCCAACTGGACCATCGCTAACGGCGCTCTTGAATCGTCCGTTACCGTTGAATCGTTCGATTACCCGATCACTGACTCCGACCAACAAGATCCGACCCTGAAATCGCCTCTTGTTCTGGAGCTCCCCGCACCCGATTCCGGTCCTTGTGAAATCAGGAGTAAGCGAACATCTTGTTGCTGAGGTTTTGCTTATTTATATTTTTTGTTGGGGTTTGATAGGTTTTCTCGTACATTTGCGTAAGGGTTTGATCATGTCGAAGTGGTCCACTAAAATACTAATTTTGTAATTTTATGTTTGCAAAATTTTAATTCAGTTTTGCTTAAAGAATATGCATATACTTCAGTGGCCGAAAAAAAAAAATGTATATTGCAGAGTCGAGAAAAATTCTTCCAATCTAGAAGTAGAACAAATAATGATGGAGCGCGGAACTCACCAAAATGTGTTGTATGGACTATAGTAGTATCAAATTTCCTTTTTTGGTATTTGTTGATGTATATATGTCTAAGTTTTTAGCGTCTTTCTGTTAATCTACTGTTTGATTTGTCAAAGCTATAACTCTGTATTGATAATAGTTTAAAGTTGTAGACTTACATTATGTATTTACTTTCTTGACATCAAAGACTAGCAGTACTGTAGTCAGGAAGTAGAAGGCATTTTATTAGGATATTGAGGCGAGAGGCTTAGCACAATTGCTAAAGGTTTGAATGTGAAATATCTATGATCATGCTGTGCTGTGTGTCTGATTTGGTTCCAGATTGCTAAATGTGTCTGGTTGTGTGCAGCAAACTGCAAAGTTTCACCGTCTAGATTTATACAGTACATGGATCCTGACATTCGTTTAGAGTTTGAATTGTAATTTGTAACTAATTCGGTTGCAACTTATGCCTAGAACAGCGGAGTAACCTACCATTAGTTTTTGATCCCAAAACAAACTTAATTGTTGCTTTAACATCGTGAAACTTGGTTAAAGATCCCAATTTTTACTGCTTGCTTACTGGTTCCTTTTTCCTGTGCTGTACAGGATACCAACATACCAAATTAATTCATGATTTGGCTTGGCTGTTGGAGCTGTTGTGTGTCTTATGAGTTTCCTTGACATGTGGCAAACTTTGGGATATCAGTAAGAAATAAGGCATTAATAAGAGAGTTTAATCCATGAAAATAACAATATGATGCTCAAATTTCGCCACTTAACTATTAAGTAGTTACTACCTGAGTGCAAATAGTTATTGGGAGAATCCAGATATGCAAATCAATTATCCAATCATTCCGTTGAATTTGACATAATTTCCTCAGTTTGACTAGAACTCTATAAACTGGGAATCAAATGTGAATTCTTTTCCATTTTTATGTGGTAGAATGCTCTTTTAGCTGCAAAACAATATAGAGGATGAAAAATTAATATATGCCTAGATTTATCATTTTTGTGCAATTGTGGATATTTACGGCATAAGATGAGTATTAAAGACTCTATTAAAATAGACCATTGAAGTATGGAGTCTGTAACTGCATAGTTCAGATTGTATGCTGGTGAAAGTAGGGGGAAAGCATTAGGCTAAAATAAGAGATAAAAGGTATGGAGTTTAAGGATTTAGAAAGGAAAGAATTCACATTCCAATTGGGCGTTGATGAACTGTACTTTTGTATAGCAATTTTGAGAAGTTGAAGTTTGGTGTCTATGATCTAGGGAAGTTTTGACTTTTGTTGATTAAAAGAATGAACTGCCTTTCAAGAATACATAGTAGTGAGTGTACTAGAAGCAGTAGCAGCCTAACAAAAGGTAAGGGGAATCATCTTAATTCTTTCCTTTTGTTAGAAGATATTTTTATCATTGCAAAACTTTTGTAATGATCGGCGTCGGTGATAAGGAGACTATATATGTAGATTTATATGACTTACCACTACCATGGACTAGGACTCTAAATAGGAAGCTTCTGTAATTAAATCCAAGACTTTCTAGTCTTGTAAAGAATGTATTTGTTAACTAATCCGAGACTCACGGATTGTTGATGCTATCCATGTTAAAGTAGTATAAAGAGAAAATTAACTATCACATGGACTAGGACTCTAATTTAGCCCCCGTTTGATGGAGATTGAAATCAGTTTTTTAGCGAATTTTGATAAAAGTTGAGATGTATGGTTAAAAAGTTGCGGGACTTATGAAATATATGGTTGTCATTAGTTGTTGATTTTGACTTTGGTAAAAATCCGATTTTTAATCAGAAACAAACAGACACTTAGAAAAGTTCCGACTTATCAACTCCTAGGCTGGTAAAGATTTCATGAATTAACAAATCCGGGACTCGTGATTACCGTGTCCATCAGGTACTATTTTTAACAATGTGAGACCCATTGAGTATGAATACCATCTATTTTTAGCAACCAATGGCAATAAAGACTAAAATACTTCCATTTCTAAAACTTAAAGAGGCTAATAACTGAGATATCATACTTTCTAACCTTTCTTTTAGTAAAATTTATCATTTTACATGAACACTTTCACTTCAAGCCAAAACTCATTTACTTGAGATGGACCCACTTTAGTTGTTTTGGACTTCGAAGCCTGTTATGGTTCAGTCAATTTCTGTTGTATCAGCTGTGCTACCATTCTTTTCAAATCATGCACACTTTTCTTTTATCTTCCTTCTTACTTGGATATATGAGTCATATTCAAAGTAAATTACACAACATTCTCTGAGAACTTTGCATTCTCAAACTGACTACAAATATCTGTGTGCCTGCAGTATGTTTTAGGCAAAAGTATGACATAGGTCAAGTTTATGTTCGAAGTACTGCTCGTGTGTATGAGATATACTATGCAAATTCTCCTCATAGTAGCAATGAGTACCTTTGTACTGTTCGCTGTGGTGTTGCTGAAAGAGATGAAATGTTTCTCCAATCATCTGGATTTAAAGATGTCACCAAGGAGCATGAAGTGGGCTTCATAGGAGAACTAACTGAGGAATCAAAAGATGAAGGAAGTATTGTCACTAGTGAAGATGATTGGATAAACATTAAAGCTCCTGAGGATGGGATAAGTTCTTCCTCAAGCAAAACCCATATCAACAGAGGGAAAAATGATTTTTCTTCAATCAAGACTACCAATACAAACAGAAGGAAAAAGGTTCAGGTGAAGTGTTCCAGTCCATACTTATTTATAGCCTCTTCATTTTGTAATTCTTGCTTTTGCAATTTTCTTGTTGCATAAATTGTGTCGTACAGTTAGAAGAAGTACCTCATTTTAACTTGTTTATTTCTATAAAAGTTGCGAAGGTAAAAATCTCGACTTATTTCTATATAGAAGACAAAAGAGTGTCTTTCTACTTCATTAAAAAACAAATTTATTTAAGGATAATAACACCTACTTATTCATTTTCTAAATAAAAATTTCAAGAACAGAAAGATCATAAACACTCTTATGTGAAAATTCATAGAAGTTGATCATTCAACTTAAATCCAAACTAAAGACACCCATCATCTGTGAGATTGTTCTACTTCTAGTTGATTTCTTCTCATGTTGATGTCGCAATCACCTTCCCTTTTGTTGGTCTAGAATGGTGTTATTGCTTGCTTCATTGTCAGAGGGATGCTCTTGAAGGGAGTTAAGGTCATTTTATAAAGTTGACATCATCAATCTGCTCTCATGTTCTATAATCTTGTAACCTATTGCGACAACAAAACACTTATGTCCTAGAATTTTATAATCTTATCATTAGTCTTGAAAAAGGTAAACAATAGCTCTTTGCTTTCCCATTAAATGAAAATGAGAGACTATCTCCTTGTACTTCTTGCTTCGTTTATAAAGAATCAATTAATTGACAACAATAACGATCATTTATTGTTCTTAATTTTGCTTGGTGATTTCATGGTGCCGGTGGAAAGGCTAAAATGTCAATTGATGGGGTATGTAAGATATTCTTGGTTGATAGGAAAAAAAGGATAGAGTTTGATATATTAGTTATCTAGAATTATATTATTTTGAGTGGCTGTTATTTATTAGAAGTTCCCTTGGACTTGACGCCTTTACACTATAAAAAGGAACCTAGAATTTCATTATTTGGCTGACTACTATTCATGATTGAATATTAAAATCTTTTTCCTCTCTATATGCCCCTGTTTGAGCCCTATTTTTGGTGAAAAATAGATTTTTTAAAAGTGATTTTTAGGAGAATGTGTGCTTAAAAAATAGAGAAAAGTTGAGTTTACGTGTAATAATATTTTATTGGAGAATGTAGGGTTGAAAATGAGTTTTTAAAAAATTAATTTTGGAAAGAATGGGGCTCAAACAAAGGTTACATCTATTTCTCTCTTCCTCTTGATCTCCGTGTGTTATGTTCTGCATCATCAATTCCGTATGAGAATTAGGTTTGTATTGATGTTAGTGGCTGGTATTCTGATCTTTATCCTCAGGATATGTACGAGGCTACAGCACAAATCAGCGATGCAGATCATTGCACAGTGCTCACAATTCGCTTGCTATCTCTTCAGGATAAAGATTGTGTATGTATTGATGAAATTTATGTATATGCGGACCCTGTTGAGTCAATTGATGCAGGAAATCAGGCTATGCAGCAAGGAACCTCAAATGGAAGTTCCCTAATGACCATGCTCATCCCTACACTTCTGCAATTGTCCAAATCAGGTAACAGCCATGTGTACACACATGCTTCTGGTGAAGTGCAGAAGAATGATAAAATGGAAACTGGGTCACCAACAATTGATGCAACTGAGATAGCTAATAGGAAGAACCATATTAAAGAGCCGGAAGTTAATCAGCAGTTTGAGAGGTTGCAGAAAGGTGATGAGAGTGCATCTGAGCCAGCTAACTTCCAGCCATCCTCACCGGCTCTTAATACAGAGGCACATGTTGAGCCAGTAGACCTGCATGACATGCCACAGGGACGTCTTGAAAGAGCTTTGGAGCAGCTTATTTCTCGAGTAAGTAAAGTAGAAGATGTATGTTTGAGGTTTGAAGAAAAAATACTTAAGCCCATAGAGAGCATTGAGGCAAGGCTTCAAAAGGTAGAGCAGCAACTGGAAACATTTGCAAAAAGCTCTCAGAATTCTGGAATGCCACATTGTGGGAGAATATCTGCTCCTCCATTTTCATGCAGTCAATCCAACTCCAGCTCATTTCACAATGAGGGAAGTAATTATCAGCCTTGTGAGGAATCAGAATTGGAAAAGGACTTCTCTTTCAGTAACATTTCCAACTTATCCCATAATGCACTCAATTCTCTGAATGCTCCAGATTTTCACCCAAGTCTTGTGGTTTGTGCTCCTGATTTTTTGTGCAATGAGGACGAAGAATACAATGATGATTTGGAACAATTGAAGGATCCTCCTTGCTTGAAACCAAAGGAAACTTCAATTAACGCAGCTTTAGCCGCAGCACTTTCTGGATTCATGTCTGTTGCTACAACTCATTCTTCAGAAGACATTGAAACAACTTCTGGATTTACTGGTGGAGTGGGTGAAAACAACCGATATTTACAACATGCTGTATCTCTTCAAATGAATGCTAGGGACTCCCCCACTGTGGAAAATGGCTGCGAAGGGTCTTCACATTATACCCAAATTTTTTCCGTTGCAGCCCCTGATTTTACTGCAAAGGAATTTGATGATGAAGAGCAGTTAAACAACACCCAGTCTCCTTCAGATTTAGCTTTCGTAATTAGAGACGACGAGAATGACTATTCTAGTAAGATAGTTCCACCAAATGTTCTAAGTGAAAACCCTGTAGCTACTGCAAAATCATGGTATTTTAATGGAAATAAGAGCCTGCATGATTTAGGGTCAACAACTTCTAGTGCTGAATGTACTGGGAAAAGTAGGACGAATCTTGATAATGGACACGTAAGTGAAATATCTGATTCAAGCACACTAGACATTTCTCTTAAAGTAGATACTGGTTGCAGCTCTATGGATAACAGTATTGATTCTCCACTTGATCAAGCTGAAGAATTGAGTTGCCAGATTATTGGTGAAACTAAACTAAGAGAAGCCAGCAGTGTCTTCCTTGACGATAAATACATTACTTCAGAGCAGGATTCAGGGCCTGAATTTGGAAATACATCTGATACGCTACCAGAGAATGCTGAATGCACCAAGTATGTGGCTGTAGAAGGGTGCTGTAAAGATAACTTGACTGGAAATTGTGAATCTTCACGTGCTTCTTTGGTTGATTTTGATATTCCTATTCTAGAAGTGAAATTCGATTTTAATGATTACACCAGTATTACAGCCCCCCTTGAAGTTCTTTTAGATGGAGCAGCAGAATCAAATGTTGAGCCTCCTTTCATTCAGGATACTGGTGATGTAGTTTTGAGTGCTGAGGAAAAATACATTGTCATGGATGATAGTGAACCAACAGCCACTCGAACAAGTAACCAACTGTTGGTGGATCTGGGAATTTCCTCTATGGATGTGCCTACGAACATGGAGGATGGATCGTGTAACCTCTGTGGTCCCAGCAACCCGGAAATGTCCGTATCTCTCATCTGAGTGTACCCTTTTCCCAACCAGAAAATGTAAATATCTATATCTACACGAAGCTCAATGCAAATAATTTTCCGCTATCTTGTCCTATTCTGTGATTAAGCTACTACTATTTTGAGGAAATTGTGTTTTTGTTGCCTCTTGCCTGGTGTCATCAGCTTGAATCTGAGAGCGGCATAATGTGAGACCAGCTTGAATCTGAGAGCGGCATAATGTGAGACATTGCAGGCTTCTCCTCATTAATATGTGAAACTAACTGTGCAGATTCATTAATGGCATCATCCATTTCCACTTCCCCACACAGTTCTCTTTAATTGCTATTTTTTTCTTATTTGAGAATCTGCATTTTCATTTACTAATGTAGTTACTAATGTGTTTGATAGGGTTTCTCATGTTTTGTTTGAATTCTCTCTTATCATTTCATTTCGAGTGTGTTTGATTGTTCCACCCAAATTTTCCAACTTCGCTGTGTATGATTGCTTTTTTAATGCACGTAATTTTTTTTCTTGAAATCTTGCTAATTGCATAACGAGTGGGACGATACCCTTGACCTCCTCACATGTGGTGAGACTGCTCATCATTGAGGGTAAATACACACCATGTGTGGGTGTGGTCAGTGGTGAAACTAGAACATTTTGACCTGGAGGGCTGTGGGTTGGAAGGGGGTGACCCTCCTTCCCGGGGGTTCGGGGGCAGGGCCCCAATTTTTTTTTTTGCCCATAATCATTATAGCAAAAAATTTAAACCAAATTAACTTCATTAGAAGTATATTGAGAACTTCAATACAAATAGTTTATAACATAATACATTAACTTAGAAGTCGTTCTCTAAAAGACAAAAAGTCAAAATATGTAACACAAATAGCTGAAAATGCTACATCTGACGCACTCTTCTACTTCCTACATGATAAAATTTATCAACGATGAACTCCGTATCAATACCAAAAGCAACATCCCTCTCAATATAGATGATCATAGAATTTGATAGAATTTCATTTTCCATTTTATTTCAAAGAGATGTCTTGATAAGTTTCATTGCTGAAAAAGCCTGTTTTGTAATTGCTGTAGAAACTGGAAGTGTCAAAACTAAACGAATCAACCTGTCAATTAAGAAATAATGACGTTTTTTTTTTGTTCCCACCAATAGCTGGCATAACTTAGGAAGACAATTAACATTTTGAAACTTTGTGTGACATAGTACACATTTATAATGATCTAGTTGTCTTCTCAAATCATCTCTTTCTTCCTCAGTAAAATAGAAAGGATAAAATTTCTCTGCCAAAGAACAAATATGATCTATAGAGAATGATTTGAACTCATCAATCGGATTCAAAGCCTCACAAAGCTGAAGAAGTTCCATTGTTTTCTCTGTAAATCTGTTATTTAATTCCATCAACTGAGAATCAATCACAACATTGAATATATGAAAGTGATAATAGTCCTCCACTCTCATATTATTTTGCTGTTGACAAGAACGTCTTATACCTTCTACATAACGATCATCTAATTCAGGCACATCAATATTATGACTTGTACAAAACTGCACCACACTCGAAAGAAAACCTTCCCACTGATTATCTCGCATTTCTTGAAGAAGCATCTTAGTAGATGAGATTAAATCAATTGCATTCAAAATATCCTGATCTTTCATTTGCAATACTTGATATAAAAGATCCGATTTTCCCAAAACATCATGCATCAAAAACAAGATAAATACAAACTCAAATCTTTTCATTGTTATGCACAAACCTTTTGCTTCACCTCTTATGTTCCTGTTTGATCCTCCATCAATAAGATTTTGAAGAAGCAAAAAAGTCGAACCAAACATCTCAATCAATCTTTTAACTGAGGAAAAATGTGAACTCCAACGAGTTGCTCCAGCTCGCTGCAAAGTGCAAGCTTGATTAGCCCCAGTACCGGTCTGAAAATCCCCTGATGCTATAAAACCTTCAATTTCATCATGTCGAATTAATTGCAACTGGGATTGACGCTTAGAAGATGCAGTAATGAAGTTGACAATAGATGTTAATGACAAAAAAAAATAGATATACATCTTGCACCTCTTTAGCCCTTGCAACTAAAGCAAGTTGTAGTCGGTGAGCAAAACAATGGACATAATAAGCTGATGGACAATCTTTAAGGAATAAAGCTTGTAATCCATTCCATTCACCTCTCATGTTGCTAGCACCATCATACCCTTGACCCCGTAGATCTTTTAGTAGGAGATTATATTGCATTAATACATTACATATCTCTTTTTTCAAAGTCAATGAATTCGTGTATGCAACATTCACAATCTCAAAAAACCGTTCTCTGATAAATCCATGATAATCAACATACCTCAAAATAATAGCCATTTGTTCTTTGTCAGCTTCATCAACTGCTTCATCAACAAGAATACAAATTTTGTCCTCTCCAATTTCCTCACGAATCTTATGTCGCACAGAGTCGGAAATAAGTTTCAATATCTCCTTTTGGATTTTTGATGAAGTGTAGTTGGCTTTTTTTGCCGCATTTTCCAATGTAACAGCATCAATTTCTTTGTTTGCCCTTCCATGCTGTTTGATCAATTCAATATAATTTCCACGGTTCGTAGAACCAACAGATTCATCATGACCCCAAACAACACAACCTTGCAATGCTAGCCACTTCACACTTTCTACAGCGGTATGCACACACAAACGATGATTTCTAGCCTCTTTTGAATTTTGCTGCTCTACCATTCTGTCAATATGCCGAGGTAGATTTTTCAAGTTGTTCCACTTTTGCATAGTAAACCCATGTAGTGAATTACCATTCCCTTCATGTCTTCTGAATGCACAATTTTCAGAATTAATTTTCTTCCAATTTTGAAAACCCTGAACTCTGAATTTGTCAAATTGTGATGTATTATTGTCAAATACATAACACGGAAAACAAAATGCACATTCTTTCTCTATGGAATACTCAAGCCATGGAAATTTCTTGAACCAGGAGGATTGAAAACTGCGATTTTGAGTTCCAAATTTGGTGGCAGCATATGCATATATAGGTTGAAATGGTCCCATTTCAACATATGCTCTTCGAATCTCATCTTTCTTGCCAACTGGATACTATGATATTGGGATGCGTTTTCCAAGATCACGCTCATAATAAGGTGTATTACTTTGAAGTGGTTCAACATTACATTCATTCTGAGGGTTGGATCGTTTTGTCTTCGAGGGTGGGATTGAAATTAAAGTAGGAATATCTTGTTGAGCATTTGGGATACTTGAAGATCCAAGATCATCTATTTTGTTGAAGAAGTTCAAGATATTTGTGTTTTTCATTCTAACCAACCTGTGAAAAGTATAGAATTCTCATCCTCAATTGCTTAAAATATAACCATGTGACAACTAGAAAGATCACAATATTTTAGAATATTAATCCATTTTCCCTAATTCCAATATTTTAGAATATTAAGTTATTAACCCATTTTCCCTAATTCCCTAATTTTTTAGAATATTAACCCAATTTCCATAATTCCCTAATTCCAATATTTTAGAATATTAACCCAATTTCCCTAATTCCAATATTTTACCAATATGAAAATCACAATAGTATTCTAGAATCTCCAACATTTAAAAAATTGAAAAATCCCTAATTTTTGACCTTTAATTGGACCAGGCAGAAACTATTTCAAAAAACCCTAGCTAACTAATTAGTAATTATAAAGAAAAAATATACCTATGATTATTTATATTATCATGGTTAATCAAATCAAAGTTCAATTACAACAAAATAAGAAATTCAAAACTCAATAATTAATGAATCTTCTAAAAAATAAAGATAATACATTTATTCTTTGAACTCACCTCTTAATCTCATTTCAAGAAAATCACCATACGATGTCCACAGTGACAGAGTTTATCTTATTTGAAAAAGCTTGAAAGATTAAGAAGAGATCGACAGCGGCATCCGGCATGGTAAGGACGAAGGCTTCAGAGTTCAGAATCAATCAGACGAAGGCTACAGAATCAGTCCATAAATCCAATAGTTTGGGAAAGGGGTTTACGCAGGAGGAGTCAAATGAATAGGCTGGTAATTTGTAGGGTTAAGTACACAATTACAAACATTTAGGAATGAGAATTTTTAAAATCAGGTGATTTGTAATTAATTACATAAGTATCAAAATAATTTTCAAAATCAGGTTTTTTTTAATTAGAATCAGGTTTCGTAATTAATTACAATTGTAACTTATGAATTAATAAAATATTAGTGTAATTCGTAATTTGTAATTAATTACATAAGTTAATTTGTAATCAACCATCGACACAACCACTGTCGTCGAACCACAGTTGTAACTTTATATCAAAATTGTAATTAATTACGTTTGTAACTTTATTTCAATTTGTAATTAGTTACAATTGTAACTAATTACCACCAACCACCGGTGATTGTAATTAATTTTACTTACAATTGTAACTAATTCCTCTCTCTCGCCGCTCCCTCTTGCCGTCTGCAGCTTCACCACTGGCCGCTGCCACCACTCTACACACGTTAGAGACTACTCCTCCCCTTCCTCTTCTCTCCCCGTGCGCATGCACAGTCACACGAATTTCACACATGCACACAATAAATCACCACCACCGAGCCACAACATGTACCATCAAATCTATCTGTTGCAATAATACTTCCAATTGAAATAAAGGTTGCCACAAGACCCACTACTCGATGAGTTTGGCCACCGAGAAGAACATAACGGCACTCACAGATTCAGCGACGTCGCTCACATCGACGACTGAGCTAAGAGTGCACAACGTCGTGCCATGCCACGATGGTTGCTGTGTGAGGGCACAGTGCTGTTGTCGCCCCCCGTTGCTGCTGCACCGGTGCCGTGCGTGGTGTTGTATATGCGAACAGTGTTGCTAGCAGGTTCCACACCGGTGATGATTCCAGCAACGATAACACGATGCGGACAGCAGGTTCCACGGCGGTGATGACTCCAGCAATGACAGCACGATGCGGCCAGCAAGTTCCACGGCGGTGATGGCATATCTGATTTTGAGAGTGGAGATGACGGATCTGATTTTGAGAGTGGAGATGACGGATCTGATTTTGAGAGTGCAGATAGAGAGGGGGGACGATTATGGTTTGATTTATATTCACCTGATTTAGTAAAATAGTTTAGAATAAACTGATTTTAAAAATTTAAAGGTTAAATGTATGAATGAGCCTAATTAACCCTAATTTTTATGTAATGTAATGGGCTTGGTTGACATTTTATTTTGGGCTTAACATTGATTGGTGGGCTACTTGGTTGAATACTTCAGTTGGGGATTAAGAATTAAAGTCTTTCAAATTTTTTTTTTAATTTTTACTAGTGGGCTGGAGCCTACTCCAGCCCAGGCCCAGTTTCGCCCCTGGGTGTGGTTAGGGGAGTTACACTCATTGCGCATATAGACGAAGACTATGTTTGATTGAATAAGGCAAAGACGAATGAAAATATAATTATTTTCTTCAAAATGGTGAAAAAATATTTGACTGAAAATTGCTCCAAAATGTGTTCTACATATTTGTACATGAAAAATATTTTACATGTTAAATGTTTTAATCAAACACAAGTGAGAGAAATATTTTACTTAAAAGGACATTTTTTATTTTTTAGGAAAGATTCAAATGGATGAATAAAAATTAGTTCAAATAGGTGTTTGAAGGTTCATTATTTTAGTTTAGGGTCTTCGCTTTCTTAAGATTGTTGTGTATTTTATACTCTCTTTAACTTGAACTCTTTAAAACTAGATAGTTTTATTATCAATTAATAGGATAGAACTAAAAAAAAAAAGGAAAACCATTTTCTTAATGAATCCAAAAGAAAAGAAAAAAAAAACTTATTTTGATTTTCTTGATGGGTTGATTGTGATAGATGCATTGCAAATTGAAGCAATCAAATACACCCTTGTTTTTGATTGAAAATATGGAAATTTGTGGAAAGAAAATAATTTTCAAGAATTGAATTGTCTGAAAATTATTTTTATGAAAAATATAATTGAAAGTGTTTGATTAGATTAATTTTCTAAGGCTGCATTTGATAGTGAGAATGGAATTTGGGTGGAAAGAAAATGAATTTCAGGTAATTGGAAGTTTAATTTGTTTGATTGGTTTTAATTTTTTAGGTGAAAAAATTGAAAATTTTTCAACTTTTGTTATTTGTGTGACATAGCAAAACTTAGCTATTTTAATAAGAAATATATTTTTTAATTTTTTCACATATTTGTACTTGATAATAATAATGTTAATTTTTGAAAAAAAATAAATCAATTAACAATAACAAAAATGATCAAACGTGACAAAAATGGTAAAAGATTTTTCATGGAAAATAAAACCTCCTTCCCCTTGGAAAACGAATTCCTTCAAATCAAGGAAAATATCGAATTTCGAGACAAGTTGGTAAAAGAATTTCATGAAAAACTTAGACAATCAAACAACGCAAAAGTTGAAAAATCACTGGAAAATACATTTTCCATGGAAAACTTTGGCAAATCAAACGCAGCCTAAGTGAAAAAAGTGAAGAATTTTTCGATTTTTATTATTTGATTGACATCATTTTTCATGGAAAATGAAGCAAATTTAGCTATTTTAATCAATTTCTTTTTGTTTTTTTTAATACATTTGTACATTTATATTATACTTGATAATAATAATGTTAATTTTTTTAAAAAATAATAATCAACTAACAACTAGGACCAAACCAGACGAAAAATATTTTCCATGCAAGGTGAAAAATATTTCTCAACTAAATCTAAAGAAAATATTTTCCTTATTTTTAAGGCAAATCATGAAAATTGAGATAAGATAGAAAATCTTTCCATGACAAAAGAAGGCAATCAAACACATCAAAATGTGGAAAATGAAAATATTTTCCATATTCCAAGGCAAATATAGTAGTATCTGTCGTAAAACTATCAAAATATTAGAGAGAACAAAACTATCAAAATATTAGAGAGAATATAGAGATGGAGAGAATTCTTCTTATTCCAATTGTGTGTTAAATGAAGAAGTGAAGCACCCTATTTATAGGGATAGATAATGGTACAATTGTAATAATATAAACTTTACATGGGCATAAAGGTCATTCATACTAAAGATATTTTATAATACTCCCCCTTAAATGACCTAATACTCAATGCCTGCCTCGTTAAAGACCTTGCTAAGAAAATCTAGTGGGATAAAATTTAAGCTAAGGAAAAGAGTACAGTCATTGTGGAGTATAAAAATAAATGTTGCCTCATTAAAACCTTGCTAGGAAAATTCAGTGGGATAAAACCTAGACGAAGGAAAAAGAGTACAGCTACTCCTCTTGATATTAGTCATCGTAAATCACTCAACCGACGCATTCCTATCTCATGTATCAATTTCTTGAGTGTAGATGTCGGTAATGCTTTAGTGAATAAGTCAGCCACATTATCGCTTGAGCAATTTGTTGAACATCGATATCACCTGTTTTCTGAAGCTCATGTGTATAGAAGAATTTTGGAGAAATGCACTTTGTTCTATCTCCTTTGATATAGCCTCCTTTAAGTTGTACAATACAAGCTGCATTATCTTCATACAATATCATTGGACTATCTTTTGTTGAAGCTAATCCGCATGATGATTGGATATGATGAGTCATGTTTCTCAATCATATACATTCTCGACTTGTCTCATGGATTGCAATAATTTCTGAATGATTTGAAGATGTTGCCGTCAAAGTTTGTTTTATAGATCTCCACGATATAGCGTCCCACCACGTGTAAACACATATCATGTTTGTGATTTTGCTTGATGTGGATCAGAGAGATAACCTACATATGCATATCCCACTAAAAAAGATCCCAAATTGTGAGAATAAAATAATCCCATATCAACAGTACCTTTTAGGTAACGAAGAATGTGTTTAACACCATTTCAATACCTTTGAGTTGTTGCAGAACTATATCTTGCGAGTAGATTTACAAAAAAAGCTATATCAGGTCTAGTGCAATTTGCAAGATATGATAATGCTCCAATTGCACTTAGATATGGTAATTCTGGACCAAGAACATTTTCTCCATCTTCAAGTGGACGAAATGGATCATTTTTTGGATCAAGTGATCGAACGACCATTAGTGATGTTAATGGATGTGATGTATCCATATAAAATCGCTTCAAAACCTTTTCTGTATATGAAGATCGATGAACAAATAGTCCTTCTGAAAAATGTTCAATTTGCAACCCAAGGAAAAATTTGATTTTTCCCAAATCTTTCATCTCAAATTCATTTTTCAAGTAATCTGCAGTTTTGTTGAGCTCTTCTGGAGTTCCAATAAGATTTAAATCATCAACATAAATTGCCACTATTGCAAATTCAATATTTGTTTTTCTTTATGAAAACACATGGGCATATATCATCATGTTTGTAACCCTCATTCAACAAGTATTCACTAATGCTATTATACCACATACGTCTAGATTGTTCAATCCATATAATGATCTTTGCAATTTGGTTGAAAACATATTTTTCGGGTATGTATCATTTATTTCTGGCACTTTGAGTCCTTCAGGGACTTTCATGTATATGTCACTATCAAGTGAGCCATATAGATAGGTAGTTACTATATTCATAAGGATCATATCGAGCCTTTATGACACAGCCAAACTAATTAAACATCTGAATGTGATGGTGTCCATGACGGGAGAATATGTTTCCTCGTAATCAATTCCAGGTCTTTGTGAGAAACCTTGAGCTACAAGTCAGGCTTTGTATCTTGTAATTTCATTATTTTCATTTCTTTTCCTTACAAAGACCCATTTGTATCCTACAGGGACTACATTTTCAGGTGTTCGAACTACTGGTCCGAACACCTTTCGTTTTTTTTTAGGAATTCAATTCCGTCTGCATAGTTTCCTTCCATTTTGGCCAATCCTCTCTTTGTTGGCATTCTTTAACAGACAGTGGCTCAGGGTCATTATTCTGAAATATTTCAAGAGCCATTTGGAAGGCAAAAATATCATCTATAACAACATTCTCCCTTTCCCATAATTTATGAGATAAAAGATTATTTATTGAAATCTCATTATTTTCGGACCTCAGCGATTCTGCAGGAATCACGTCATCACTATTAGATTGTTTCATTGAAATCTGTGTTCTGCGGGAACCATATCACCATTATTACATTGATCGATCTTTTCTATTATTACTCGTCCAGAAGTCTTTGGTTGGTTTAATTTCCTCTTACGAGGTACGATTTCTTTTGAACCAACTAGTCGACCACGCTTCTGGCGTTTTTAAGGTTCACTTGCTATAACAGTTTGTCCTACAGGGACATCAATCTTTGCCAGGGTGTTTTCTGCTGGTATAAATGACTGTCACTTTTCTCGTGTCAACAAATTCATCAGGTAATTGATTTGCAATTCGTTGCAAATGAATAATTTTTTCAACCTCTTGTTCACATTGATTACTTTGGCAATCAAAGTGAGATAGAGTTGTTTCATTCCAAGAAATTTTATCCTGATTTTCAGGATGCAGCTTTAATCCTCCTAAAGTTGGGAAATTCATTTCATCAAAATGACAATCTGCAAAAAATACAGTAAACAAATCACCTGTTATGTAACACCCCAAGTTTACGAGTCTAAAACCTAGGCGTGTTAACTTCCATTCACATTAAATGCGGAATTAAATCGTTTACACAATTAAAATGTTCATTTATCTATTGTAAAATTTTACAGAAATTTCGGCAGAGTCTCCTCTATAAATTGGACATAGCCAACCTGTAGAGGGACATCAAAACCATTTTAAAATTTTGAAACATCAATCACATCTCAATCACATTCATTATCGCCAAACCAATTCATTTATTTCCCAACTCCTCAAGCATAAGATTTTCCAAAGTATCCGATAAAATTGGAACGATACAGAGAAGATTAGCATGGCCCTGCGCAAGGATGACACGCACAAATCGAGAAATGGTACCAGAGATTTCATGAAGTTTGTACTTAACCCCTAGGTACAATGTTCGAATCCCTGGGGAGGCAAAAATCCACTTCCTAGAAACGAGGCTGCCAGCCCTTGAGGAGGAGGACGATCAGAGGGGAGTACTTGGTGACTGACTAAGACAGTACCCGCTGTCGCCATTATTTAATAAAGTTAAATTTATTCAAGTTATTATTTAAATTTATTCCTTAATTCATTATTATTGATAATTGTTTGGTTGAAGTTGGTTTTAATTAAGTATGGATGACGTATTAGAGATTAAATTACTTCTTATTTCAATTGTCAATGTCTGTTGATACTTTGGAAAATCTTATGCTTGAGGAGTTGGGAAATAAATGAATTTGTTTGGCGATAATGAATGTGATTGAGATGTGATTGATGTTTCAAAATTTTAAAATGGTTTTGATGTCCCTCTACAGGTTGGCTATGTCCAATTTATAGATGAGACTCTGCCGAAATTTCTGTAAAATTTTACAATAGATAAATGAACATTTTAATTGTGTAAACGATTTAATTCCGCATTTAATGTGAATGGAAGTTAACACGCCTAGGTTTTAGACTCGTAAACTTGGGGTGTTACATGTTAAGGGTTCAAGGTACCTAATGATGGAAGGTGAATCAAAACCAACATAAATCCCAAGTCTACGTTGGGGACCAATTTTAGTACGTTGTGGGGGAGAGATTGGTACTTGAATAGCACAACCAAAAACCTTAGGTGAGAAATATTAGGTTCATGACCAGATGCAAGTTGTAGAGGTGAGTATTGATAATAAGCAGTTGGTCTTATACGAATAAATAATGCAGCATGTAATATGACATGACCCCAAACAGAAGCTGGGAGTTTTGTTTTCATGAGTATTGGTCTAGAAATTAATTGTAGACGTTTAATGAATGACTCTGCTAACCCATTTTGTGTATGGACATGAGCAACTGAATGTTCAATGGCAATCCCAATTGACATGTAATACTCATTGAATCTCTGCGATCTAAACTCACCAGCATTATCAAGACGAATTGTCTTGATTGAGTAATCGGGAAATTGAGCTCGTAATTTTATTATTTGAGTAAGTAGCCTAGAAAAGGCTACATTTCTTGTGAAAAGTAAACAGACATGTGACCATCTAGTAGAAGAATCAACTAGTACCATAGAATAACGAAATGGTCCACATGGTGGGTGTATCTGCCCACATATATCTCCATGAATCCTTTCTAAGAAAGTTGGAGATTCAACATTGATCTTTGTAGTGGAAGGTCTAATGACTAATTTTCCTTGCGAGCAAGCAACATATGAATAGTCATTAGGTGAAAGAATCTTTTGGTTCTTTAAAAGATGTCCATGTGAGTTGCTAATTATTCGACGCATCATTATCGCTCCTGGATGTTCAAGTCGATCATGCCAAAGTATAAAACTTTTTAAGTCCACGAACTTCCGGTTCGTGACGTTGTTTGATTCAATTTCTTTTATAAATGTATAATACATTCCAGAAGGAAGTGCCAGGAGTTTTTCTTTTATCTGCTTCTGGCCAGATACAAAAGAAGTAATGCAAAGATATTCAATGTTGTTTTCTTGCATTGTTTCAATGTGATATCCATTGCAGCGAATATCCTTAAAACTAAGCAAATTTCTTCTGTATTTGCTAAAGTAAAGTGCATCATTAATACATAGCTGTGTATTGTTTGATAAAATAATACATACTTTACAGGAGCCTTCAACAATCCTCGATGTGCCGGATATTGTATTAACATTAATTTCCGCTAATGTTAAGTTCAGAAAATACTTTTTCTTCCGGAGAATAGAATGTGTTGTTGCACTATCAACAATACATGTATCTTGGCAATTTATCTAAAATACAATCAAATAGATATTTTAGAAAAGTGAATTTACGATCAAAAGAAGTTAAACATAATTTAACATGAAATGGACAATACATATTAAGATTTCAAAACAACAACAATATCGTGACTTTCTGATGAAGCAAAGTAATCTATATTTTCCAGCGCGTCAGTATAAAAATCAGAGACATCTAAGTGTATCCTATTAACTGGACAATCAGCAAAATTTGTCTCTATTTTTTCTTTTCCTTTAATCGACTGTTAGTAAAGGTCCACAAGGTGTTTTGCCGTACGACAGGTACGTGACCAATGTCCTTTCATGCCACATCGAAAGCAACTTTCTTCGTGTTTCTGTTTGATTATTTTATTTTCATTTACATTGTACCTTTTAATTATGTGGCTATGTTACTGATCATTTTGTTGATGATTTTGTCCAAAATTCCTTCTACGTCCAAGTCCACGTCCCTGTTCATGCTCGTGTCCACGTCTACGTTCATGCCCACGGCCACGGCCACATCCGTGTCTATTTCTTGATATAGCATTTGCTTCAGGAAATGGTATAGAACCGGTTGGACGTAATCCGTGATTTTTCATCAACAATTCATTATTTTGTTCGGCTACTAAAATGCAAGATATGAGTTCTGAGTACCTTTTAAAACCACGCTCACGATATTGCTGCTGCATGAGCAAATTTGAGGCTTGTAAGGTAGAGAATGTTTTTTCTAACATATCTGTATCAGTGATCTTTCTTCACACAAATTCAATTTTGAACATATTCTGAATTGTTCAGAATTGTACTCACTCACAGTTTTAAAATCTTGCAAACGAAGGTACATCCATTCATAACGGATTTTTGGGAGGACTACAGTCCTCTGATGGTCAAATATTTCTTTTAATTTTCTCCAGAGTTCTTGTGTCACAGTGAGATATTCAACTTCCAATCCATCATGAAGATGGTGACGAAGGAAAATAAGTGTTTTTGCATGATCCTCCAGGGATTCTTTGTTTCCTTCTTTTATTATTTCTCCAAGACCTTTTGAAATAAGATGGACCTCAGCATCTAGGATCCATGATAGATAATTTTTCCAGAATAAATCGAGTGCAATGAACTTGAGTTTTGTGATATTTTCCATTAGGATAACTATTCAATCAAGCATGAGACATAATTGATTCCTTGAAAAATCTTAGTAAAGAATCAATGACATGATTTCTATATCGAGTTTTTATTCTTCTGGAATATTAATTATAATTCTGAGTTGTTGAAGCAATAAAACAAAAATTTGAAATTGCTACGTGCAAATCTAAGTTGTGGTATCAATTAATAAATTAACAAATGATTAATACATATAATGAAAGTGGCATTAACAAAAGATTCTTCAAAAATTGCATTTCCAGAATTGTGTGGTATATATGTAACTATGTATCATAAAGATATGTTTAATCATTACCTTTATTGAAATTGTGATTTTAGTTTTCAAAAAGAAAAATAATTTTTGCTTTTGTAAGTGCACTTTATTGGAATGATGAATTGATTAGATTATAAAATTATCTTTTTCGGAAATACATAAAATATGATTTCATTTAAACCATATATTTGATTGATCAACGTAGCAAGCATCAACATAATTAACAATACATTTAGTCGAAAGATCGACTATACATGTATCAACAAAATTTAGGATTAACTTCTGTATATAAATTCGAATCTGTGTAGATATCAATATAATTTAAAACATTCTAATATGAAGATATAATAAGAGAAGAAATATTTAAAAATTCAGTAGAACCAACCATATAGGTGGTAATGTAATTTGCATAATTGAAACTAATAGAACCAACAATAATGTTGTTAACATGATATACTTAAAACTGGCAGAACCAATCATATAGGTGGTAACATGATATACTTAAAACTGGTAAAACCAACCATATAGGTGGTAGCATGATATACTTAAAATTGGTAAAACCAACCGTATAGGTGGTAGCGTAATATATAAAAGATATTTAAAATTATTCCCTTCTTTATACAGATTGAACATTTATTAACTCAGTGGCTAGAATCTCGTATTGATAACGTGTTATAAAACTATCAAAATATTAGAGAGAACAAAATTACCAAAATATTAGAGAGAATATAGAGATGGAGAGAATTCTTCTTATTCCAATTGTGTGTTAAATGAAGAAGTGAAGCACCCTATTTATAGGGGTAGATAATGGTACAATTGTAATAATATAAAGTTTACATGGGCATAAAGGTCATTCATACTAAAGATATTTTAAAACAGTATCAAACACAACTTTTTTCCTTTTTTTTTTCAGCTTGTCTCGATTTTTTTTTCCTTGTTGAAAACATTTTTAACACAAATTTTTCCTTAATGTGTTTGATTGCTTCTTTAAGGAATGATTTTTTTTTTTTTTTTTTTTTATAACAACTTGCCTCCAAATCCGTGCTTTTCATTGTTTTTAAGGAAAATGTCTTGATGTTTGGAAATTTTTTTTTTTTATACATTTACCATATCTTCAAATATGAATTCTATTTTCAATCAAAAACACCATTTCCTCGAACATAATTTCATTATGGGTAATTATATAGACAATACACATTTTGTTAATCACACCACATTATATATACACATGTATTAAAATATCAATTATATATATACACCACATTTCTTTTTACAAAAATAACCTTCCTCTAAATCAATGAGAAAGACGGTACACCTCATTCCACAATCATCAGTAAGGAGAATTTTCGTTTTCATTGATCTACCTGATGATGCTAAAAATCGCACCTGGAATATTTCGAGCTTGGACAGTAAACAAGCACGATCTGGATCTCCGAATACCTGCAATAAAGGCGAGGAGGTGTGCCCTCGTCGCCCCTCCGATGCTTAAGTCAGTAAAGAGGAAGGAGAAAATTTATGCAAGAGGGTATAAATTGTAGAGATAATTGTGTACCTAGATTATGATTGAGTGTCATGTATTTATAGAGCTATATGGACGAATTATGATAGGATTGAAATACCTGCATTGCATGGGTCCTGTTAGGAATCATCATCCTATTTTTTAGGGATGAGGTTGTAAAACCCAAATATGATTCTGTTGGAAGATGAGTTCTATTAGAATTAGGAGGTTGTAGACTCCACGTGTCAGATCAAGTCATGTCCGATCAATGAAAGACGTGACCCGAGCATCATGTACCCCGAGCACATCATGCACATTTTTGGTGAGATATATGTACTCGGGGTATTCTATCATCGGGGGTATTATGAGTGGTCAGGGCAATGTTTTTACCACGGACATTTTGAGTGTGATCGGGGGTTATATTCTCCTCGGGGTTGTTCATGTCCTCGGGGTTCTCAATATGGTGTATGGTGTAATGTTTAAGTGCTCGGCCTCGAGGTTCATATGTTGCTCGGGGGTACCAAGGTATGACGTGGTTAAATATTCAAGTGTTCGGGCTCGAGGTCATCTTCAGATTTATGGTGGTCGAGGTTGAGGTCTTTCTCGGGGATAGAAAATATAATATAGGGTGATATTCATGTGGTCGGGGTTGAGGTCCTCCTCGGGTTCATGGTGGTCCTCGGGGTCACACATTTGATTAGGAGACTATATTTTGTCAAAGAGCTCGGGCTCGGGTATGAATAAAATTTATACTCATTACTACCAAACACTTCTTTAACTTCTTCCATCTTCATCTATCCCTAACCAGTCTTCAATACAACAACGATGGTAATGGTAATAAGAGCAATAGTTGTGATGGTGATAATGGGAGAGTGCCGAAGTGGGAGGAATTCAAATTTTGCTGATGTGCCTTCATCAGCAGCAGCATCAAATCCCGATGGTTCAGCTGCTGGACAATAGAGTTCTACCTCTGTGATGGGGCATCCTTGGACTTTTGGGTTGACAAGAAGGAAAACCACGAGAAACGGGGGTGCTCGAGGTAGATGACGAACAGTGGTTGAAAACCCCCCAACTATATCGATCGACAAAGATGCTCTGCAGGTAGTCCTCCTCCTGTTGGCTGTTGCAATAACCAAACAATGGAAAAATGCTTTAACTTTATTGATTTGGAATTGTCAAAGGAAAATTAGACTCGAAAGAACTTGCTTTTTCACTCAAACAGACATTACAATGTTTCAAACTTGCATTTTCGTTGTTTACGTTGTACAGATAATCGAGATTGCGGAGAATGGTAAATTTCCAATTTCAGTTTTTCAAATCTACTGTTTCATTTCATATTTTCCTCATTTTCGATATTGAACTCAACTTTTATGAAATTTTAACCATTTCATCAATATTTGCGATGCAGAAGAGGTGCCGAATTGACATCATTATTGCAATTGAAATGTCGTACATCATATACAATTTAGACAATTTGGAATTTCTAATATTTGTGGTGTACATAAGAAGACAAATAAGAAAAATTAATATAATAAGGTGATTATTTTAGTCAGTTTAATTGTGACCAATTTAGTAAATATAAAAATTGTGGTGTGATTAACAAAATATGTGGCGTTCATATAATTACCCTTTCGTTATTGTTTAGAAAAATAAATTATTGACAATTCAATTCCTGAAATATATCTTCTTTCTACCAAAATTTCATACTTGTTGTAATCAAACTTTATTTCAAAATTTTCAAACCAGTGAACATCTTCCCATCTCCATTGCCATTGGCCTTTCGTTTTGCTTCCTCCCGCTGCTGTCTTCCATGCAGTTATGTGATAGTGCCTTAACGGCATATTTGGTAAGGTGGGTGGTGTGCGCAACAATTGTTGCATATGACCATTTGTTTCTGTTATAAATAATGTATATATGTGAATGACATTACCATTATATCCCTGTAAACTTTACAATATTACGATTGTGCCATTGTCCACTCCTATAAATAGGAGCCTATACTTACCAATTTATTACACCAATTCTTGAAGAGAAATTCTCTCCTCTAAACTCTCTCCATTTCTCTCTCTATGTTGTTCTTATGATTTCGATGATTTTATAACACGTTATCAGCACGAGTCTCTAACCAATTGAGTAATAACGGGAGTATGCTCTACAGTTGCATCTAAATGATGAGCCTCTGTATCAGAAACCTGATTATTACTAACCAATGTTTCCTTTTCTCTCAAACTGAAAAAGAATGATTCTGGCCGATCCAGATATCCGATCGACGATCGGCCACCGCCATCAGAACGGGCTTGTCAAGGAGAAGACTCGCCTAAAATTTGGCGCAGAACCAACGGCTGAAACAAAAGATATCGACCGAAGAAGAAAATCTGAAAAACTGTGCAAAAACAGATATCTGACCGAAAATTGAAATGCTTATTCCGGACGATTCTGAACTCCGATCGACGATCGGCCAGCGGCATATCAACGGGTTTTTCTAGGAGAAGACTCGACTGAAATTTGGCGCAAATCCAACGGTTAAAACGGAAGTTATTGTCCGGAGAAGAAGATGCTGGCGGACTGAAAAATGATGATTCCGGCCAAACGGTTGATCTTTTGGAAAATCGGAGACCACCGGCATGTTCAGGACGCCGAGGCACATATTATGGTGATGGGTTAATTTTTCCGATCACCGGCGCGTGGCGGCCGGCGGCGGCCGGCGGCGGCGGCGCGTGGCGGATCCGGCGATGACGAAAGGCAGTTTGTCCGTTTTGATGAATTGGATTTTTCTATGATCTTATTTTTCTGTTTTGTGCAGTTTTTAAAATATTCCGGCGGTCGAACATGGCGGTTTTCTTAAAAACTGTTTTTGGAGCAATCCTGACGAGATTTTGAACTTCGGACCAAAAGTAAGTTTGTTCTAAATTAAATTTTAAACCTATTGACGGTTTCAATTTATTCATATGAGCAATATATTAAAATATGGACGATTTTGCCCTTAATAATACATACAAGTATAATAATCGTAAATTAACGATTAATATGTGATCAATTGAATTATATTATGCTGCCACCTACATGGTTGGTTTTACCACCTACATGGTTGGCTTTACCCGGTTTAATTATTTCATTATGTCGATTCCGCCTATATGGCCGGTTTAATTGTTTCATCTCGTTGATACCGTCTATATGGCTGGTTTAATTATTTCATCACGTTGACACCGCCTATATGGTCGGTATATCAATTGAATACATATAAACACCTCAGTTGTTGGTTAATTCTAACATATTAGAGGGTTGTTGTCAACATATATACTTGGTGGTATAACCCCAGTATCGTTATTGTTAATATATATATACAATATTATTGTTATTTGATACTTCATTAAATGATACCAGAAGTTATCAATACTAAAGTTAGAAAATATTTTATCAAATGATACCAGAAGTTATCATTACCAAAAGGTTGATAAATATTAATAAAATGTTTTATCCAATGGTACCAGAAGTTACCAATATCTGAATTTGAATGGGTGGATGAAAATTATTCAACAAGAGAATGTTGATGTATGATAAGATAATATCACATGATAGCACGGATATAGCTAATGTGAAAATAATCTCATCAGTATTATGAGATGAATGTTAGATGATAAGTGCCTGGAAAAGTTCTTGCACGAGCACTTATATATTCCAGAAGAAGTACATATTTACTCCAGAAGAAGTAAAAATTATCATCTAAACATACTGAAATGATATTATTATTGCTCCTGAAGAAGCATAAACGAGACATACATGCAAAATGCAAAAGGGGAAAACATTTATGATCCTCAAAATTAGAGATGTGTTTCGGGAGTAGCCGTATCCTACCACCTCTGACCTTTTGAGGAAATAAAGAAAAAAGTGTGTTTCAAGAGTAAGAAATACTCCATACTCTACCACTTTAAATCTTTGAGGTACACAAGATTAATACATTGATAAAATCCTAGAAATTTATGGTGTGTCTCAAGAGTGAGAATACTCCGTACTCTACCACCACCTATTCTAGAGTTCACAAAGATAAATTTACATTAACCGGACTCCATTTTCGCTTGATTCCCCTTCCTTGCGACCAATCTATCTTTACTCCTGCTGGATCTTGTATTGGAATATATGATTGCAACTTATCCAGCAGTTCCTCGATAGTAGGAGCAGAAATAAGGATTCTCCTAGAAAATGGAGATATGAATCCCTGTTCCACAGCATAATCAAGAAATGTTAGCAAACCATCAAAGAAATTGTTTACATTTAAAAGCCCTATAGGCTTAGTATGGAGATCTAGTTGAGCCCATGAAGTAATATTAAAGATTTCTTCTAAAGTACCAAAACCTCCAGGCAGGGCTATGAAGGCATCAGAACCATATAACATGCAAGTTATGCGTTCATGGATAGATAAGGTTTGTACTTCATGCCCTCGTGTTTTGCCTGCAATATCAGCTAAAGGAGTAGGTATAACACCTATCACTCTTGCTTTCTCTACTAGAGCGGATTGTGAAACACAACCCATCAATCCACTGCTACCTCCTCCATACACGAGAGTGATACCTTTCTCTCCCAATTTCTTTCCTAAATCCACGGCTGCTTCTAGATACCCAAAACCTTTTCCCACTTTTGATCCACAAAATACACAGATAGTTTTGATCTGTCGAAATTTTGGTCCTTCCATTTTTGAAAGTAAAGAAGGAAAATGTTATTTTGGGATGCATGAACTATGAAAAATGTTTGGCTATTTAAAACCGAAAAACTTCACTATTTACTGGTCGTTTTTCGAAAAAGTGAAGATTTACTTTTGACAAAATCATCCTACTCACCTTTCGGCGATTTAATATTTTTAACCAGCCTTTATCAAAACTCGTGAAAGGAAACAGAAAAAATATTTTATATGTGCATATATATCAAATGATTTACCTTGTATTAATGCTGCATAGCCAAAGCATCATTGTTTATAACAGCATGGCAAACAGGATCTTTTGCTATTATATTTTTGAGACTATATCTCTCTTTATCGCTGATGAATTTAGCCCATAAAGATAGTAGCTCACGCTGCACATATCCACTAGGGTGCGTCTCAAGAGTCAATCGGATATCATCCAATGACTCCTTACTCAGTCCACCCTTAATGAAGTCTATCTTATCATCTCGATTTATGGATGAATATCCTATTGATTTACAACGGGTATCACATGTCCATCGAGCACATTTGTAGCAACTATTTAATCTTTTTGCTCTTCGCTTCTTTGCAAAAGTACTCTTACCTAAGCCAGGCTTGTGCTTAGAAAATGAATCTGGTAATTCACCAGCTAATCGAACTTTTGCTTCGATCAACCAGCGAACATCTTCTGGCATGCCATGATCCATCAGCAACCTCAATCTTTCGAGCCTAATTCGATAAATTTTTCTCAAATCATTTACTGGAAGATTGGAATAATATTTGCGAATATTTGAAAGTATGATATCCATTTTTGATGGATCTAGCCTTCTTCCCAAATCATCTATTTAAATGCATTATTCAACGCGTAAAAGAGCGGCGGCTCCGCGTGTCAGTGATATGGATTCCATCAAGAAATAATGGAATAAATTATTGAAAAGGTGAGATAATATGCCATTACCTTTTTCGATATAAGGGAAGATTTGGCGACAAGATTGAGATTATGAGATATTTCCTTGGATATTGTACCTGATTTTTCGGTATACTAAAAGTAATAAAGGTATACTGATTTGAACTATATAGAATACTGATGAAATAAATGTTGTATTGAACCAGAAGTTCATACATATGTACAAGTGAAATATCTTATTGAACCAGAAGTTCATACGTACAAGTGAAATATGTATATAGTATGAACCAGAAGCTCATAAATGAAATATACATTGTATTGAACCAGAAGTTTAGCGATATTGTATTGAATCAAATATTCATACATAGAAATGAAATAAAACCGTATAGAACCAGAAGTTCTATAATAAACGGTTAGATTATCAAAAGTTCCAAATTATTTTCTATGAGAATAACTTATTCAGAAATTGTTTATCATACAACAATATTCTATGTCAAACAGGGAATAGCTCAAGAAGCTTTATTATTTGTAAAAGTGCGATATGCATACACTCCACCAAAGCGCACTGAGATATATGATTGAAATTACATCCCTAAAAGAATGACATGTGTTATGGCATTTTAGCCGATTGATAATATTTGAGAACATTATGGTGAAAACACGCCTGAAGCGTAATTATGCCTGAAGCATAATGACTATCGATTCCAAAAATAAATATCTCTTGAATGATTGAAATGATTCCTTTGAGGCTAAATACTCAAAGTAAGTAAAAGGGACATAGTCAAATGATGAGATATTCAGGTACCTGATGATAGAACATATAAAGAGATCTCTCCACGTTATATTGAGATGGAATCGATAAATAAGTCGACTGCATACCCTCTTATGAAATAAGATTGATGAAATCATAATTCTTTGGCCAAGTATGAAACCCTAATGTAGGGATTATTGTTCAAGGACCTGAAGTCCAAATGCTTAAATGTGTAAAGCCAGTAATTATATGTACAAATGAAAAATATTTCACAGTCGTAAAAGACGACTAGTTGCGCGCGAAATTTTTCATAGAACTGGCATGACATATGGTGGATAGACTATAGTCTAAATCACTAGCTTGAGCTCCTTGATATACCAATGAGTGAGATCAAAATGTATGATTCTCATCTCGGTACTTTGGGAGTATTCTTTGATGTACCAGTTGATCGCGGTACGTTGGGATTTCAAGTAAAATGATTGTAGATTATATGTCGAAATTGATATCTATTTCAATGATTGATTATGCTCCTGCAAAATTAGAAATTGCAGTTTATAAAGTGCAAGAACATACATGTATAAATCACTGAAAGATTCAATATGCCCAGATTAGTATCACTATAGAATGATACAAATGACTCCATGATATAATATGTTGAAAGTGAAATTGGAGTGTACTATTTATGACATCTGGGAAATTGATTATTCACTAGAAGTGAATACGAAAATGAATATTCACCAGAAGTGAATTTGAAATTGATTATTCACTAGAAGTGAATTTGAAAATGAATATTTAATTATTCACTAGAAGTGAAAGATGCAATCTATGAAAGTGAATTATAGATTTGATTATTCACCAGAAGTGAATTCTAAATTTGATTATTCACCAGAAGTGAAAAATACAATGAAAAGATTCGTGATTGCACCAATATACATGTAATATTCCATGAAAGGAATAAATACGCGTTGCACTCTTTTTTCCTTAGCTGAGGTTTTGTCCCACAGGGTTTTCATAGCAAGTTTTTTAATGAGGCAACAGTTGAGGCGTATTGATGAAAATTAATGAGAATAATGCACTCTTTTTCCCTTCGCTGAGGTTTTGTCCCACAGGGTTTTCCTAGCAAGGTTTTTGAGGCATCATCATAGCTATCAACAAGCTATAATTCAGCAACACATTGTTATACTGGAATGATATCAACAAATGAAGAAAATCATACACATCTTATGAAGAATGTTATGATATCGACTACACACAAGAAGATTTTCATATATATTCCAGAAGAAAGATGATATCATTATTCAAAAGGTTCATGAATACTTGATTGCACACTTCAGGGGGAGAATCATGCTGTCATGCTGTACTCTTTTTCCTTCGTCCAGGTTTTGTCCCACAGGGTTTTCCTGACAAGGTTTTAACGAGGCAGCGGCTGTACTCTTTTTCCTTCGTTCAGATTTTGTCCCATTGGGTTTTACTGACAAGGTTTTAACGAGGCAGCACTGAAGTACTGAAGCACTGAAGCACTGAAGAACTTCAAAGATTCAATACATGATTTGTTCTACTTGAACATTAAGACTCAACGATTGACGATGACCAATATCAGGGGGAGCAACTGTACTCTTTTTCCTTCGCTCAAGTTTTATCCCATTGGGTTTTCTTAGCAAGGTTTTAACGAGGCAGACAATTGCGTAATATGTCATTCAAGGGGGAGTGTTATAAATAATGTATATATGTGAATGACATTACCATTATATCCCTGTAAACTTTACAATATTACGATTGTGCCATTGTCCACTCCTATAAATAGGAGCCTATACTTACCAATTTATTACACCAATTCTTGAAGAGAAATTCTCTCCTCTAAACTCTCTCCATTTCTCTCTCTATGTTGTTCTTATGATTTCGATGATTTTATAACAGTTTCTTAATTAATTTTCTGAAGCAATTTTAATTTCATTTGAATATATAAGGTTAAACAAAAATTTAGAAATTAATTTTTTTAAGGATCTTCGTTAAATAAAATTATTAAATATTACAAAATACATATTTATAAATCAAGTGAATAAAATTTGTGGGAAATTTAATTTGCGCACACTTGAAATGACAGTGATTCATTATTACATGTATACAACATAAAAATATAATTATGTGATTCTAGACCTGCATTTCAATCAGGACAAGTTGAAACAAAGAATTAGGGGTTAAAAATCGATGAAATGAGTGATAAAAAGTTGATAAAAGTAGTGAAATTCATGAAATATATGGTTAAGATGAAGTTTGACTTTGAGAAAGTGATTAAAATTAGCAAAATTTTATCCAACAAAATTTCTTGCAACTCGTTAATGTTTCGCACTTTTGAACACTTCCATAGCATTAAAGACAAGATTCTTCTATTTACCTATGAAGTGAATAGTATTTTATATTTTCGCAAAAATATTCAGAAAATCAAATCTGCACAAATTTTATTCATTTCACATATGAATAGATCTTGTAAACTTTGTAATGAATTAAATCAATATTTTTTTTTTGAATATTTTTTTTTTTAATTGTATCAGTTTAAATGAGTTGATATAATTTTTGGATAAACACAAAAGAATTAAAAACCAGTTTTGGTAAAAGGGAGAGTAAAAACAAAGTGCATGTTTCATGTTTGATCATCATTCTTTAAAAATTATCTTTTGTCCAACTCATTTTCAAAAACACATTTTTCTAATAAAATAATTTTGTTCGTAAATCCAGAATTTCTCCTATTCTTTAACTACACATTATACAAAAAAATAAAAATAAAAATCACTATTGTATAATTAGTTCTTCCAATAAATGGGGTTCAAACCGTAAAACTTGGACATAGGTCATCATTTAATTAACTGGGGTGGTTCGGAAAAACTAAGAGTGAAAATGGAATAAGAATTAATTATAACATAAATTTTCATGTGTAATCAATTAAGTTGACAGTACTATTGCGAATGCATATATGACTCTATCTGTTGATGCATGATTTGAAGTTGACATGATTGTTGAGGCATGATCTGACATGGAACGCATTCTCCAACAAGTCAACAGAACCTTGTACGACTTGAACGAGAGCTTGTGCACGATCTGAAGGGTAGTGGATATCGCACGACCTAGAGTCAGATTTAGGATACCTCGTACAACTTAGAGGTGGCACCGTATGCACGATCTGGTTGACCAGACTACGACTTTTGTAATCGTTAATCTGACAATAAGACAACTAGGCTAGGAAAAGTCAACTACTTCCTACATTATAAGAACTCTAAAAGTTTAGTTAGAAGTCGACATTAGTCAATGAAAGTTTGTAATAAGTTGACTAACCCCTTTTTTTCCTATAAAAATATAGGGGGATGTGGCTCATAAAAGGATCCTCATTCTTGGAAAAATTAAACCAATTGAGATTGGTACAAGAAAGCATACATGGAGTTCAGGTCATACACGACATGGGATCCACCATTTACATCGTTTATTTTTAGACAACATAATTGATATTCACTACGTTTCTTGCTGACTTGGAATATATAAATTCCACACTAGGAAACAATTTGACAATGCCAAGCTCAGGTCATTCTATAAAGAACCAAAGACCAGAAAGCACTACTCCACCGCATGCCACCCACACGATAATGGACCAGTAGAAGTCGTGAACAAAATCATCTAACACATATTGAAGGACAAACTCAATGATATGAAAGGGACATGAGCTGAAGAACTACCTGGGGTGTTATGGTCTTATAGAACTACATGCTGAACAACAACACGAGAAACCCCGTTTGTCATAGCATTTGGATCAAAAGCAGTCATCCTTGTAGAAATCGGTATCTCATCAAGCAGAACCAAATATTTTTCAGAAGAAGCGAATGATAAGATGCTCCAGTCCAACCTAGACCCGATTGAAGAGAAAAGGCATGGTCCAGAACTCCGAAACGCATCTTAAAACGAAGGAGTGACAAGTATTACCACTCAAAAGTACGAGGAAAGGAATTCCATGTTGGAGAACTAGTCCTTAGGAAAATGTTTTTGGAAATCAAAGATGTACTACCTAGACCGTTAGCCCAATTCTTGAAGTGACCTTACAAAATATCAAGAACACTAACACATGGAGCGTATGAGCTGGAAACCTTGGAAGGGAAAATTCTAGCACACGCACGAAATGCAAAACAAAAAACTTATTATAGATAGCTTACCTTTTAAAAATTTGTACTTACAATTGAAAGATCAGAAGTTGTAAGCACTATCAATGAATGAAGTTATTTTTTGAGACCCAATAGCATTGAACTAAAAGATATTCAGGTTTTACACAATACACAGTCCGTCACAAAGGAACTCACAAGTTCCCTAGGACTATTAGATCATACACAACATCCAGTCCGACACAAATGAACTCATAAGTTCCCTAGGACTACGAAATCCTGCACAACATCCCGTCCGTAAAAAAGAAACTCACAAGTTTCCTAGGACTACCGAATTGTGCACACATCCAGTTTGTCACAAAGGAATTTCACGAGTTTCCTAGGACTACTAGATCATATACAAGGTCCCAAAGTTAATTTCAATCAAAATCGTTTGAAAACTTATTTACAAAACAATCGGTTATTGATGTTAGATCTGATTCGTGTTAAAGATTCAATAATTAAGTCATTTAAAAAGTTTAACCTGTTTACAATGCATAAAGAAAAGCATATGGGACAAAATAAACATATTCTTTAATAAGGAATCTTACATCAAATATGGTTCTACATCAGTTCATTCTTGATAAGGGAATCTACACCAGATCTGATTTTACATAAGCTCGTGCAAAATAAACAAAAAATAAAAAATAAAAGACTAGTTAATAGGAGTAGGGAGAAGCTTGGATTGGATAAGAGCTTAGATCACGTTGGAATGTTCCTCCCTCAGCTCATCCAGCTCGTTCATCAAGGGTCGAATGTTAAAGTTCAGGTCAAGGGTCTGGATCTTAGTAATGGTTGTCTCCAAAGTCATTATATATGTGTCGGTCTGATCAATCTTACACTCTACCGAGTTCTTGAACCGTTCAATAATATTAGGCTTGGATGACCTTAATTCTTCATCTCTGGCTTCAGCCTTCTGCCTTGCCTTTTTCTCCACTTCCAACTGAGCTTTCAGCTCGTCAACCTCAGAACGATATTGCAACAAGTCCTCCCATCCTCTTTTCTACATTGGCCAACTTCTCAGCCATCTCATTTCTCTCCACCTCAAACACCTTGGCTAGGTACCTCTCCTTTATGACATGACCAACCAAGTCAACTCCTCATTTTGCTCAATTTGCTATCTGGCTTTGGATCTGAAATGGGAGAGATAGTTCAGTGCCAGGTCAATTAGAATTTAATTGGCGGAATCGAATGATAGTAAGTCCATCTCGAAGGCCATGGCCTCGTGCTTCTTGGACCAACCTCTTGACAGAACATCCCAAGAGTTGCAAACGCACCTCGACAGGATTGGCAAATCATTAGGTCCAGGGTTGCGTAACCTGCGCACATCTCTTAAAGCCTTGGGGGATCTTTCCCTTGGAAGTGTCCATTGTAGAGGACCAACCTGGATGTTCCCCATAGTAATTGAAGTCATTGGACCCCCCCCTCAGTGGGGACAACTGGAGGAATGATCGAAGGGGGATAAGGAACTTCTTGCATGACCTTACCTCTATTTTCAGACAGTCTGGATGAGTCCTCAATTGATCTGAGATTAGAGACTGGTCTTTTAGGTGGTAAAGGACCTTAGCATATAAGAAGCTTTTTTTCCGGTTGTAGTAGACCTCTGTCTCTTCTTGCTTATGAAGTCGGTTTTCCCACTAGTCATGTTTTTCTTCTTTGAACAAGATTGAGATTGATTTACAAAATGAAGCGGGTCAAGTCATACATTAACCGAACTTAAAGATTACAATAAACATAATTACAACGTAGTATGTTTATTGTAAGACAAGCCCTATATAAGTTTTTCTCTGTGGTCAGTTCCTTATACGACCTCTAGAACTTGTTAGTCTGATGGTCTTTCTCCAATTTCAGTTCGATCTCTACAGATCATGCTACAGCCACATGGTCTGCAAATTAAAATTAGAAAGTCAGATAGGAAGAATAAGTTAGGATGTACTGTAAGCTCTAAAGTGAGTTGAAACAGGGGAGTCTAGTTTATCTTGGATGTCTATGCATTGTAAAAAAGCGCCAACGTAAAACCATTGGTCTCTCCACCACTTGATAGAGTCCGATGGACCTAGGAAAATGTTATCCCCTATGTGTGGCCTGGCCATAACATAGTACCATCTCGAATCCTTCCCATTAACTAGAAAATGAAAAGCAGAGTCAAACTATCTCACATCTGGAAGCTCATACCCTAACTTATTCCAAATTATTATTAACCCAATGATCATCCTACATCCATTCAGAGTGATCTGGAAATGGGCTAATCCTCAGTACCTAAGGAAGTTAGTTATGAGAAGTGGAATAGGAAACTACAGGTCGGCCTCCAACATGAGCTTGGTTGTAGCTACGCAACCCTTAAGTGGATGGTCAGTCCGTTCATCCTTGGAAGGAACAAAAAAGAAGACAAGCTCTGAGATCCTATATCTATAATGATAATTTTCTAGATCATCCTCAGTAACGATCTAAGTGTGGTAATTGAAGTGACATGACTGAGATTGGGAAGTAAAACTTGTGCATAGGTGCAAGTGTCTTTAGGAAATGATGTACTAGGGTTACAAATATTTGAGAATGATGGACAAACCTGAGGGGCTAAACGTCCAAATAAATAGTAACATTATCCCCATATTTGACTTGAACAAACTCATTCGAATTGATGTTCAGTGTGAAATTTGTCTCTTTGTTACAACCTAACGAATGAACCCTAGTGCACTGACTATCGGAATTACTCATATTTGAACTAAAGGAGAAAATAAGGCACCTGACAAGAAATGAACTGGGTTTCAGTATTTACATAAGTAACTGAATTGTGCTCAGACTAGAAATCAGATCAGACAACAAAGGAAAATCACAGAGAGATTTTACAAAGTGTAAAGAAGGAAATGAGGGCAAAGACACCCTAATACAGCCACATAATTGAATACGAGTATCGAATTTAAAGGGACACCTCGAGACACGCAATTGAAATGAATGAAATGACAACTGACATAGTATGCCTAACACCTACAGTCTTGTCCACTATGATGCATTAACACATGACCTTAGTCATTCAATACATGCTACGTCACCTTAGTCAGACAAAAAAAAAAGACTTCAGTAGAAGCATGCCAAAGACAAATTCCAGACCCGCTTCTAGGGGCAATTATTAATGCACGATTTGACGTGGACATGATTGTTGAGGCATGATCTAACATGTAACGTGTTCTCTAACAAGTCAAGAGAGCCTTGTACGATCTGAAGAGTAGTCGATTTTACACGACCTGGAGTCAGACTTGGGAACACCTTGTATGACCTGTAGGTGGCATCATCATCATCATGACCTGGAGGCAGCACCATCTACACTACCTAGTTAACCAAACTATGACTTCTCTAATAGTTAATCATACAATAAGACAGTCAAACTAGAAAAAGTCAACTACTTCCTATATTGTAAGAACTCCAAGGGTTCAGTGAAATCAACATTAATCAGTGAAAGTTTGTAATAAGTCGACTCATCCCTTTTCTCCTATTAATATAGGGGAAGGTGACTCATAAAAGGTTCTCCATTCTTGGAAAAATTAAGCCAATTAAGATTAATACATGGAGTCCAGGTCATACATGACATGGGATCCACTCTTTACATTGTTTATTTTTAGAGTACACTAGTGTTACACCCGTGTGATGCACGATCATTTATTACACACGTATATCGAATTTATATGTTAACATATGAAATAAATATATTTAATTAAAAATAAGAAAGGAATGAAGACAATTAAACACAAAAAGGTACAAATTACACATACTTTAATTATTTTTTACAGTTAGTATATTTACCAATTTAGGAAATTTCTTTAAATAATGTAAATTTGATTTGATTTAAAGCGTAAAATGAGAAAATAAAATTACATTTAAATAGAATTTGTAATACGTAAAAAAATAGATATATCTATGATATACGCTCACAATTTTATTAAAAGGACAAAAGAAAATAAAAAATAAATCGATAAACGTTCCTATTTTATCCTCTTTTATTTTCTGTTTTTAAAGAAAAATATTTATGTGATATTGACAAAGTTTTTTTTATTTTATTTTTTACGAAAATTTAAAAAAATTGTAATTGACTTTCAAGAGGGGAAGGCGAACAAAGAAACCCAGGGACTTGAAAAAAGTGACTATTTAAAAATTTGCATTCAACTGAATTATTTTAAATTTAAATTTGCCCAAAATGAATAATTTATAGTTAATTAATACTACTTAACATTTTAGAAAATATATTTTGGCGGAAAAATGAGTCAATACCTGTTCGTGCTCTCTCTTTATGTATTTCGTTTTTCTCGCCCTTATTTAAGACCCCATTATATATAAAATGAGTTTTTAATAGTGATTTTTTGGAGAATATGTACTTAAGTCCCTTTTTGAGACTTGTTATTTCAAATAATGTTGTTTATAACAGTAAATTTTGGGAGAATGAATTTTTAAAAAGTAGGAATTTTCTTGAAGTTATACGTGAATTATTTTATTAATAGATCGTTAGTTAAAAATAAATTTTAGAAAATGAAGTTTTAAATAAGGGGTACCTAGTAGTGACCAAATTTTTTTACCAAGTGGCTACAATTATAATAGTTTGAAACTTGATTGAATTAAATAAATAAATAAATAAAAAAAATCAATGACCATTTGCATAACTATTCAATTTTAATGATTATGACGTAATTAATCTTCCAAAATATAATTTCTAGATTATCAAAAATAAATTTATCTCTACCTGAATAATGGAATAATAATATTAGAATTGGTACTAACTATCTTAATACAATATTTGATATTTAAATATATTAAACAAATATTTCATTTTATATTAAATTTGACATTTCAAATTAATTACACATGGTCCTATGTTTAAATGAATATAACAAACTAAGCAACCTGAATTGATTGAAATATGAAGTTGCAAAAATTATTCGAATTTAATTAAATTACATAAAAGTTCGATTTTTTATTATTTCCTTTAATTTGATAAGACAAGCAACTCGAATTGAAATTAATTATATATGACAAAATTAAATCTAGTTAAGAAATTATAAATATCATTATAGGACTTAAATAAAACAAATTTGAAATAGAGAGACATTGAAAAAAAAAGTAAAATGCACAAAATAAGTTTTTTTACCTTTAATCTTTAATGTGATTTTAAGGACGACATATTTACAGTTGACTCTAACTTGTGACTTCGTATTAAAGTTCTCGTTGAGATCTTCGATTTGATATCTATATTGCATATTTTTCGATTTCAAAATAATAGTATAATTATCAAAAATATTCTTATTCATTGAAATACTTCTATTTTAGGAAAGACAGTTTAGGCGGGAAAAGTTTCAAAACATGTTTATGGGAAGTGCCTTACTTTTATATACTACCTTCGTCCCACAAAGATAGACTTGTATACAATTTTCATCCGTCCCACAAAGATAGATCACCTACTATAAAGAGTATGTATTTAATTTTTCATTTCCTCATATACCCTTAATTAATGTACATTGGTGTTAATTCTAATGTCAATTTAAGGCATGTAGTTTGAATGAATTAATGAGTCTTTGAAATTAACATAATGGTATATTTGAAAAAGTATAGATAAATTTATTATTTCAACTATATTAACTATTATATTTCTTAATTTGTGTGGAAATGGGAACAAACCTATTTATGTGGGACGGAGGGAGTATATAGTACGATAACTGAAGGTGTGTTCGGCGGCTCCTATAGCAATTATAATGTGATTTATTTTTATTTTCTAGGTAAAATATGTGATTGAAAAATGAAGAGAGAAAATGTATATAGTTAAAAAGTGGTTTGAAAAATTATGTACATTATAAATCGAATTATAATTTGTAATTATGGGCAAAAAGAATACACCATGACACTCAGTTCATTTCTTACTTGCTTGGAATATGTAAATTTCAAAATCAACACTATCGAAATTTTTTCTTCAGAGAATGGGGGTTCAACACACTACAAGAAATCGGACCAATAGCGACGACAGAAGTCGTCGCTATAGATCAATAGTGACGACATTTTCGTCGCTAATAGTCGTTGCTTTAGGCCCGTAGCTGAAAGTAAATAGCGACGACACCGTCGTCTCTATTTCTTCGGAGGCTATTGCTACAACAATTAGCGACGACATAGTCGTTTCTAATAACGAAAAATATTTTATTAATAATTTAATTTGACCCGATCCGACTAAATTTGAACCCGGCCCGAATTTGAACCCGACCCGAACCTCGAGTATTTATTTTTAATTCATATGATGATAGTGCTGGCTTGGAGACTCGAACTCTTGACCAAGTAGTTGGGTGAGTGATGTCCCAACCATTCTGGCAAATAAATTCTTGTGTCTTGTTTTGTTTTAAGTAATATATAATAGTTAACTTTAACGAATCACATTTTAATAATAATAGTACATAAACATTTGTTCCAACACATTGACTTTAATATTATTTTTATAAATATCGAATTGCATTTTAAAAAAATAAAATAATAATAATTGAACCTATAGAGACAACATAGTCGTCGCAATAGGGTATGTTTTTGCGACGATAGGAAATGTCGTCGCAATAGGATCTCTATTGCGACGACATATTTTTGTCGTCGCAATTTTTTTTGCGACGACAAAGAATGTCGTTGCTAATGACTGACCCTATTGCGACGACAAATTATGTCGTTGATATAGGGTCAGGTATTTGACGACAAAATGTCATCGCAATAGGCTTGGTATTAGCGACGACTTTTTTTGTCGTCGCTAATTTTCGTTGTTGTTGATCCGATTTCTTGTAGTGACATCAATCACACAATTCAATTTTGTTCTTTTGTACAATGCTTTATCATTTCGAAAGTCGAAAAAAAATTGAAAGATTATTCTTCGTTCTAACTTCGTCTGGATTCCAACAACCTTATAACCTTGACATATTTGGTCATATTGGAGGGAGATGATGCATTACTAAAATAGATAAAAAGATTTGTAAAGATGATGTTATGATTATTCAAAATATATATGGGAATGTTTGAAGTTGGCCACTTGATGAACGCAAAGAGAGGACTATGACTATGAGGTTTGGTTTGGTTAATTTACATTTGCAGTTTTGCTGTCCCTTTCTTTTCTGATTAAAATGGAACAACATGATTCACATAAATATATCTTAGCCTCTCTTTGGCAAAATGTTTTTTTATGTTTTTAAACAACACAATTTCTCAAAATATTTTTTAACCATACATATTCTCTATCTCCACTTTTCAATCACATATTCTATCTCGAAAACATAAAAAAACATGTTTTTAAACATGAAACTTTTAACAAACATAGGCTAAGAATCTGGGTAGTTCCCACTTGTTGTAAACTCCAACTCCAACAATTGGTTCACTTTCCTGTCATGTAGTGGGACGTATTCCTACAAAATATCAAATCAAAATATAATAGTGAAATAAGTGCATCTCCTGTTGGCTGTTGGTCACCCTCTAATAATTCATCATATCATACCGTCTTTAACTAAATTATTACAATTTTTAAACAAGACAAATTCTCAAATCACTTTTTAATAATACATATTTTTTCTTTCCATTTTTTAATTATACATTTTGTCTCGAAAACAAAAATAAATTAATTTATAATTGTTACAATATTAAGGATCAACCTATCAAACCTATCAACATGTTTTAATATTAGAGCCTGTTTGGTAACGAATTTTTTTTTTCCTCAACTTTTTAAATTCAGAGCCCGTTTGGTCCGTGGAAAGTTTTATTTTTGTGATTTTTTTGTGTTTTTTTATGGATGTGTGGTTTAGATTTGTTTGAAAAGTAAAAAATTGTGGGCTTGACTAAGAATGGATGTTTGAGATTGAGTTTGAAATTTTTTTGTAAAAATTCTTGATGGACCAAACATGCTCTCAATCTCAATCATTCATTCTTAATCAAACTCACAATTTTTGACTTTTCAAACATTTTTAAATCACACATTCGTATAAAAAAAAAAAATATTCTAAAAATCACATACCAAACAAGCTCTTAATAATTTTTATTTGGAAAATAAGTAGTAGCTTTTAAGCTAAGCCAAACATCAAACCTCTAATTTCTTGATCAACTCTTGTGCTGAGTCTGCCACAACAACTATCTGTCTTGCTGAATCTTCTATGAAACCTTCCTCCACTCCGTTGTCAAACAATGCAAGTAAGCTATTATAGTAGCCACACACATTTAGCAATCCAATCTGTTCATACAAAACTTTCTAAATTTCCAACCATATATATACTCAATAAATAATGTAAGAATTAATGAGTGAAGAAAAATATTTTTACTGGTTTCTCGTGGATTCCGAATTGAGACCAAGCTATGATTTCCAATAATTCTTCCATGGTTCCATAGCCACCTAAATGTTAAAAATTAAGGTTTAGTAAAGGAGAAAATAAAAGGAAAATTGAAGAATAATTAATACCAGGAAGGGCAATGAAAGCATCAGCATTTTTTGCCATTTCTGACTTTCTTTGATGCATATTTTCCACTACTTTTAGATCTCCTACAGTTTCTCCAGATATCTGCAACAAGTTAATTTCGATTAATTCTATTTTTTGGGTAGCTAAAGACAGAAATCTTTTAATGGAAAGAATATAACAAATACCTCATGTGACAGGAGGGCTTTAGGAATCACTCTATAACCAAACATCAAAACAAGAAGAAAATTTGTAAGGGGAGATTATGTATATGAATTACTCTATTTGAATAATGTTCTTGACAAAAGCTATTACATGTGTTGTGCGAGATCCACACGTCTTAACAAAAGCTTTCACATGTGGATGTGGTGTGTGAAGTCCACACATCAAGAGCTTTTTTCAATCTCATTGTCAAGGACATTATGAGAATAGATTCATTATTATATATATATGATAACTTGGCAGGAATCATACCCGAGAACTCGTCGACCACCATCGAAGACAGTTTTTGATACTAACCCCATCAATCCTACACTACCCCCACCATAAACTAGATCAATCTTTCTGTCAACCTGTACGTATACATGGATTAATCATATTTATTTATATCGATGTTCAACTTCAAATCGAGTAATATATACATGTTACTTACAAGTTGTTTTCCAATCTGAAGAGCTGCATCACTGAATGATGATTTGTAACCTGTTCTACTACCACAGAAAACGCAAATTCTCTCGAATTTTCTCCTCTTTGCTTCCTTTTTAGATGTTCCTTCTTCTCCTTCCATTATGTCAGGAAGATTATTGAGATGAGAAAAATAAAAATAAGGGTTTTTAAAACCCAAACGCTACCTTTTCTCTGCCAAAATAAGTACTTGTGATCAGTGTTGGAAAAGAACCCAACATGGATCAAGAGAGCCCATTTCCATATCTTCTTTTATCATCCATACAACCATACTGTGTAAATTATAGTTATAATGATAGTTTCTTGAAATCTACAGAAGAAAGCCTCTGTTCGGATCAGCTTTGCTGATTATAAATCAGTTTTTTTTTTTTTTTGGATTACGAGATAAAATGTATGGTTAAAAATTGAGAAAGAAAATATGTTTGATTAAAAAATAATTTAGGAAATTGTCTTAATTATAATTTGGTTTATAAACTGAGAGAGAGAGAGAGATATTTGTATGTCTTTCAGTCTTTGTTATTAAGCCCTCGTTTTGTGGGAATTAAAATATTATTTTTAATAAATTTTGATAAAAATTAATAAAACATATTTCTAAAAAAGTTATGGATCCCATGAATTACTTAGCCCTTGTTTGATCCCTATTATTTGCAAGTCAAATTTATTCAACACTCAATTTCAACCATGTATTTTACTCAAGTCTATCATTTTTGACTTTTCAAATATTTTTTAACCATACATCCTCCCAAAAATACTATTCCAAACCATAATTTTTCCCAAATAATGAGTCTCAAACAAGGGCTTAATTGAGATTGAATAATGACTTTGATTAGAATTAGAATTAAAATATTATGATCTGTTTGTTAAAATCTTGTATTTAAAAATATTTTTTTTTTATATTTTCGAAATAAAATATGTAGTAAAAAAGTGGAGAGAAAAAATGTGTGTGATTAAAAAATGATTTGAAGAATTGTGCTATTTAAAAAAAAAAAAAAAATAGTTTACCAAACTGAGGCTTAAATAGGAGCTAAAGAAGAGATCAATGGTTCTGCCGCAGTGGTTGCGTCATCCCTTACCAAGTCCACGAACTTGGGTTCGAATCTCCGAAGAGGGGGGGGGGGGGGGGGGAACTGTGAGAGGGTTTAGATTTAGGTTGATTTGTCAAAAAAAAAAATTAAAAAAAATAGGAGCTAAAGAAAAATGTGCAAAATGAAATAGACAAAGACTATGAGTTCATTGGCTGAGTAAAACAGTATTATGTTGCATGCACGCGCGCACGCGCACAGACTATTATTTGCAGTTCATTTCTTCCTCCTTTTTTAGTTATATTAATAAAAAAAAAATCTTGGCGCATGTTGTGTGGTGGAGAATGCAAAAGTAGTGGTGGGGGATGGTTTTAATTTGGAATCAGCACTGCATGTCTCTCCAACCTCAATAATTTTGTTTGGGTTAATAGCACAAAACGTCCCAACGTTTGACATGTATTGTGCAAAACGTTCCAACGTTTTGATTTTTGACGCTAAACATCCCAACCTTTATAATTTTTGGTAGAAGACATCATTTCTGTCAATTTTAACCCTATTTCACCGTTAACTTCAAATTGAACAGTAAATGTCAAGGGCATTTTCGTCCAAAAAAAGCAGCCCATTCATACTTGAGTAATTGGCACAAAACGTTCCTACGTTTGACACTTATTGTGGAAAAACGTCCCTACGTTTATTTTTTTGGCGAATAACGTCCATACGTTTATTTTTTTGGCGAATAACGTCCCTACCTTTAAATTTTCTTGTTCATTAGTCCCCAAATTTTACTTTTCTTTCAATTTAGTCATTCCGTATTTTATTTAAAGGTAATTGTCTTCAAACGTGTATAACTTTTGATCTACAACTCCGAATTGCACTCCGTTTTTTGCGTTGAACTCCAAATTCAACCATCTTTCTTATGATGTATCATGTGCTCATTTATTAAACATTTTGTTTTGACTTTTGTATAGTAGATACTTATTTTGTTAGGGCATAATTGATTGACGTAAATTGATTTCTGTAAATTTTATTGAAACAGTGAAATTTTAATTTTAGTGTGTGTTCGGCGGCCAGCGGAATTTATAAATTGGATTTATTTGACTTTGTAATCTTTTTTAAGGTAAAATATTTGGTTAAAAATTGGTATGTTTAGCCCCTGTTTGAGCCATGTTATAATCTCTAATAACTTTCTGAACAACACACATTCTCTCTCTTCAAATCACTTTTTAAAAATTGGAGAAAGAGAGAGAATGTGTGTTGTTCAGAAATTTATTAGAGATTATAACATGGCTCAAACAGGGGCTAAACATACCAATTTTTAACCAAATATTTTACCTTAAAAAGATTACAAAGTCAAATAAATCCAATTTATAAATTTCGCTGGCTGCTGAACACACACTAAAATTAAAATTTCACTGTTTTAATAAAATTTACAGAAATCAATTTACGTCAATCAATTATGCCCTAACAAAATAAGTATCTACTATACAAAAGTCAAAACAAAATGTTTAATAAATGAGCACATGATACATCATAAGAAAGATGGTTGAATTTGGAGTTCAACGCAAAAAACGGAGTGCAATTCGGAGTTGTAGATCAAAAGTTATACACGTTTGAAGACAATTACCTTTAAATAAAATACGGAATGACTAAATTGAAAGAAAAGTAAAATTTGGGGACTAATGAACAAGAAAATTTAAAGGTAGGGATGTTATTCGCCAAAAAAATAAACGTAGGTACGTTATTCGCCAAAAAAATAAACGTATGGACGTTTTTCCACAATAAGTGTCAAACGTAGGGACGTTTTGTGCCAATTACCCAAGTATGAATGGGCTGCTTTTTTTTTTGGACGAAAATGCCATTGACATTTACTGTTCAATTTGAAGTTAACGGTGAAATATGGTTAAAATTGATAGAAATGATGTCTTCTACCAAAAATTGTAAAGGTTGGGATGTTTAGCGTCAAAAATCAAAACGTTGGAACGTTTTGCACAATACATGTCAAACGTTGGGACGTTTTGTGCTATTAATCCATTTTGTTTGGCTAAGATGGATTTACTCGAAGAATGTGCAAAACAAGATCGAGAAGACGGCTTAAGACAGCAAAAATAAATTTCAACCCACGTGGAACATTTTAATAGGGTGAATTGATTCGCGTTTAGGATTCGTTTAATTGCAAGCACAAAAAATAAGTGCAAAGAAAATAAGTTTCAGAAAAATTATGTTTTTCATGGAAAATAAATTGAAGGAATTTTGGTGCGTTTGATTGAAAGTAGAATTGGTCATTAGGAGTGTATCCTATGACCTAGTTTTCGTGTCCGAAACTAGGTTATCTGGTGCGAGGGCACTGATTATAGATATAAATTGGGCTTTGATAATTGTTTTGTCGTTGATTGCGTGGGTAGAAGTGGAGGATTAATGATGTTGTGGAATAACTATTGGAAGGTGGAGCTGAAATCTTATTCGAGAGGACACATTGATGCGGTGATTGAGATGGCAGATAGGCGAGTTTGGCGCTTTACGGGCTTTTATGGTAATCCAAAACCTGAAAATAGACGCTTCTCTTGGGAGCTTTTACGGCGATTACATAGTCAGATGAAACTTCCTTGGGTTGTGGGTGGTGATTTTAATGAGATAGCCTTAACTGAGGAAAAACTTGGGGTGCATGATTTGGGATTCTTTGGGCCAGCTTTTACTTGGAATAATAGAAGAGCTGGGGCAGCGAATGTACTTGAGAGACTGGATCGATATTTGTGTAATGAATCATGGAGTGAGCTATTTGGTAGAGCCAGAGTTGAACATCTAGAGTTCCAACAATCTGACCACAGACCTATTCTACTTCTCTTGACGGTGACTCGACCAATGGTTCGGAGACGAAGGTTTGTTAAACCTTTTCGCTTTGAGCCTTTTTGGGCTAAGGAAGAGGAGTGTGGGGAGGTGGTCTCGCAGAATTGGACGAGCTCGATGGATGACTGAGAGGATGGTAATCTTTTTGAGGGCGTCCAGACGAGGCTTCAGAAATGCAGTTTCGATTTGCAGAACTGGCACAACTCCAAATTTGGTCGTTGGAAAGAAGAATTAGCCCAACTTCGCAAAAAATTGAAATATTTGTATGACTCCAAGGATCTTGGAATGGAAATGGATGATATACTGAATATTGAGAGACGGGTGGAGATTCTAGCTCATCGGGAGGAGATGTTTTGGAGACAGAGGTCTAGGGCGGAATGGTTAAAGGAGGAAGATCGTAACACAAAATATTTTCACGCCTGGGCTAGTAACCGAAAACAGAAGAACGTAATTGAGCAGCTGAGGGATGATAATGGTAATTGGCTTATTGAGGACAAGGATATCATTGAACATCTTGAGAAATATTTTGGGAATTTATTCACATCCACGTGTCCCTCTGATCAGGATTTGGAGGTTGGGATTGCCGTTATTACAACAAAATTTATCTTAGGTAGATGTGGATTGGCTGGAAAAACCTTTTACAGAAGAGGAGGTTCGGGTTGCCCTTAAGTGTATAAGGCCAACTAAGGCACCTGGCCCGATGGGTTCCATGCATTATTTTATCAAAAGTACTTGGAAGTAGTGGGGAAGGAGGTAACCGAGGCTTGCTTGAAGGTCCTGAACTCCGGGGGCTCGGGCTCGATTAAACACATCAACAATACAAACTTAACTCTCATTCCAAAGAAGAAAGACCTACAATCTGCTAGTGATTTCAGGCCGATAAGTCTGTGCAACACAATATACAAATTGATCACGAAAACGGTGGCTAACAGGCTCAAGGGCATTCTTAATGGACTGATTGCAGAAAACCAGAGTGCTTTTGTTCCGGGTAAGCTGATTTGTGATAACGTTATTGCTGCTTTTGAAATCTTGCACTCTATGCATAGACGGTCAAACGGGAAGAAATGATTCATGGCTCTGAAATTGGATATGAGCAAAGCATATGATATAGGTTAGTGGCTTTTTTTTTACGAAAATTATGGAGCGTATGGGATTCCCAGATTGCTGGCGTAGGTTGGTTACTGAATGTAATTCTACCTCATCCTTCTCTTTCAATTTCAATGGAGATATCCGTGGCAGGGTTATGTTGACCTATGGTTAACTTAACCTTATTGTTTTGATCATAACAAACAAGAATATATTTTTAACTAGTGTGCTTCAAGTGTTTCATGTAATGATAAATATTCAAAGCACTCTATGTTCAAATCGTCTCTCAAAGATATAAATCAAAACTATGTGATCAAGTACATGAGACGCAAAAAAGATCATGAAAGAATTGAAGATATTCAAAGATCAAAATTGAAGTTGAAAAGCATGACATGAAGATCAAGAACTCAAGCATACAAGATTAGAGTTCAAAGTTCAAGAATTGATTTAACCTATGTAAAGGTATAACACTCTCAATTTTTAGCGATGACAATCAACGAGCTCGAAAATGATTTTTATGCATCAAGAAACTTACTTGAAAATTCATCACTTGCATAAAAATGATTTTTCAAAACATAACATGAAATAGTTTTTGGAAAAATTAACTTTTTAATATAAAGATAAAAATTCAAAGTTTTCCATTTTCGGTCGACCGAAATTTACATGATCGACCGAAACTCTGATCGACCGAAATATCTGGTCAACCGAAAGTATAACGGCTCAAATGTATAACAGCTAGTTTTTGAGCTTTCGGTCGATCGAAAGTATAGAATCGGTCGACCGAAACTTGCTGCAGATCAAATTTCTTGATCTATAAATAACCATCTCATTTACATTCATTTTCAACAATATAGAAAAGATTTTATACAAACTTTCTTGTGAAAATTCATTGTTCTTACTTGGTTTATATTCATCTATTTTTATTATAAAACTTTGATTGATCTAAACTTTGTTTTATCGAATTCATCAAAGTTTTTGGAAGAAAGTTTTGTGAAGATTCTTGGTTTTATATTGTTTAAACTTCTTCAACATCTTCACACTATATTGGAATTGAAGTGTAAGTCTCTCTTTGTTCTAAACTTGTTTTAATCTTTTAAAAGAGAGAAACTCCAATTAAGGAACTTTGATTATTTGTGCTACATTTTTCATTATCATTTGATTCATCAAAGTTCCATTGCCTAAACACTTTGAGCTTAACTTATTGTTAATTATTCAAGTGTGGCATCTTTTGGTACTTAATTTGATTCAATATTTTAACAAGAGATTATTTGAAAAACTTTGTTTGATTGCATTGAACTTTTCATTATCATTTGTATCAAAGTTTTTCTCTAACACTCGAGCTTAATTCATTGCTATCTATTGAAGTGTTAGCCTAACTTTCTCGGTACTTAATTTGAGTATATCATTTGTCAAGAGAGTTATTTCAATTGTAAATTCAATTCATTATATCTTGTGGTTTCGAGAGCCTTGTGAAAACTCGATTGTTGGTTTCGAGAGCCTTGTGAAAACTCGATTGTAAAGGATAGGTGCTCCTTGTTGTAAAGTTACCTAAGGATTCGATACTCTTTGTTGTAAGTTATCAATATAGTGGATTTGGCCTTGCTCGTGACGGAGAGCTCGGTAACGGGGGACGTAGATCACGTTGGTTGATTGAACCTCCATAAATCGCGTTTGCATTCTCTTATCCCTTTTACTTACTTACATTGCACTTACTCTATTCTATCAATTTATATTGTGCAACACTATATCTAAGTGCTATACTTGCTTTATCAATTAAGTTTACACATATATAGCACACTACCTTGATAGTTTAGTTACTTGTAACACTAAGTGCTCATACTTGTACCCATTGGTTTTTAAGTTTGATATTATTTATCGAAAAAGTTTTATAAACCAATTCACCCCCTCTTGGTTAGTTTACTCTTGGGCTAACAGGTTATACCTGGAAGAGGGCTACGACAAGGATGTCCACTCTCACCATATATTTTCATCCTTTGTGCTGAAGCTTTGTCCAGACTGATTAGACTTCAAGAGACCAGTGGTAATCTCACTGGAATGCAGTGCTCACGAGGTGGTCCCCGGTTTAGTCATTTATTTTTCGCAGATGATTCTATTGTATTTTCTTGGGCTAAGGTGTAGGACTGTGAAAGCATCCTCAATATCTTGGATATATATGAAAGGGCGTCTGGCCAAAAGATCAATTTGATTAAATCCAGGATATCTTTTAGTCCAAATGTAGGGCAAGAGGACCGAAAAATCATCCGGACTATCCTTAATTTGGAATCAGCACGAGAACATGATCGATATCTGGGATTACCCACAGTGGTGGGGAGGGAGAAGGCCAAGACCTTTACAGAGATAAAAGACAGGATGTGGGAAAAAGTACATGGATGGAAAGGGAGTTGCTTTTAGTTGGAGGAAGGGAGTTGCTTATTAAATCTGTTTTGCAAGCCATCCCAACTTATCTCATGAGTATTTTCAAAATTCCAGTGTCCTTGTGTTAGCAGCTGATAAGTGTATTTTATACACTTATTTATCTTTCGAAATTAGGATATTATAATGTTTTTCTTGAATAAAATCTACTTTATTGTTATTATTTACTATTATTTCAGGTTTTATCCCAAAATCAAGAAAAGTGAGGAATTGAAGCAAATACATAATAATTGGATGAAAAGTGGAGTTAATTGAAGATGTTTTGAAACTCAAGGCCTTAATTGAACAATTGAAGACTCAATGACTAACTTATCAAATTTGGAAGAATTGAAAGGCTTAAAAGAAATTTTATTTGGGCCTTAGGGTTGGATTGTGTATATATATATATATATATATAAACATACACATGCTGCAAGAAAAAGGGGAGAGGGCCGTGAAAAAAAAAGGACTAACAGAGGTGCCGACTGGAGAAGAATTCAAAAGGCGGCTGGAGGTATATTCTCACGGTATTAACAATTGACAATAAAAGGAAATAGCCAACTTGGAGGAGAAAAAGCATATATACAAAAGGTGGTGGTGCGGCTGCATTAAAAAAGGAAGATATATACACAACTTCTTTATTAGATAAGGAGGCAGCTAATTGGAATTAATTGGGGAGAACATTAGAGGCTGCTTGAAAAGATTAATTGTTGGAACATAAAGGCATCTTTTTGGGTGAGAAGAAGAGGTTGGTAGCAACATTTGGGGAACTGACGGCTGGAACGAGAATTGGGATACACTACTGGTGGAATAAAAAATTAAGAGCAGCCGACTGGAGTTAATTGGTTGAATTCACTGGTGGTGCTTGGAATCAAAAGGAGGTTGCTTTGGGAGAAAACAAGAGTTGCTGGGCATTGGTATTGGTCAACAGGTAGGAGGAAAAGCATACACTTTGGAGGAGGTAATTGGTTGGAATCAATAAGAAGACTCGGCTAGAGACACAAAATAGAGGTAGAGGCCAAAAGTGGTGATATGTATTTTTGATTTACATAGACATACACGACTGGAAGTGCTATAAAGGGGAGCAACATTTTTGAATTTACACTGCTGGAAGTTGCACGGCTGGAAGGAATTAACCGGTGGTGGCTGGGAAAGATGCTAATTTTTCAACACTTCTAAATTCGGGTTATGTTCGTATTATTTATTGCTTTTTCTTCCAAAAACATGAGTAGCTAATTTATTAATCGGGATTGACGATGTAGATTTAATGTTTCTTGTTTGATTTTAATTCTCAAGTTGGCACTTTATTTTCATGTATTGATTTTATTATTGCGTTTAATGCTTGAGTTGCTTGATCACCAATTCATGAATTAATAGTTGTTTTCATAATCCGAGAGGTGAGTTAACAATTAGATCACGTAATAAAATCCGGAAATTTCAACAAAAAGATAGAGATATGAATTTTTGGTTGCATGTGGTCACTTATGAATTCCTATGAAATTTAATTCATTTAGCTAAGGAGAACTCTGACCCGCTGTAGAGATACATGGTTGACTTAGTTAAATAGACCTAATTTGAACTCGAGAGAGGTAAATTAGATATATGCGTGAATTCGACCAAATACAATTTTAAAAAACAACTTGAGATGAGAAATTAAGCTAGAACGTTATTTCGAAATCTTCAGTCCCGATATTCATTCAATTGCTAGAAATCCCACAACTTTGTTTCTTGCTTTTATTAATTGCTTTTAGTTTAATTTTCTGGTTTCATTTTAATTGCATTGTTTATTTCATTTATTCTCAATTTTATTGTCGTTTTTGGATTGTTTGGTATTTTATTTTCTTAGTTAGTTTTTGTTTTAGTTTAGGAATTCTATTGAATCAAAGTAAATCGATAACAAATAAATAGTCCTCGTGGGATCGACAACCCGGACTCAAAAGTCCACTTTTACTACTTGTTAGCGATATCGTACACTTACGATATTTCACACCAGCAGCTTACTTCAATTACTAGAAATTTCTGGTAGGGCGCAAAAGGAGAGGAGAGGAAGATCTATTGGAAGAAGTGGGGTGATTTATGTCGCAATAAGCGAGAGGGTGGATTGGGGTTCCATGATTTCACCAAATTCAATCAGGCTCTGGTGGACAAACAAGCATGGCTGCTGATTAATTATAGTACGTCTCTTCCTGCACGAATTTAGGCGGGGAAATATCATAATGGGGTGGACTTCTGGAATGCAGGTCCTAAACAGGGATGCTCTTTCTTGTGGCATAGCATTTTATGGGGTAGAGAAGTCATCTCATTGGAGGCCCGATGGCGCGTTGGGAACGATGAAAGAATTTGGGTGTTTAAAGATCCATGGCTTCCTTATTCGTCTAAATCACTACTATTACCCGGGATGAGTCAAATGATCGTGTTGTGAGTAGTCTTATGACAGCGTCGGGTGGTTGGGATAGAGAAAAAGTGGAAAGCTTGCTTTTGCCTGTATACTTCCAAATGATCCAATCCATCCCGCTTGGATTGGGTCCTGGGGATGACAAACTTATTTGGCACTATGATAGATTAGAAAACTATTCGGTGAAGAGTGGGTATCACCTTTTGTTGTGTTTGGATTCTAGAGATGAAGGACCTAGCTTTAATCCATTGGAGAGATGGTGGCGAAAGTTGTGGGAATTGCCGGTGATACCATGAGTTCGTATATTTTTGTGGAGGCTGTTCTTTGAAATTATGCCATCAGGTGAATTACTAGGAAGGAAAGGATTACAAGTCAGGAGTTGTGTACACTATGGAGATTACGAAACAAGTTACCACATCTTCTTTACATGTACAAGGGAAAAATCAATTTGGACGGCTGCGGGAATATGGACAAAGATTAAGCAACGCTCCACTGGGACATGTGCTAATACACTGCTTAGTCTGACTCTCAGTCAACTTTCAGTTAATTTTGAGATTATTGGAGTTCTTTTATGGATTATTTGGTGGGAAAGAAATTATGAGGTTTTTGGGGGAGGAAGAAGAGACGCAAGAATTATGGTTGAATTGGCATCATCGTTCATATCAGTTAGGGAGCGGCCTACTGACGGTAAAAAATATTCAGTGATCCGAAAAAGTTGGCAGTGTCCTTCCCATGGCTCTTTCAAACTTAATACTGATGCTGCAGTGAGGGATGAGATCATTTGGTGCTATAATTCGAGATGACCATGGGGCAGTGGTTGTTGCAATGAGTCGACCAGTGGCCTGAATATTTGATCCAAGGGTGGCAGAAGCTTTCGCACTGCGAGAGGGACTTATTTTGGCACAACATATCAAAATCCAGATTGAGACAGCAAAATGCGATGCCCTGCAATTAGTTCGAGACGTTCATAACTACTCACCATTAGCTCCTGATGCCATGATTCTACTTGATATTCATGCGCTTATGGACAAAGTTCACTGTGGCTCTTGCTTCTATATTCCACGTGAAGGAATTAGTGTAGCTCACAAGTTAGCTTCTAATGCTATTATTTTAGCTGATTCGATTACTTGGATTGATTGTATTCTGTATTGCATTGCGCCCCAAGTTTTGGGTGATCTTATTTGAATGAGGATACAACCTTTAAATTCAAAAAAAAAAACACCACACGAATTTTTGATATTCAAGATATAATTAAGCTAACAAAGAAAAATAAGACAACAACACAAAATTTACTGACCGCAAAAGTTTTTCACTATATAATAAATTGTTACAATTACATAGACTTCGGACTCACCAAACCCCCCAAGTATTGTAGGAAAAACAACCAAATTTTACCATATCTATCAATTTTTATTTCTTTGTACAACCCACAAAAAAACCAAGAAAAATCAAGATACTAAACTATATTTTTCCTCAAAATACTCTCTAATTAATGTGATATAACAAAGAGAATAATATACGTATTTATAGATAAATCACATCTTCGGCTCTAACAATTCGACTTGGACTGTGGAGAATTGGTTGCCTTGGTCAACAACACTTGTGCAATTAATTACCTCACTGCGACGCATAACAGAGAGAGACAATTCTATTTCAATTCTCATTGAGACAAGCAATCACTAACCTGTAGGAGAGCAATTTCAACCATTAATTACTTCTTCAATTCCACACTATCAGTTTGTAGAAGTCTGTCAAAATTCTCTTTCCATTAGAATTTCTATCTCATTCCAATTGAATTACAATACTTATTCTTCAATTACAATTTGAACAGTTACCCAACAAAAAATGAATTCTCAACCAAACTTGTTTGATCAACTTTATTTTCCATGGAAAGTATAAAACCCAAGGAATTCAATTTCTATTTTGGCTATTTGATAAGAAGGGGGAAATGGAGTTCAAATTCTAGGGTACAACCACTTTAAGATTGTTTTTGGCTAATTCCATGAAAAATGAATTCATATGGAGTGAGTGGGTTTTTATTTTCCAATTTACATGGAATTTCAATTCCTTTCTACCTTTACCAATCAAACAGACTATTTTCCTTATTTTTAAAGAAAATCACTGATATCGAGACAACAAAATATGAATTTACCTAACAAAAATGCAATTAAATAGATAACTTTGACCCTTGTTAGTGATTTCTAGTCATTCGTACCAAACATAATCTTACAGTACCGAAAATGCTCTATTACCCGAGGTGGGCAATATTATGTTGCTCACCTCCAAATGAAAATGTGCCAAGTGTCCGAATAATTTTTAAATGGAACACTGGCACTTTATCATTGCCCACCTCTGGCAAAAGATCAAGCCAGCTTACAGTACAGTTCAATGTTTTAGGAGAACCAGCTTAGGGTAATCAACATCATTAATGACACTTCACTTAAAGTAAAATTCATTTATTTAAAAAGTAACTGTTAGGTTTTTAATGTAATTAGCAATCCTGTGAACAATAGGACTCATTTGTAAAGTCCCAATAAGAGTTAAAGTTTGGTATTTGATTTAGTTGAGTATTTGGGATCAAGAAGGAAAAAGAAGTGTTCGAGAAGACTTGTGATGGAATTAGAAGTTATAGATGAATCCAAATCCCGCAAGAATAATGATCCAGATTTTTAGTCAAAGGTTGAGACTCGATTTTAGCATAGCAAACATCCGAATTTGGATATCTGGAAGAAATGTAGAATTTGAGTTGTATTTCTAACGTACTTTGAATCACCTCAATCAGATATCGAGAAAAAAAGTTATGACTAAAATACAGAAGCCGCTCGAATCAAGCTCAAATTATGCTCTAGCGTCTTTCCCAGTTTCTGAGCGCTCGAATTCTGCTTGATGTGTGCTCGAGCGGTTGGAACCCGTTTTGCGCCCTAATATGTGTTTTCAACAGTTTTGTTCGGCCCAAACACTTCCAAACCTTTTCCTATTTATACCCAAGCCTTTACATGAATTTTGTATGGTTGTTTATTGAGCCTAAACATTATAACATCTTTCTATTCATTCTTTGGAGATCCAAGAACCTTTTCATACAAAGATTCAATCCTTTATTTCTTGAGATCTAAACAACCTTGTTAGGAAAACATCATTTGTTCCTAATCTAAAACACACTCATCCTTTAACCTAAGGATTACTTCATCGATTGTAAAACTTCAGAGTTGCAGAAGGTTGAAAAAAGGTTGGTCTACAAGCGCAAGAATTAACAAGAACGGGGAGTTCTTTGGGTATCCAATTGGAAGAAGCATCAAGATCTGGAAGCTGCTGGAGTTAGTTGTATCTCGGGTTAGCAGGGGTAGATTTGCGTTTTCTAGCAGGGAAAGCTGGATAGATCTAACTGTAATCGGAATTGCTTATAGTGGAGGTAACTGACTTGGTCCCGGAGTTTTTCCCACGTTGGGTTTCTCCGTCATCATATTATTGTGTTGATTATTTATTCCCTTTAATTAGTGCAATTGTGGTAATTCAACATAGGATAATTGAACTTGTTTGATTAACCATCTAGCAACATTTAATAAATAAAGTGACGTGTTCCTTTTTAATTGTGTTATTTCCGCACATAAGGTCAAACTTTGGGGTGTTCTAGAACTCTCAATTGGGATCAGAGCCTAATTTCGATTCTTCCCGCCAATCTTTGATGGCTGAACTTATGCTTATTGGAAAGTTAAGATGAGAGCTTTCTTAAAATCCATAGATGAGCAGATTTGGAGGAGTGTTTTAAACGGATGGTTAGAACCATCCATTACCGTAGCTGGCGTAGTCACCCACATAACTATAGCTAATTGGACTAGGAATGAAAGTGATGAGTGCAATTGGAATAGTAAAGCCGTACATGCCTTGTTCATGGCTATTTCTCAAGAGAAATTTAGGAGAGTGTCCATGTGTGAGGTAGCTAAAGATGTTTGGGATATTTTTCAGTCCACCCATGAGGAAAGTGGAAATTACATGGCCTTCATTTCTAGGATTAAGAGTGAATCTGAGAATCCCAGTAAGAAGAGTGTTGACCCAGATAGTGGTAAGTCTTCAGGAGAAGAGTCTGAGAGTCAAGAGGATATTCATGAGGCGTTTGACCAATTATATGAGGAATTCCTTAAATTGAAGAAAGTGAGTAATGTCGCATTTAAGAAACTGAATAAAGTTAAACTAGAAAAGAAAGGCTCGTTGGCCAAACTAAAAGAGACCAATAACAAGTTGCAGGTTGTGACTGATGAGAGAAAAACCTTAGAAAAGAAGGTTGTGTGTTTGGAAAGCGAACTTGAGAAGACCTCCTAGTTAGCTAGTGAGCTGAGTGTTGAGAGAGAAAATTGCAACCTGTTGAGCGAACTTGAACATTACAAAGCTCAATTCCTTGCCTTTTCTAGTAGTTTTGACAAGTTAAAAAACGTTCTAGGAATAAGCAAGCCTGCTGGAAATAGGGATTGTCCTGGTTTTGATAAGAACACTACTAGTACATCTATGACCACATTTGTCCCTGCATGTGACCAGCTCAGATATGTACCTAACCCTCAGCGTATGACTCGTCCACCTAGGAATAAACGTCAGCGTTCACAAAACAATGGTCCGAGGTTTTTCCCTACATGTTTTTATTGTGGTGAGTTAGGTCACATATATTCCAGATGTCATCATATCCTTAACCGAAAGCATAACATGAGATTTAATAGGAATCACAATCAAGAGTCTGTTGGTCAAGTTAAATTTCTTGCTGATCAAGTTAACAGGTTGACCAAATTGGTGACACAAATATTTGGTAAGTTTTCTACTACTAGACAGGAATGGGTGAAAAAGAGTGATCATAGTAATCTGAGTATTAGTCACAATGCTCTTAAGGATAAGAGCATGTTAATATCTAACTGATTGGGTATTTTTGGTGCATTCATGTGTTTATATTAGGTATGCATGCATCATATTTGTTTACCCGTTTTTTAGGTAGTTATTTTATTTTTGTTGCATGTGCATTTTTATGACTGCTTTGGCACGTGCATGTTTTTGTTTTTGATGTGTGCTTGATAATTTTTTTTGTTTATTTTGTGTGATGCATTCTCATGCTTTCAATATTGGAAAATAATAAAAAAAAAACATTGAAATATTTGAAAAGCAGAAAAACTTTGAAAATTTGAAAAATGACAAAAATAGTTTGTTTGTATTGGGTATGTTTATTGCATGATGTGAAACTTACTTAAACTTGTGTGTTGTGACCATGTTTACGTTTATTTAATGAGCTATAGCATAATTCCATTACTTGCTTAGGTTAATGTGAAGTACTTAGTATAGGTGTCTTCATGTATTATCTGCACTGCACATACTTTGATATTATAAGTGGGACTTAACCGTGTGTGTGAGATTTGTGATGTCATTCTCTTGTTGGTAAGATAAATTTGAACATGAATTGACCAACTTTAGTAGACCTAAGCTCTTATAAATCCCCTTGTAATAAAATGCTCATATCTTAATGTTCTTCATCGTGGCCTATTTGACTCGACTTATTAAGTCCGAGAGGTACTTTATCACCTAGTGCCTATGATCAACCGATTTGGGTTAACCAGTCGAAAGCTCGCTACAAGGGTCATCTTAGTCGCCTAATGAGGGAAACTTGCACTTAAGATGAAAAAAAATAGAGAGCTTAAAAAATTTTAAATTCATTGAAAAATATGCTTGAAGTAAGGGGGAGTTTGATATAAACTTGCAAATAAGCTTCAATTTTTAAGGTCCTGCTTTGCATTATAATGGTTTAACTTTCATAACTAGGGGAATAAGCTTATTGACAGTGATGGTTTTGCATGTTCGTTCTCACAAATTTAAGATGGAGTCCTACTTACAAAGGATTAGTGGCACATTACACACATGAGTTGCTTATACAATTTACTCCATTTTAACTTGGGTTAAGTATGTGAGAAAAGTTTGAATTCATTGATTAGAGTCAAAGTTTGGTATTTTATTTAGTTGAGTATTTGGGGTCAAGAAGAATAAATAAGTGTTCAAGAAGACTTGTGATGCAATTAGAATTTAAAGATAAATCCAAATCTCACAAAGTTAATGATCTAGATTTTCAGTCGGAGGTTGAGACTCGATTTTAACATAGTAAACATCCAAATTTGGAATTGACTATTTGGAAGAAATGTAGAACTTTAAGTTATCTTTCCAATGCACTTTGAATCACCTCAATCAGACATCAAGAAAGAAAGTTATGACCAAAATACAGAAACCACTCGAATCAAGCTTGAATTGCGCTCAAGCGTCTTTCCAGTTTTCTGAGTGCTCGAATTTCGCTCGATGTGTGCTCGAGCAGTTGGAACCTATTTTGTGCCCTAATACGTGTTTTTCAACAGTTTTGTTTTGCCCAAACACTTCCAAACCTTTTCCTATTTATACCCTAGCCTTTACCCGAATTTTGTATGATTGTTTATTGAGCCTAAACATTATAACATCTTTCTATTCATTCTTTGGAGATCCAAGAACCTTTTCATACAAAGATTCAATCCTTTATTTCTTGAGATCCAAACAACCAAGTTAGGAAAACATCACTTGTTCCTAATCTAAAACACAGCATCCTTTAACCTAAGGATTACTTCTTTGATTGTGAAACTTTAGAGTTGCTGGAGGTTGAAGAATGTTGGACTACAAGCGTAGGAAGTTAACAAGAACAGGGAGTTCTTGGGGTATCCACTTGGAAGAAACATCAAGATCTGGAAGTTGCTGGAGGTAGATGTATCTTGGGTTAGCGGGGTATATTTGCGTTGTCTATCAGGGGAAGCTGGATAAATCTAATCGTAACTAGAATTGCTTATAGTGGAGGTAACTGGCTTGGTCCTGGAGTTTTCCCACGTTAGGTTTCTCCGTCATCATATTATTGTGTTGATTGTTTATTACCTTTAATTATTGCAATTGTGATAATTCAACATATGATAATTGAACTTGTTTGATTAACCCTCTAGCAATAATTTATAAAGCGACTTGTTCCTTTTTAATTGTGTTATTTTTCGCACATTGTGTCGAACTTTGGGGTGTCCTAGAACACTCAATAACGATATTAGTATTAAAACATTATTATCAAGATCTCGAGTTCAATAAAAATGTGGCAGTTCAATTATAAAAAATCTTATTTGGTGGTATGTCCACAACTCATAGATCGTCACCTAGCGTAGGACTCAATGTCAAGCTATCTGAAGATCCCCGCCAATCATTTTTACACCAATAACTACCTGAAAAGTTAAGATTCTTAGGGTGAGCACACGCGTGCCCATTGAGCAGAATATGGTGCACATGTATTATTGTACATTGAAACATAATTCTACAAGACAAGTAATCGATGCACGTGCATGATATTTTCAAAAATTACGTTAGATGAGTAATAGACGCATATGCATGTTCTTTCCAAAAGTCATGTTTCCATGACTGAATTATAGATTATCTCATCTACCCCAAAGTGCTTATTATTTCCATAACCCGAATATCGATAAAATGACCATAACACATCATGTTACATAGGACCATTTTATCATCTTGGGCTTCTACATCCCTGTCATCTTTAATCGTGTTTGACTCCAACATAGATATTAGATCACAATGTTGTTCTTCAAACCCTTGAAGTCGCGAGGTGCTCCCGAAATCATCAATATTGGCCATATTACATTAGACTACATAGGACCATTTCATCCTTTAAGGCTTCTACATTCGTGTCATCTTTCATCCCGTTCAATTCCAACATGGATATTAGATCACCATGTTGTTTCTCACAACCCTTGGAGTCGCGAGGTGCTCCCGAAATCATCAACATCGATATTCATATTAATTACCGAGGGGGCTAGAGTTCAAATCTATAATCCATAAGTACAAAACTCTTCTTTATGCATAAATTTTCTTTCATGATTCATCATCAAATCTATAATCCATATGCACAAAAATCTTCTTTATGCATAAATTTTCTTTCATGATTTATCATCTATCAAATGTCATTCCATTTCCAAAACATTATCTATCAAATGCTATTGCATTTCTAAAATATGAACCGAAAGTAATTTCATCATATCATGTTATCAAATTATACCACATAATAAGGTATATTGAATGTTTAGTTCATTAATCCAATGAACTATCCATATTCAACTCATATAATGAATCATATATTTCACATAAACATACTCGATTCACTTATAATGAATCATGCATATAAACATATTCAACTTACTTCATTAATCAAATACTTCAAATAACATATCCTACTCATATTATAATGAATCATAATTCTTATAAACATATTCAAGCCTAATGACCAAATAACATATCTCACCCATTGTTTAACGGATGAATATATCCATAACGGCTCCTAGAATAGTTTTCTCTTCGAATGAAAGTTTTTCGACTAGTTTTGGACGGAGTATGTAAAGAAATAATACATAACTTTTCATACATAAATCTACATGACTTGTACAATATATCAACGGAAAAATAATTGAATTAGGAGTTCAATGAACTTTACAAATTGTAAATCGGAATTGCATATCAAAAGTTACTGCTGAATGAATTTCGGTTGACATGCTGTCCATTTGGTGTCGACACCATGTTCATATGGGCTTAAAACGGTGAAAAATGACTTTCTGACACTTTGAAGTCGACACCAAGCGTATTTCTAGAGTCTAAAATTCATTTTTCTTGATTTCTTTGATCCAAAATCATATATTTTGATAAGAGGTTTTAATAAAATATGTTTGCCAATGAAAATGATGAATTACAACGGATTGAAACACAATTTTGAAAAGAATCTCTTACCTAGGGTTTTGAAGGAAGAAACCAATTTGATAGCTTTTCTTCTCTGATTTTTTGTGTGTGATCTCAAACTCCCCTCTATTTATAGGGAAGACTAGATGCACGAAAATGGAAGAAATCATGTTTGAATGGGATTTTACTTGGAGACTAAGGTTTGCCTAAGCAAGTTATCCATTCAATTATGCTCAAGCTAGTGCTGGAGGGTATTTTACATGCAAGGAGGAGGTGGAAAACACAGATATGATGATTCTTGAGAGCTACAAGGTCGGCCATAGATTTTTAGGGTGACACCTCATGCTTCCAACTTTGTAAAGACAGTTTTCTAGAGTCATGTTTGAGCTAAGATTTGAGGTATCAAGTGAAGTCTAAATCTTGCATTCTTAATACCATTTTGAAGTACGCATGGAGTACTTTAATGTACACTTTACAGTGTGAGAAATGAATAACCGAGGAGGAAGTTATGGCCTTCCAAAGTAGGCTACTTAAACTGTTTTCGGGTTAAATGTTTTTACCGACCTAACATTAAAAATTCACCGAGGGCAATCTTTTGGTCAGAATGGCAAATTGTTTTTATATTCTCGAAGTTCACTCCGAGAACTTGCTCGTACATATAAGACATGTAATCAAATGAGGCCAGGAGTGATAGAAAAGTCTCAAGAAAAGTGACACTTAAATACACTTTTGACGTAACTTTTATTTTTATAAAAATTTCGTTTTTATTCTTTAATCAAATAAACTCCACAAATACTTTTATTACATCATAATGAACAATTAAGGACGTCAAAATTTTTGGGTCGTAACAAATTTATTTATTAATTACCATTAATAATTCATTTATTATCGTCCTTCAATCATTTCAAGTTATCAATTACAATTAATCTACATTCGTTACATGATAAAGTATGCGATGACACGCGAGACTCAACATGTCATGCTAAAGAGTATGGAGGTTCGAGTCCTCTTCAAGACATAATATTGAGAATGATCATTGAATGAGCAATTCTATAAGAGAGCTTGGATCAAATCGGTATGAGTATTGAGCCTGAAGATCGGATTAGTGCAAGGTAACACAAATTTCATCATTACAATCTTTCGATGACATCATCGATCATCTCAACACTAAATGCAAAGAGCTATTTCAAAATTCTTGTTTTTGGGCATTTTAAAAATGAAATACATCAAATTCTTTGGACAAATTATTGGTTTTGGTTTTGGTTTGGAAAGAAAGCAGTTATATTTTCGATAACAGAATGGACACTTATAATTGGTTTAAACGCAGGTGTTTACGCATCTAATTTAGAGAGAGATGGTCTGGGTACAAGAATGCTAGACACATATTTCAATGGGAGGTCTTACGTTACCATTGGAGAGTTGGAATATGTGTTTAAAAATGGCTCCAATTTAGAGGATAAGTGCAAATTTGGATTAGTACTTTTTATAGAGTTGGTGATATGTTGTTCGGGCAATGGAACATCTATTCAGATACCTTACCTGGATAACCCTTACATTACATATTTAGTAGATATCCATGGGGGAAAGAGAGTTATACTCGCACTATTCAATGTTTCAAAAGGAAATGGGCTGACCAAATTAAGAAAGTAAAGAGTAAATCTAGGTTGAATCCTCTGCAAAGATATACTTTATATGGATTCCCACTTGCGTTGCAGGTAATATGTTATGCATTATGTTTTTTCATGTTTATTTTCATTTAAGTATAATTAAGATTTTATGTATTATGTTATTAATTATATAATCTTGCGAAGATCTGGGCTTACGAGGCAATACCATCCACAGGGTAACAAAAAGCTGAGAAACTTCCAAAAAAAAAAAAAAGTCCCCAAGATGTTATGCTGGAATGCATAATTAATTCCAAGTTCTACTAAAATATGGATACTCTTAAATGATGCAAATGTGAGTCCATAATTACTTTAACTTGTTTAGTTTTTGGAAAATACACCTATTTCCGAATCTTCTTTTATGTATTTCCAGCTTATTGTCCATTTCACTTTAAGTCCAACTACAGAGGAGACTTCTCAAATATATTACCGAGATCTTGTTTTGTTCCTTAATGAAGAAAATGACCCAGAAGTGGATTTATTGTTAGAGTACTTGGAGGATTGCATCAATGAAGGTCAAGCAGTACGGGAATGAGATGGACAATCAACAAAGGGTTCACTAGCATGTAGTTTCCAAGAAGTACCAAAAGTGTCACAACTAACTTTTCAAAAAGCTGATGATCTCAAGACTACAATGAATAAAGAGATGGGAAAAGGGCTTGTGTATTTGCACAACATTGGAAGGAAATAATTCTATAGGCGAAAAACAAAATTGAAGCAGTAAACTTCGCAAAAAAATAAAATAAAATAGACGACCTGAAGAGTGAAATGAATGAAGAGATGGATGATATCAGGTATGATTTTGATAGAGTAGAGAAAAAGATTGATACACTATTAGAGCTTATAAATTGTGAAAAGATGGATCAAAATGAGTTCGAGCTTAGTGCACATTCCCCTAGTACAGTCATCTTTTATATCGCAATTGCCAATTGACTAGAGTGTAATCAATTATTTAAATACATATTATTTATCATATATATAATCTGTAATTATTTCCCTTGAAATCACAATGTATCGCAATCAATTGGTACATCAAACAGTTCTCTCAAAATATCGAGATGAGAATAAGCAATTTTGACCTCACTTATTGGTATGTCAAAGAGCTCAAGCCAGTGATTAGATTATAATTTCATCCAACATATATCATGCCAGCTATTTGAAAAATTTCGTGTGCAAAAAGTTGTAGTTCATGACTATATAATATTTTTTCATTTGTACAAGTACTTACTGACTTTACACTTTTAAGTATTTGGGGGCTACAAATCCTATAACAATAATTAATATGTTAGGATTTTCATCTTTGGCCAAATTTTTATGAGTTTATTTTAGAGATCTCTATTTCATATCATATCAATATATATAGAGATCTCTTTATATTTTCTTTCTATCATCAGGTATTTGATATTTAGTGACGTCTTTTCACTCTCCACGAGTATTTAGCCTTCCTAAAATCATCACAATTATTTTAGAGATATTTCTTTTGGAATTGATTACCATCATGCTTCAAGCGTGTTATAAATTTATATTTCAACTATTTATTTCTCTAATGCTGAGAACTCTTATATTATATAAATTGACAATCATGCCGTAACATCTCATCATTCATGGATAATTATATTTAGTGGTTCAAACCCAACAACTTATTTTCAGCATTCACTTAATTTCCGCCCAGTGCATTGTGGTGGAAAATATACCACATTTTCAAAAGTTTAGATGAGATCTATATGGCTTCATAAGCCAACCGTAGGGTTATCGTTTTGGCATGTTTATATACAAATTATTGCGGCATGTAAAACAAAATTTTCACTCAGATTGTTCTCATCAAATATTATAGCACGTAACGATCCGAAAAATTATGGCATCAATTTCTAGGTTAGACCAATGGAAAGCCTCCAGTGAATTTTTAAAATTAGCACTTTACCGAACGGTTAAGAAAACTAGTTTTAAGTGGCTTAGTTCTCAAGCCATAACTTTCATCTCGGTTATCCATTTCCTGTGTCATAAAATGTACGAGAAAGTACTCCATGAGTACTTTGAAATGGTACCAAGAAACCAAGATTTCGACTTCATTTGTTATCTCGAATATAAGCTCAAATATTGCTCCTCAAAACTTAAATTTCTGCATTTTAAACATGAAGTGGCTGCACTACCAACTTTATAACTTTCTTTCTTATCCAATTGCCACATGACACCTCATGTTGATTAATATGCCACCACCTTTTTTCATGTGTTTATCCTTCCACCTCCAACAGTTGATTCATTGCTTAATATCAAAGTAAGTATTGTGATTTCATACGGCCAAAGCTATAGTTCAATATGGTGTGGCCATCTCTCCCTATAAATAACCATTCTTTGAAACTGAAATTGGATAAATAAATATTAGCCAAGAAAACTGTGTGGAAGAATAGCTCTCTATTTTCGAAATCCTAGATAATGAAACTATGTCAAAATCTTGTTTTGAATCCATTCCAATTCTTCCTTTTTATTACCAAACGTGTTTTCTCAAAGTCCTTTATCAAAACAAATGAGTTTAGATCAAAGAAATCAAGAAAATTGACTTTCAGATTCTTAAAATATGTTTGGTGTCGACACCTAGATATTTGGTATCAACACCATGTTCATCTGTGCTTAAAACGATGAAAAATGACTTTCTGGCACTTTTGGTGTCAACATACCAAACGAACAGCTCGACAGTCTGACTTCATTTAGCCATAACTTTATTTTTACAATTCCAATTTACAATCCGTAAAGTTCGTTGAAATTCAGACTCGATGACCTTTCCAATGATATATTATACAACTCATGGGAATTTATGTACTAGGAGTTATGTACTTATTTATCCGCATACCCCGTGTGAAGCGAGTTGAATGACTTCTATTCTAAAAGAAAAGGGTAATAAGCACAAATGGTCCCCAACTTTTAGGTTTCTTGCGAAAATGGTCCCCAACGTTTAGATTTTGGCATTTATACCCTCAGAATCACAAACGTTGCGAAAATGGTCCCTACCGTTAGATTCCGTTAGTTTTTTCCTTTAAAAACGTGTAAACAGCACAAATAGTCCCTAACCTTTGAATTTTTTACAATAATAGTCCCTAACATATTAAGGTCACGTTTGGAATTTTTAGTTTGTAACCTCCAAGCGTTTGGCGTATTTAGTCCTTAACATATTAAACCCCTATACGTTTGACATATTTAGTCTCTAACATATTAAACCCCTATTTGAGACCAATTATTTCAAATAATATGGTTTGTAATCGAAATTTTTTGAATAATTTGTTGTTAAAAAAAATTGAATTTATTTGTAAATTATTTTATTGATAGAATGTGTGGTTAAAAACGAGTTTTGAAAAATAAAATTTATTCTGAATTTCTAAAATGCACATTATTTTAGGAATTGAATAAAAAATATGTTTTTATCAATTTTATTTTCGATTTCGAGAACAGATCAATATCGATTTTTGAAATTTCATTTTTTTTCAAAAGTCATTTTCTTCCACACGTTCTATTAGTATATATATATATATATATATATATTAATTTATGCATAAATTAAAAAAAAAAAATCTTATGTTTTAACCAAAATTTTCCAAACTTACTTTTCAAATCGATCGATTCTCAAAATCGAAATCGAAAGTAGAACTGATAAAAACATATTTGTTATTCAATTCCTAAAATGATGTTCAATGTATTTGTTTGTTTATATTCCATAAATTTATTATTTTTTATCAATATGTTGAAATGATAATGCGGTGAATTGTATTTTTTTAAAGAATTTGTGGTTAAAAAGTAAAAGAAAAATTTGAATATATTTATAGATTATTTTATTGATAGAATGTGTGGTTGAAAACGAATTTTTAAAAATAAAGTCTATTCCATGGATTCATTATTTTTTTCCCAATAGGTTGAAGCAGTGAATTTTTGTTAGATATTTTAATGTGCATTTTAGAAATTCAAAATAAATTTTATTTTTTGAAACTCGTCTTTAACCACACATTCTATCAATAAAATAATTTACAAATAAATTCAATTTTTTTTAACAACAAATTCTTCAAAAAATTACGATTACGAACCATATTATTTGAAATAATTGGTCTCAAATAGGGGCTTAATATGTTAGGGACTAAATATGCCAAACGTATAGGAGCTTAATATGTTAGGGACTAAATACGTCACATGTTTGGTGTAGCGACCAAGAATTTTTACGTATTTAATATTTATTTTTAAAGTTTCCAAAATCGTGCGGCTGCGATCTCACCCATTTTAAGTTAACGTCACAACGCGTTCGTCTAGCCAAGTCGAGAAATATCGAGTTAATTCAATTTTAAATTAAATTTCCGAATTTTCAAAATTTTATTATTTTAATTACTTATTTAAAATATCATTTTCAAAATCATATTAAATTCCAATTTCATCAATCTCATTTTTTTATCAGTTTAATTCTTCCGACCCAGTTCAATTCGCGTACGACTTTTCCCTCGAATTACGTGCATTTATTTTCAAGACTTTCACACCACCAACCTCCATCCATCACATCAATCCAATACTACACCATACCTATCAAACACCCACTAACATCAAACACATTCTTCCACCAACCTAACCCATACTCTATTGCCCTCACTTCACCCAACACACTCCTTATACACCATCAAACTGCCACAATTCCGTTTTCCCAGCCATTTCACCACCCAAACCAGCTCCATCACTGGCACCACCGGCAGCATCAACACCATTCCCCCAACTCCATTGCACTAGCACCACCCCAAAACAGCTCACAAACCCAACCCAACTCATTCCCACCATCACCCCCGGCACCATCATCACCATCACCGCACCCACAGCCCGGACGCAAGCCAACCCCAAATCAAACCCAAAACCCCAAAATCATACCAAGAAAACTAACCCAGTTACCTACCTCCATTACAGAGCCCATTTCCGCCGGATTATGGATGTTAACCGCGACCTCCAAGCATCGGTTCACCTTGATTTTCGCACCAAACCGTGGCCTTTTTGCTCCTCCTTGTCACCGCCACACGATGGCGGTGACACCGCCGTGGATCGCCGGCTTTCACGCCGGCAGAACACCTCGCTCGTGGCCTGGCGTCGCTGCGTTCCCCCTCCCTTTCTCTCTTCTTCGGTGATAATGGGTAGAGAGTGAGAAAGATATTTGAATTTTAATATTTTGATTTTCAGAAATTGCAACTTAGTCCCTAAGTCCTAAAAATATTTTATTTCAGCCCTTTCAACTTTAAACCTTTTAATTTCAGTCCTTAAGTTTTTAAAACATTTTAATCGGCCACTTCATTTTAAAATCTATTATTTTAGCCCTACAATTTAATATTCATTTTGAGCTTCGACCCAACTTTTGAAAATTATTCATTTTAGTCCCTCAACTTTCAAATTATTCATTTTAGTCCCTCAACTTTCAAATTATTCATTTTAGTCCCTCAACTTTCAAAATATTCATTTTAGTCCCTTAACTTTCAAATTATTCATTTTAGTCCCCCAACTTTCAAAATAATCATTTTAGTCCCTTAACTTTCAAAATATTCATTTTAGTCCCTCAACTTTCAAAATATTCATTTTAGTCCCTTAACTTTAAAATTATTCATTTTAGTCCCTCAACTTTCAAAGTATTCATTTTAGTCCTCCAACTTTCAAAATCAGCGATTTCAGTCCCTAAATTGTAATTTATCATTCTAACTATAAATTTCAAAAGACTAATTTAACTTATTTTTCTAATTGGCTAGACGAAGCGTATGGAGAATTAAAGAATTGAAGTCATTTCCTGCTCAACTTTGCACTCGTCAAGTTTAAGGTAGACTCGTCCCTATTAATTGATTTAAATTATGATTGCATGTGAATGTGTATGTTACGTGACTTATGTGAAAGTCATTTTTATGAAAAGAGACGAGAATGTATTTCTTCGGAAATAATTATGTTGTTATGCTTGTCATAACATACTTGCTTAAATGCATGAGAAAGAAAGAAGAGAATATCTTGCAAGATAAATGATGTTGTTATGCATAACATACGTGCCTTAAGTGCACGAGACGAGACTACCCACACCCTATGATTTTAAAGAGCCTATGATTTTCAAAGAGAAGCCCCGTGCTTTAATGCACAAGAAGAGACTACCCACACCCTATATTTCTAAAGAGCCTGCATTTATGTGTTCAATTATATTGTAGATTAATTAATGGGCGATGAGTCTACTGAGTATTTCTATGAAATGCTCATATCTATTTTAACAACATTTGCAGATCTCGGAGAGGGTGGCAAGTGATGGATGATTGTGGCAATAGATGTTAAATGGTTGAAAACCTTATTTTAATGATTTCTGTATTTCCAAACATTGGATAATTTTGAGAATTCCAGTTATTGGAGAAATTATGAAATTGTCAATTGCTTTACAATATTAATGGCTCGATTTATTATTTCGAATGGTTTCATAAATGTTTTCAATTTTATCGACCATTACATTTTATTTAATGTTGCCAAAAAATGAATTTCAGTTATTTCTTTCGCTAAAATCTTATTTGAAAAGTTAGATCAGACGATAACGTGGTGAACCGGGTATTTAGAACTCGGGGCGCTACATTTGGAGGTTAAAAACTAAAAATGTCAAACGTGACCTTAATATGTTAGGGACTATTATTGTAAAAAACTCAAAGGTTAGGGACCATTTGTGCTATTTACACATTTTTAATGGAAAAACTAATGGAATCTAACGGTAGGGACCATTTTCGCAATGTTTGGTGATTCTGAGGGTATAAATGCCAAAATCTAAACGTTGGGGACCATTTTTGCAAGAAACCTAAAGGTTGGGGACCATTTGTGCTTATTACCCAAAAGAAAACTATTCTATGAGCTATTCATGGATCGATTCACCCAATAAACTGTGAGTAGAGTATATTTACTTGATTATGTGAGTATAATATATTTAAATAAACTATTTCATATCAATTGATGTGAGTTGGATATGTTTATGCAGAACATTAGTTGAATATGATTATTTGAGTTAATTGTCTAATAAAGTGAATATTCAACTTACCCTCAATATGTTTAATAATGTGAAACATGTTTTGATGAAACGACATTTGGTTTATGTTTTGAAATGCAATGGCATTCGATGGGTGATGAATCATAAAGGAAAGTAATGCATAAGAAATGTTTTGTGCATGAGGATTATAGATTTGAACTCTAACCCCCTCGGTAATCAATGTGTTGTTTTGGATATCGGTGTTGATGATTTCGGGAGCACCTCATGACTCCGAGGGCTGTGAGGAATGACGTGGTGATCTAATATCCATATTGGAGTCGACTAAGGTGAAAGATGATAGTGATGTAGAAGCCTTAGGGGATGAAATAATCCTATGTAATTTGATGCATTATGGCCGATGTTGATGATGTCAGGAGCACCTCGCGACTCCAAGGGTTGTGAGGGACAACATGGTGATCTAATATCCTTGTTGGAATCGAACAGGTTGAAAGATGACAAGGAAGCAGAAGCTCTAGAGGATGAAATAGTCCTATGTAATCTGATGTGGTATAACCATTTTATCAATATCCGGGTTATGAAAATGATAAGCGCTTTGGGGTAGAGGAGATAATCTATAATCGGGCCCTGAAAATATGATTTTTGAAAAGAACATACATATACATCTATTACTCATCTAACATGATTTTTGAAAAAAAAAAACATTCATGTGCATTGACTACCCATCATACATTTGAACTTGTCATGAGTATGTGAAGTTGGCTTGTATATCATAATGTGCAATAACACATGCACACCATATTATACTCACTGGGCAAGTGTATGTTCATCCCATGACATCTAACCTTTCAGGTAATAATAGAAATGAATTAAAGAGAAATGGCACGGATCTTCAGACGATGAGACAGATAGTGTTGCGCTAGGTGACGACATGTGAATTGTGGACACACCAGCAATTAAGAATTTTTATGTTTGAACTGCCACACTTTTATTGAACTCGAGATCTTGATAATAATGTTTTAAAATTAATTCATTACTTTTTAAATAAATGAATTTTATTTTAAGTGAAGTGATGAAAAAGTTTTGAAAAACTCGGTGCGTTACAAGTGGTATCACCATTTTTCTTGAAAAAAACTTGGAAAATTTGGGGCATTACATAACAAATAGCTGAAGACATTTAAATTGGTAAACAGTTGACAATACAATGTACTATTACTATCTCAATAAATATATAAAATCATTTAGTGGTTTTTGAATATGAACTGACTACATAAATCACTTTGCTCATAACAATATAACTTCATGAAATAATATCTTATACCACGTGTATAAGTTTCCAATCACACATGTAATCATTTATTATATCCAATTTTCAGAATCTCAATATGGTATATATGGAGAGTGAGTGGGCCCATAAAATTCACCCTTAAATTAAACTAGAATCGTGAATATCAGGAACTTAGTTCCATATTTGACGAGTAGGATAAGCAGTTTGCCTTTGAGAACAATTAGCACGTGAGAATTTATTAACCTTATGAATCTTCTGGCTCTTCGATAAATATCATTTTGAATTCTCGACAATTCTCATTATTGAATCTAGATGATTCAGTCGACCATGTCAAATTATAAACTATTAAAGTTATCGAACTTTTGGCTCAATACAATGTTTGTTTCAATTGTACTTATACTAGTACATTGTAACAATTAAGAAACACAATTAGAGACTTTGTAGGTTTTTCTTTCATTAATATTGGTCGAATAATTGAAACTTATAAAGTTATGTTTTTCGGGAGCAATAACACAATATTTTTAAAGGAAACATGAATAAAATAAATTTGTGCAGCAAATTGAGTAGAAATAGTTCTTAACATGAATGCATAATCATTGCATTTCTACATATATTAATAAAAATTAACGTGATTAAGATAACAATCGATAATTTTTTTTTTTTTTTATAGAAAAGTAAAATATTTTTACAGTAATTGATAAAAAGATAAAAAAAATGTTCTAATACATCATCATACACACATATATTCACAGATATTAACATTAATTATTTGAAAGATAATACACTAGTATAGAAACAGTCTTTCGCGTCGGTTATTTAAGAGATTAGGCGTTGGTTTATGTGGCGACGCGTATGAAGTAGACGCGTAAAGTGTCGGTTGTAAAACGACGCGTAAATGCTATCTTTACGCGTCGGTTGTTGATAAACCGACGCGTAAAGTTGAAAAAAAAAATAAAAATATTTTTTTAGGCGTCGGTTGTAATCCAAAACCGACGCCTAAAGTGTACTTTAAGCGTTGGTTTTGGATTACAACCGACGCCTAAATTTTATTTTTATTTTTTTTCACGAAATTCATTTGCCTATAGAGTAAAATACAATGACCCAGGCCACTGCAGGTCATGACCTGCAATGACCCAGATGTCACCTGCAATGACATGGACGTCACCTGCAATGATCCAGATCACTGCAGGTCGATCATGACCTGCAATCACCTAAACGTGGACTGAACATTTTCCACATGCACATCATCAAATATGTATATAATCGACATAATTAAAATAATGTTAAATAAATGAGAAATAATTATATTTACAAGATTGTAAATGTCACATGTAATTGAGTAAATAGAAGTTTGAATACACGTCGATTTACACACACCTATCGACGAAGTATTTAGCCCATAAGTTTTGAATTTCAGCAATTTCCTCCGTTGAGTAATACTCTTTAAATGCCTACAAATAATCAAAATGAATTATCTGTTATTTTGTAATAAAATATGAAGGAATAATTAAAAATTATAATGTTCAATAACTTATACCTTTTCCAACGATGGACGCTGAAAGTGTTCAGTGACTATCTCATACATATTTTTCATGACGTAGTAGCCACACTCAGAACCTCCGGACTGTTGAGGACACTGAAATTTTCACAATGAAAACAAACATTAATAATCACACTAAATAGAATATGATAATAATTCAAAGATTTGTAATATATTTTAAATATGTGTTTTCATACCTTTATTTTTAGCCACGTTGTATTGGCTCTTGTCCTAATGCCTCCTTGTGTCCAGTATAGTTTGAAAGCCCTAAAATTGAATTAAATTATTCGAACCAGTTACAAAATAAATAAATACAAAAACTAAGATTTCTATAAAAATTTTGGCAGAGTCTTCCCTATAAATTGAACTTATCCAACCTGTAAATAGACGCGTTGCTATAGAATCTATCACAACTTCTCAACAATCACAACATATATTCATCAAAGTGAAACCACAACTCCACAATCAATTTCACCACAACTCCACAATTATTTCATGAAAATTATCATAACTTACGTATTTAATAGCGGCTTGATATCTAAGTCACGCTTAAATGCACTAGCTGAATCCAATAAGTACACCGTACTCTTCTGAGGAGAAATCACTAGCAACATCCAGTGGTTCCTACGTATTATGAACATGTAAATACAAATTCAAACATGTGCTTTTCAAATTACAAAAAAAAAAAAAAAAAATTAACTGTTAACAAGAGAGAATGGTCTTACTCCTGAAAATACGGTGCTAGAATGAATTTCTTTGTTTGCATTGCCCTCATGGTCTCGTCCATATAATTTACAACACCATTGGCATTTGTTCTTACCGACACCGACACAATGTGTGACGGAGACATGAATCCAATTGAATCAATACCGTAATCCTGACATAACTCATGAAGGTACCTAATAATAATGACACCAATAAATAGAGATCGAACAATGATATAAATTGAAGTTGTAATTTGTGATCAGAAGTCTTACAATGCAAATATTTGTAGGATAGATGTATCCAACCATTGCATTTTAAGCAGATCGGTAATGTCTGCGACTGTAACAAAAATACCATCCTCAAACGTACAATTGAAGATGGAGACATCTACGGGCACCTGATAGAAGTCATCACCAACAGGCAATTGAAGGACCAGGGTGTTTAAAATTTTGCATTTATCACCCAGACGTAGTAAAGTCTCATCGTCGACTATCGCAGGTCGCTGGGTAGATGACAATTCAAAACTCTGAGGCATTTTCCCTTTATTAGATTTTTTTACGATCTTTTTTGGGGCCTCTTCCCGCAATAAGAAAATTTTTGTCATTATAACACGTCTGATACAAATTTAAAAGAAATTAATATTGACATAAACTTTTATATAACTCGATTTTATTACCTCTCCAAAAATCACCAACTCCTTAGGCCATTGGAAAAAACTTCCAATAGCTTCCCCCACCGTGGTGTGGTGCTGAGATGGCGCTAGAAGATAGAACGCTTCTGCACCATCTATAACATGGTCAACGGACACCTTCACATGATCAAGCCAGAGTGGTTGATGATGCACCACAGTCTCGGGTCCGGACGGATAAACCATCCCGCTGGCCACTATTTGCTTGTCACCATCAACAAATACGGCGAGACGACAGGGAATCGGCTTCTATTTTTCAACATATATGTCAGGCCTTTCCATTAAAAAAAAAAAGCAATACTTAAAAAACTAAATACTTTATGGGTAAGTACCTGAAGACCATCAAATGGGTCTGGATTCACAGAGTGGCAACTACTTCGAGTTGGTGGTCGGGGCTGTGCAGTTACCTCCACCTCGGCATCAACATTGAGGCCCAAGCGCTGGAGGATGGCATCATATTTACTCTGCATACTATGGTACGCGCTCTGCATACTGTCAAATTTACTTTGCATCTCCGACATGGTTTGATGCCTGACCCGCTCTGTGATGCTATCCTCCATCTCCTTCCTGATGATATCTTTAATGTCGTCTACTGACACGACCCCACACGATCGTCTAAGGTAATCATCGGGCCGGCCGTAAACATCCCGCGTGGTGACATACACGCCATATCCCCTCACCCTACCAGAGTGATCCTCTTTACCAAGGGCTTCACTCAGAATATCATGTTGTCTACTCGACACAAATGTCCCCTGCGTGGCTTGCTCAGCTTTTTCTACCTGTTAAAAAAATTGAAAACTGAATATAAGAATTGAAGTAAGTTTCAATTGAATATATGAGAAATCGATAAGATATACTTACAATTTTATCAAACACCCCGCTCGTTTTCTCGTTGGGGATGTAATACGTTCCATCTTCGATCTAGCTCGAACCCAATCGAGGCTGCGATCCTCGCTTACAATTGAGGAGCTAATCATGTCACATGAAGAGCTAGAAGATAGCGGGTCACTTACTAGCCAATGTGGCTTCATCCCCGCATATCCGGCTGAGCCCAAATAATGAGGATGCTCGTTCCGCATTTGACTATCCCTCGCCTTCTTACTTTTCTCCTGAAATAAATCACAGGTTTTTAGTTTTCACTCAACAAGACACATGCGTACATTTAAATATACCTGAAATGTTTCCGTCTGTCGTTCTTTTTTAAACAACTCCCATTGCTCTTCGGTCAAGAAATCATAAAGCTGGGTAGGAGATGTATATTTTGGGTGGTCATGTGTAATGAAATTATGAACCAGCCTTGTCTTGAAATCTTTCCATCTCATCCCCGCAACCCGCATAACACTTTTTTTTGGACGGTCATCGAGAATGTTGAATTCCCTCTGAAAGACAATGATAACATGTGGTGTTATAAAGAAATTACATTCACTATTCAATTATTTACCTTGTATCAAGTGATAGTACCTTTATCTCTTCCCACATCATGTCCTTCAGGCCTTGATCGACTTTGTGCCAATCACTGATGTTTATGTCAACATGAATGCGGGCTAAAGATCCGACAAAATGTTTGAAGTTCTTCGTGCCTGGTCCGATCGGCCTATGTTTGTCATCGAACTCAATTATATTCACTTGTTGGCCCGCTTTCTTCATGTTTTTGCACATAGTTGGCCCTCTTGTCCTTTTTTTTTGGGCAGTACTATGATCATCTGAAGAATGTGAAGACTCGGCCATTATATTGGGAAAATTGTCTACGTACCTGCACATATAAATAAATGATTATTAACAACGTATAGAGCATATATAAAAAACACAAGAAAGTTATATGCAAGAATATGTAAATGAACTCACACAATTAATATGAACAACGTATAGAGCATATATAAAGAACAAAAGAGAGTTATATGCATGCGAGAATGTATAAATGAACTCACACAATGAATAATCACGAACGACGGTCAATCCATAATCCTTCTTCATGATCCCAACGCATGTAAGTGGATTCAATGTTATCTTCCTCTAAAGTTGCACTCCCTTGTATACCAATAGAAAATGGAGGAGTTTCATCAAAGTGATCATAATCTTCTTCATCTACTACATCACCAATGCCAACAATGCGTCTCTTGCCTTGAAGGACCACTGACCACTTAGTGTCGGCAGGATCAAGAACATAAAATACCTGCTTGGCTTGTGATGCAAGTATGAATGGCTCGTCAAGATAACCCAACCGTCCAAAATCCACCAAAGTGAAACCTAATTCATCCACCCGAACACCCCGTCGATTATCAACCCATTTACATTGGAAGAGAGGAAACTTGAACTCCCTGTAATCAAGTTCCCAAATTTCTTCAATGACACCATAATAGGACATCGAGGCATCTATTGTCATTGTATCTTTAGCACTTGAAAAATCTCTTGATAGTGCTACTTGTGTCACTCCACTGTTTTGCACCGCACTCTTATCATCTTGACGTTTAGTGTAAAACGTATACCCATTAATGTCATATGCTTCATAAGATCTCACAATCGTGCTAGGACCATACGCTAACCACTTTACCGTTTCAACAATGGTATTCGACGTTTGTGACAACTCTTTCATGACTCTATCTTTGAATCATTTTGCAAATAAACGATTGTGTTGATTAGTTACCCACCTTTCACCATTAGAAGGATTCTGCTGCCTTAGGATGGACATGTGCTCGTCCAAATACGGATGAACTTGAGAAAGGTGTTGTAATACTAGGAGGTGTGCTTTATCTCGCAATTCAACACTAGGGACAATTGATTTGCATCCAATCGTCCCTTTACCTTCGAGTCTTCCCTCGTGACGAGATTTAGGAACACCAATAGTCTCAACGTCATCAAGGTAGTCAGTACAAAATTCAATAGCCTCCTCAGCGGCATAACCTTCAATGATACTGCCTTCGGGTCGAAATCGATTTCTGACATATCCTTTCAAAATACCCATGTATCTCTCAAATGGATACATATACCGCAAGAACACCGGATCACATATCTTAATTTCTCTTACCAAGTGAACAAGTAAGTGAACCATAACGTCAAAAAATGATGGCGGGAAATACATTTCAAATTGACATAGAGTGATAACAATATCGGCCTGCAAATCATCCAACGCCTCTGGGTCAACAACTTTACTGCAAATTGCATTGAAGAAAAAACAAAGTTTTATTATGACTTGTCTGACATGTTTTGGAAGTATGCCTCGAATTGCAACTGGTAACAAGTGTTGCATTAACACATGACAATCATGAGACTTCATACCAACCAATTTCAAGTCCTTCATCGACACAAGACTTTTGATGTTTGATGAGTATCCAGATGGAACCTTAATACCATGAAGGCACTCACAAAAACATGTTTTCTCTTTTCTGGACAAAGTATAGCAAGCTGGAGGTAAATAAGTACGTTTTTCGGACTCTTGCGGTGCTAATTGATCCCGTATCCCCATTTCTGCCATGTCCTTCCTGACTTTGTGTAGCGCCCCGAGTTCCGTATACCCGATTCACTACGTCATTTTCTGTCTAAATTTTTCGAATAATATTTTTGCGGAAGAAATAATTGAAATTCATTTTTTGGCAACATTAAATAACTGTAATGGCCGATAAAATTGAAACATTTATGAAACCATTTGAAATAGTAAATCGAACCATTAATTTTGTAAAGAAATTGACAATGTCATAATTTCTCAAATAAATGAACTTCTCTAAATTATTCGATTGTTTGGAAAAATACGGAAATCATTAACGTCAAACTTTCAACCGTTTAACGATTATTGCCACCATCATTCATCGCTCGCCACCGTCTCCGAAATCTGCAAAACTGTTAAAAAGTAGGGTGAGCATTTCATGGGGGAAATACTCAGTAGACTCATCGCAAATTAATTAATTTATAAGATGATTAAACACATAAATCCCGGCTCTTTATAAAACGGGCATTGATAGAGCTTCTTTATAAAACGGCTCTTGATAAAACTCATATTGTGCATTACAGCACGGGACATATTTTGCAAATCATAGGCTCTTTGAAAATAGCTCTTTGAAAACAGCTCTTTGAAAACCATATACTTATAAAAACATTTTAATTATGCCAAGCATAATTTCTTTTGAAAGCATAACATAAGATACGATTGAAATCCTCATAAACATAAGGAGACACAAGAACTTTACCGAACTTAGGTGGCAAGAATTCTTATGCAGTAAAATCATAATAACAGTAAGTATACCAAAACATAATTCTTGAAATTCATAGGGATCATTTCCATCATAACATAAGATAGGATCGAAATCCTCATAAACATATGAGACAGGAATTTTACCGAACTTAGGTGGTAAATCCTCATAAACATATGGAAACATAGGAATTTTACCGAACTTCGTGGCAAATCCTCATAAACTTATGGAGACACAAGAATTTTACCGAACTTAGGTGGTAAGAATTCTTATGTGCATAGCAATGATCCAAAACATATAAAACATTATCGTAAAAACATAGGGTATACTTACTTTTCATAAAAACATAAGGTATATTTACCTTTCATAAAAACATACTTACTTTTCATAAAAATTGACTTTCACAAGTCACATGACATTTATATGAAATCATAATTTAAATTAATTAATAAGTGCGAGTCTACCTCAAATCCGACGAGTGCAAAGTTGAGCGGGAATGACTTCAATTTCTTTAAATTCTCCGTACGCTTCGTCTTAGCCAATAAGTCACTTTAGTCTATCGAATATATAGTTCAAAATGATAAATTATAATTTGAGGACTAAAATTGATGTTTTGAAAGTTGAGGGCTAAAATGAATACTTTTGAAAAGTTCAGGGACAAAAATAGATATTTTGAAAGTTGAGGGATTAAAATGAATACTTTTGATAGTTGAGCTTAAAATCAAATAAAGTAAATCAGCAGGGACTGAAATGATAAGTTTGAAGCTAAAAGGACTAAAATGATCATTTTAAAACATAGGGACTGATTTGAAATAACTTTAAAACTTCAGGGACCAAAACGCAATTTCTGAGAATTAAAATATTAATATTAAAAATATGAATCAGTCTTTTACTCTCTCTCTCTTTCATTCGTATCAGAGACAGAGAGATGGGCGAGAGAGGCGATGAAATCGTGAGCTGAGGGAAATCCGGTTTCTAACCGTCGACTCACCGGCGCAACACCGGCGGAACGTAGGAGTAAGGTGCGGAGAGGGATGGGATTGAAGTAGGTTAGGTTTGATGCGCGAAACCGAGGCTAAAGATTGAAGTTGGGTTCGTGATTTGGGTTTGGAATTCCGGCGATTGGAGCGGCGCTTGAGGTAAGTAACTGGCTCCATTGATTCTTGGGTTTTGATTTTGGTTTTGGGTGAGGATTTGGATGATTGATTTGGGACTAGGTTTGTTTCAAAACCGAGGTCTGGGATTGGATTGAAGCTGCGATTGTGATGATTCTGACTGCAGGGGTTGATGGGTTGCGATGGTGGCCGTGACTGAGTACTGCAGTGGTTCAATGGTGCAGTGGTTATGTAATTGGGGTGATGCCGCCAATGTTTTGGATTGTGATGTTGCAGAGAAGCTGGTGAATTTGATCTGAATGAGGCAGTGGTGGATTGGAATTTATGTTGTTTGCTCGTTGTATTCAGAACTCTGTTTTGGTGGCTGAAATAAATATTGTGGGATTGAGGTAAGTGGAATTGGTGGTCCAGCAATGAAGGTGAAGGTAGCTTTCGGCTAAAGATAAAGTGGTGCTGAGGATGATGATGTTTGGGGAATATGAGGATGATGATGTTTGGGGAATATTAGTTGTAAAGGTGAAGAAAAAAAACGTGAATGTGATTAGCTTTAGATTAAATAAGATTAGTTTAGGATAATTAACTAAAAATTTGACTAACTTCGATCAAGATAGTATTTGAAACAGATATGTTTTTGGACTGAAAATATGATTTTGAAATAATACTTTGAATAAATAATTAAAATAACATAATTTTAGAAATTCGGATTTTAATTTAAAATCGAACAAATTCGATATTTCTTGACTTGGCTAGACGAATCCGTCGCGGCGTTAACTTCAAAACAATGGGTGAAATAGTAACGACACAATTTTCTAAATATTAAAAATAATTATAAAATTGCGTAAAAATTCTGAGTCGCTACACTTTGATACCATCTTTCGTCTTCCCTTGAACGTTCAACAATGTCCCAATGATGCTATCACAAACATTTTTTTCCACGTGCATTACATCAAGACAATGCCTTACTGATAAATGTTGCCAATAAGGTAGATCCCAGAATATGGACCTCTTCTTCCAAAGACTCTTTTGAGGAGGCTTAAAAGGTTTTCCAAACAAAACATCAATATTTTTAACTCGTTCATATACCTCACCTCCTGTTAACGGCAAGCGAGCTGCTCGATCCTCAATTTTTCCATTGAATGCCTTCTTCTTCTTACGATAAAGGTGATCAGCGGGGAGAAATCTTCTATGACTCATAAAGACATTTTTCTTACAGTTTTTCAACCAAAGATCAATCGTGTCTTCTTCACAAACGGGACATGCTTTAGGTCCTTTGTTCGTATAACCTGACAAGTTACCATATGCGGGAAAATCATTTACGGTGCAAAATATCATAGCACGTAAGGTGAAATTCATCTGGCTATGTGCATCAAACACCGATACACCTTCATCCCACATCAGTCTTAAATCTTCAATTAGTGGGGCAAGATAAACATCTATGTCATTCCCAGGTTGTTTAGGCCCTGATATTAACAAAGACAATATGATATACTTGCGCTTCATACATAACCAAGGAGGAAGATTGTAAATCGTTAGAAGAACCGGCCAAGTGCTATGTCGACTACTCATATTACCATGCGGGTTCATTCCATCTGTACATAGTCCAAGCCTAAGATTCCTATCTTCACCCCCAAAATCAGGAAACAACCTATTAATGTTCCTCCATTGAGGAGAATCGGCCACATGTCTTAGTTTTCCATCTTGTTTCCTCCCATCAGCATGCCACCGCATGTTCTTCGCATCCTTTGCATTGGCAAACAAACGTTTAAATCTTGGTACTACGGGTAGGTACCACAACACCTTTTCCGGAGGGCTTTTCTTATCCTCAGAATTAGCATTCATGTTCTTTCGCTTATACCGTGATGCCCCACACTTTGGACACAGATGCAAGTCCTTATACTCATTTCGATACAGTATACAATCATTTGGACATGCATGTATCCTCTCGATCTCCATTCCCATTGGACACAACAATTTCTTTGCTTCGTAAATTGAACTAGGAAGGTCGTTATCCTCCGGAAGCATCTCTCGTAAGAGTTCCAGTAATGCCGTGAAACTCTTATCACTCCACCTACTATTTGCTTTCAAGTTATACAATTTCAACACAGCAGACAATTTTGTGAATTTTCTACATCCAGGAAACAAAGTCTTCTCAGAATCATTGAACAAGCTATCGAACACATGAGGCTTTTCAATGAATTCCCCTTGTATATCACGCATCATTTCGTCTATCATATCATTATTGTCATTTTCCACATCATTCTCATCAATATTGCCTAAATTATTCTCCTGCAGTCCACCTTCATCGTCACTAGTGCATGTCCTAGGAAGCATACTCTCACCATGCCATATCCATCGTTTATAACCTTCTTTAAACCCACGACGAATCAAATGACTCTTCACTTGCTCAAAACTACGAAACTTTCTCAAATTCTTACAATCACAACAAGGACACAAAATCATTGCTTCACCTTTCTCTCTCATGTGTTCGTCCGCACATTTCATAAACTCTTCAACTCCTTTCAAATATTCATGTGTATTACGCCTGCCGTACATCCAATCTCGATCCATATCTAATAACCTATATGCGAAGATATAATTAAAAAAATATTACTTTTGAGTGAATATTTGTAATGATAGTTATATACTTGAACCAACTATATATTAATAATTGAAATCACATGCATACGATAATTTATTACGTTGAATACTTCATAATTTTACTTGTATATTTTGTTTAGTTATTTATTTAGTATGGTTAATTCTATGATAGTGAAAATCACCTATAATTACTATTATCTTCATTTTTTATTTGTAAAATCCAACAGTAATTTCGGCAGAATCTCCCCTATAAGTTGGACTTACCCAACCTGTAATCAAAATGCCACAATACAACAAAAATGTTCAACCTCCACATATTCACTACTCAAACACAATAAATCAAACTTCAACATCATCAACCACTCCAAAATTAATCCAAAATCAATTCTTAATTCCTAAAATGCTCAAAGTATGATTTCATAACCTAACATTTCATGCATAATTTCAATATAATTCCAATAATTCAAATTATATCAATTAACTATTTGCAATACCAAAATTATAACATATATATATATATATATAATAATTCACATTTTTATACATCCAAATATATATATATATATACATACACGCACACACACACACACATATATATAGATACTCACGCACACACACACACATATATATATATACATACACGCACACACACATATCACACACACACATATAAGAGTAAATTTCTTACGAGATGGAGGCGGGTTCGTGGTGGCGTTGCGGTGTTGGTGGCGTCGCGGTGTTGGTGGAGGCACGGTGGTGGTGATGGCTCGATGTTGAAGTGTTGAGAGAGAGATATGCGCGGAATGAGTTAAATCGCGCGAAAATCTGAATTAAATATATTAGGTTTAGGCGTCGGTTCGTCGAGAACCGAAGCCTAAACCCGGTTCAGGCGTCGGTTCATGAAGAACCGACGCCTGAACCGGAGGTTTACGCGTCGGTTCACCAAGAACCGACGCGTAAATTCGAACGGTTCGACTTTACGCGTCGGTTGTTGGTGAACCGACGCGTAAAGTCTAAGGTTTACGCGTCGGTTCGCCAGAACCGACGCGTAAACCTCCGGTTCAGGCGTCGGTTCTTCATGAACCGACGCCTGAACCAGGTTTAGGCGTCGGTTCTCGACGAACCGACGCCTAAACCCTTTTTTTCGGGTTTTTCTACTAGTGATAATTGATTAATTAGTGAAAGAAAGATAAACATGATTGAAAGAAAACGCTATGCATGCACATTTAAAAGCATTGTAATTGTATTGCCTTTTCAAGAATAATAAGTCAATGTTCACCTAGAATACTGAACATTATAATTCTTGCTCTTCATGAGCGGGTAATATTTTTCTGAAATACTAATTGTAATGTTTTACTTCTCAATAACAACAACAATTAAGAACGAATCTTATTCGAAATTAATAATTTACCGCTAAAATATTATCAAATAAAAGAATTTATTATGCACAAGTAAAAAAATTATAAAAAATAACGTACATGAAGATATGAGAGAAATTCAATGAAATATGCATCTAAACACAAATTTACAATTAAAATTTTACACAAAGTCATGTGCGAAATAAATTGAAGAGAGCACCCATTAGATGGAATAATAACAATTAGGTTTTAAAACTTTCTTCTTACAAGTATACACCAAGAATATATTCAAGAGACGATATTGTAAAGAATATATGAACCCAGAAATCGTAAACCACAAAGTATTGTTCAATATCACAAAGATTCACGTAACTCGCTATAAAAGTATTATCGTAGACAAACTGCATAAAAACAAATCTCTCAAAAAACGATTATGTAACCACACAGTACTCTCTTAATAATAAACCACAAAGATTACAAAGTAGAAGAAATGATCACAAAGCGATTCTTCTAAGATCAGAGAGAGAGAGAGAGAGAGAGAGAGAGAGAGAGAGAGAGAGAGAGAGAGAGAGAGAGAGAGAGAGAATCACCTTTCAGAGGAGACGAAAAATGAGAGAAAAATATCTGACTTGATCCATTACTTCTAGACGCATCTTTGGTACAAATAGGGCGCAAATGATCCAATGGCCACGGACGCTCCGGTTTGTTAATCTAATGGCATGAAACAGATTCAGTTGTAACAAGAAAAGCGTGTCTTCAAAGACGCGACTTGGATTCGAGCTTTTGGGCTTTAAGTTTGAGTCCAGCGGGTTCATATGTGTTGGACCTTTTTTCTCTAGTTGGGCTGAAATAAGCTAGGCCAATTATCAACAATCTCCACCTTAATTGGTACAACAGACATCCTCATAACATTTCCTGCATAGACAAGAAAGAGAAGTATCAAATTCAACTATGTTAAGTAACCTAAGAGCATCTTCAAATGTTGCAATAGGAATCACTTTAGTTCCAACATCTGCTGGATTTAGTTGAGTAGGAGTTTTTACAAGTTTTACAAAACCTTTCTCGGTAATGTCTCTAATGAAGTGAAATTTTACATCAATGTATTTAGACCTACTATGAAAAATAGGATTTCTGCTAAGATATAAAGCACTTTGACTGTCAGTGCAATTTTCAACTTCAGAATTATTTAAACAACCTATTTAACTAAGTAGTTCTCTAAGCCAAATGCATTCTTTCACTACATCTGTGGCGGCAATGTATTCTGCCTCAGTTGAAGAAAGGGCAAATAATTTCTGTAGTTGTGCTTTCCAATTGATACAAGAATTATTCAAGGTAAACAAATAAGCAGAAGTTGATTTTCTGTTGTCAATGTTCCCAACAAAATCAGAATCCAAAAGCTTTTTAGTTTCAAATCATTTTCAGAGAAAACATAAGATTCAAATTTAAAGAACCTTTTAGATATTTCACTAAGGCTTTCAGAGCTTCCCAATGTATTTCACCTGGGTTGCTCATAAACTTACTTAAAACACTAATAGAGAAAGTAATATCAGGTCTGGTTGAGATCATGAGATACATCACAAAACCTACTGCATTGGAGTAAGGCACATTGTGCATTCTGTGTTCTTGCTCTACAGATTTTGGACATTAATCAATTGACAATTTGAAATGATTGGGAAGAGGTAGTGAAACAGGTTTTGAATAAAAAAGATAAAACTTTTTCAATGTAACTTCTTTGATTCAGAAATAGCTTTCCTTCATTTCCATTTCTAAAAATATCAATTCCAAGAATTTTCCTAGCTAGACCTAGATCTTTCATTTCAAATTTTCTTTTAGACAGGAAATATCATGTAGATTCTTTCCAGTAATCAACACGTCATCAACATACAATAATAAGTACATAGAATCAGATTTGTCCCTTTTAAAGTAAAAACAGGGATCATATTGGCTTTTTTGAAAATGTAAACTTTGGATATAAGTACCAAATCTCTTGTACCACTGTCTGGGTGCTTGCTTCAGTCCATAAAGGGATTTTTGAAGTAAGCACACTAGATCAGTTTTATTTTTCTTTACAAAGCCTTTTAGTTAAGTCATATATATAGTCTCATCAAGCAAGCCATACAGAAAAGCAGTCTTAACATCCATCCGTTCAAGTTCATTTTGAGCAACTAAAGTAAATAATATTTTGATAGATGTATATTTCACAACAGAAGAAAAAAATTCTTTGTAGTCTATCCTTTCCTTATGAGAAAACCCTTTTGCTCCTAGCCTAGCCTTATATCTAGGTTTACCCCCTTCAGAATCCCCATCTTTTATTTTAAAAATTCACTTACAGTCAATTAATTTCTTATCAGGAGGTTTTTCAACTAAAGTCCTGGTTTGGTTTTTAATCAAAGAACTCATTTCCTCTTTCATTGTAGCAAGCCGTAAATTACTTCCTCTAGATTCCATTACTTCCTCAAAAAGAACTAGGTTCAGAATCTAAAAAAATTAGATAGAGTAGAGGCATAAAAATACTCAGAATCATCATATCTAGATGGAGGTCTAGTATTTCTCCTAGTCCTATTCCTGGCTAATTGGTAATCACTAAGATCAGATTCAACATTGTCATTAGGTAAAGTAAGTGAGTTAGTGATTTCAATAGGTAAATGTTGGGGTTGCTCCAGCTGAATATGAGTATCATTAAAGCTCACTTTAGTAGTCACAAAGTCCTTTTCACAAAGAGGATTTTCATATTTTCAAACTTGCAGGGAAATATATTTTTATTGAAGACAACTGACCTACTTAAAATCACTTAAAAACCTTTCTGCTCTTTAACTCACATCCTGTAGCCCTTTACCCCTTCCCTATAACCAATAAAACACATTTCAAAGATGTGTGATCAAGTTTGGACTGAATCTAATGTACATAAGCTACACAGCCAAAAACTATTAAGAAAGAGTAATCAGGAACTACAGCATTCCGGATCTGATCTGGGATATTGTAGTTTACTGCACTTGAGGGACATTTATTTAATAAAAAGATGCATAATTGCTTCCCCCCAAAATATTTTTGGCAAACTTGACTGGATTTACATACGCCTTATTATTTCCAGCAAGGTTCTATTCATCCTTTCAGCAACCCCATTTTTCTGTGGACTGTATGATACAGTCCTATGTCTAAGAATACCTTGGTGTTTACAAAAATTACCAAATTCAAAATTGCATAACTCTAAACCATTATCAGTTCTGATAGTTTTAACTCTTTTATTTTTCAAATTATCAACCAAGGTAATCCAATTTTTGAAAACAGAGATAGTTTGGTATTTAGACTTCAACATGTGAACCTAAGATTTTTTGGAATAGTCATCAATAATAAGCAGAAAATATTTAAAACCAGAAAAAGTATTGACAGGGGCAGGACCCCACAAATCTGCATGCAAGTATTCAAGAATGTCTTTTGATTTATGTGTCTCTTTTCCAAAAGATGAAATTTTATGTTCACCCAAGGTACATTCTTCACAAAATGACAGTTTTTGTAAAATGTCTTTACCAAATACCTCATTTTTCTCTAAAACTTTAAGTCTCTTTTCTCCTACATGACCTAGTCTTTATGCCAAAGGTCAGACTTGTCATTATTAACATTTTCAATAGTAAGGGAAGTAGGAGAATGTGTCTGCATAGAAAGAATGTATATACCATTAGTCTTGGCTGTACTAGAAATCAACAAATTATTTCTCAGAATATAGTGTATCCATTACTGACTCTAATGTCATAACCTTCATAATCTAAAATTCCTAAGGATATGAGATTTCTTCTTAAATTAGATACATATCAAGTTTGATTTAAGGTTAAGGTATTATTATCACCAAGTTTTAATACCACTTTCCCAACTTAATATCACATGATACATCATTTCCAAGTTTCACAGAACCAGAAGCATGCATAGAGAAATTATCAAACAAATCCCTGTAAGGGCACATATGGAAGGTACAGCCAGAGTCTAAAATCTATTCATCTTTCATTTTTGAAGTAGTGGTCACATAGACAACCCCACTATTATTCTATATTTCCCCAGTTTCCTATTGAGTATTCCTATTATCCCTTATCTTTTTAAAACATTATTTGACTTGATGACCAATTTTTCCACAGTAATAACACTTCCTAGGCATTCTCTTATCATCTAACTTCCTGTCACTAGGTTTGTTAGGTATATGTTTCTTATTCTGGTAATCTTTGGTCTGTCTGAGATTGTTCCAATTATAATTCCAAGTTTTATTATTACCCCTGAATAAGGTTTTGTCTTTAGGTACTGTGGACTCTACATTATATGCCTCTTTGTTTTCAGATTTGGATTCAAGTTCTTTATTCTTAAGGGAGGTATGAATTATGTCAATATTTAACTTCTGACCCTCATATTCCAAAGCATTTCTAAGGTACTTGTATTTTTCCTCCATGCCATTTAATAGACAGACAACCTTTTGATCTTCAGAAAGTTTTTCACCGGCATTTAAGAGATCTTGTGTAAGTCTATTTAATCTGTCTATGTTTTCTTCAACATCCAAAGAAGGATCAAACTTATAGCTAAAGAATTGTTTCCATAAAAAACATTTGTTTGGAAGGGAAACAGTGTGAATGAGTTCCTCAAGTTTATCCCATAAGCCAGCAGCAGTTTTAGTCTCTCTCACTTTTCTAATCACAACGTTAGAAAGATGAAGAAATAAAATACTCCAAACTAGTTCATAAATTTCATTTATTCTTTCATATGACATGGTTTTAGGCCAACTTTCTTTAAGAGCTTTAGCACATTTTAATTGGAGTCAAAGAGCTTTATTTTCTGACGCCATAAACAGAAATCCCCTTTCCCAGTCCAAATTTCAACTTCAACTTTTGCAGTGGCCATTTTGAAAAAATTGGGAGAATGAGAAGTACACAAAAGAGAACAAATAATGCAGTCAATGGTATTTTCTGTGAAAAGCAAGACTAGAAAACATAAAGTTCAAAACACACGAAGAAGTCACAGCACAAAGCAGGAACAACATCTGTAAATCACAAAGTATACAAAAGCATAGTGAGCAGATCTAAAGGTAAGAGAGTATGGGCAAGAAAAAGCCTTTCTTTTCCTCAACCCTACTTAGGTCAGCCCTAAACTCCCTCAGATTCCATGATTCTCTTAAGGAATCTTGGACAAAGGTAAGTGAAGGGGTGTCCAAGCAAGGCTTCAACGGAAGAATCTCAAAAAGATCAGAAAAGAAAGTGCAAGAAACCTTAAAAAATTAAAAGATATCAACTAATTGATGCAAACAAATTTTTAACCACCCTTTAGTTTCTTTCAAGAACTTTTCAGAGAAGGCAGACCCGTTTGCAAATCTTCCAGATCTAGATTCCTTTGTGTTGAAAAACCACCATATCCGTAAGCCAAACTTACAGATCTTGTGAAAACACAAAGGTATCACCAAGATTCAACCCTGAGTTTTCAGATCTAGGACTTTTAACAAAAGTTTTGCGGTTTTTGAGAGAGGAATTTTAAGATCCCCAGAAAAACCCAAAAGATTTCTTCATGTATCAGAAAACCCTAAGGCTCTTATACTACTTTAAAGAATATGAACCCAAAAATCGTAAACCACAAAGTATTGTTCAATATCACAAAGATCTATAGAACTCACTGTAAAAGATTTACATAAAATCACAAAGAATACAAAATTACTCAAAACTGAGTTTGCAGACAAACTACATAAGAACAAATCTCTCAAAAATGATTATGCAACCACACGGTACTCTCTTAATACAAAACCATAAAGATTGCAAAGTAGAAGAAAGGATCACAAAGCGATTCTTCTAAGATTAGAGAGTTTCAAAGAGAGAGAGAGAGGAGAGGAATCGCCTTTCAGAGGAGACGAATATGAGAGAAAAATATCTGACTTGATCCACTGCTTCTAGATGCATCTTTGGTACAAATAGGGTGCAAATGATCCAACTACCATGGATGCTCCAGTCGGTTAATCTAACGTCATGAAACAGATTCAGTTGTAACAAGAAAAGAGTGTCTTCAAAGACACGACTTGGATCCGGGCTCTGAGATTGAGTCCAGAAGGTTCATATGTGTTGAGTTTTTAACTCTTTTTCTCTACTTGGGCTGAAATAGGCTGGGCCAATTATCAACAGATATATATCTATGCTTTGTATAAAACAAAAATGAAATATAACGTCATTCTCCTTCAAGAGTAACGACACAACAAATGAGTCATTTGATATTGATCTTAATCGTGGGATGTAGGATAGGTAGAACAATGAGTTCTCAACGTCATGTCCAAATTTAATTAATGACGACTGGACATGAGGTTCCGGATATCAACGTTTGATCACAACTGCTATAGGCTATCTAGATCTTGCGAATTTCTACAATGTTGATTCTGATATAATAATACAACTAGTATACTTTTTTTTTTTTTTTTTTTTTTAGGAATATCAATCCAACGTTCTTCTGGAATTATGATTTGTATAAATTCATACCCTTATTTAGGAAGCAACAACACAATATTCATTAGAACTTCAAGATATACAAGGTTTATACTTCTTCAGGAGTATTAATATAATATTTATGTAGAATATTATTTAAGTTGAGTCATGTTTCGCAAGAACATCAACATGAAATTCGTCTAGAATATGATTTCAAATTTTGTTATGTGCAAATTTGTGCTTCTTTTGGAGCAATAAAATAATAAAATATAATATCTATTTTCAAATAATATTTACCTAGATTATTTTTTTCTCAAGAAATATAATACAATATTATTCAGAAATATTGATTTGGATTGTCTTTTTTTAAGAATTATAATAATGTTCTTCTAAAAATATTGATTTAAAATAGTTTTTTTTTTCCAAGAATAATAATGCAACATTCTTTTGATATATATTATACTGAAATATTGAACGAAAAAATTTCACTAAAACAAATATTTATCTATCATAAATTGGTATAGTATAAAAGATATGATCATATCGAATAACTATATTGTTTTGTTATGTAATTCAAGTCAAGAGAACATAAACCTTTTATTTTGAACGGTAAGAAAGAATTTACACTTCAATTCAATTGAATGAAGCTTTGTGACTTTAAAAAGAAAAAAAGAAGAAGAATCAATTTGTTTCTAATCAAATGATTAGAATTTTGAACTACAAAATTAGGTTCATACAATACATGTGCAAAACCCAACTTACATATTCTCCTTAAGATCGACGTTTTTCTTTTCATAAATTGTTCTTCATCATATTCTTCCCAAAAAGAAGTGTATGATAGACTTTCTTGGTATAATTTGATTTTTTAAACATTAATTATTAATTTCAAGTATTTTTCTAAAAAAATAATCATTAATTTTAATATATATTGTTACATTAATTGGTTCTTCTTTCTTCATACTGACAATTTCTTTATTTATATTGTTACATTATTATTTTAATAAAAATTACCGATTGATCAATTGTTTAATAAAAATTATATGAACTAATTGTTAAAATTTGTAATATATTTTTGCATATTTTAGTTATTTAAATTTATAATGAAAAATAGAAAAATGAATAGAATCAGTAAATAAATAAAAATAATGTGAAAATGATGAATGAATTGAAGAAATCTAAAGTTTGTAAAATTAACTCAACTTAATTGGATTTACCTTAAAAATTCATAAAGTTATTATTTATTTTAATTTGATGAGAAAAAACTAGAATAGAAATTAATCATCTATGACTAAAATGAATTTAGTAAATTAATTATAAATAATATTATAGGACAATTAGATATTGAGGAAAAATATAAAATATAAAATAAAACTTTACCTTCAATTTTTGATATGATTTTACGGATAATATATTTATAATTTGCTTTCACTTGTTAACTTGCATTAAACTTCTCACTGTGATCTTTAATCCCATATTATATATTTTTCGATTTCAAAATAATACAATAATTATTAAAAAAATAATAATAAATTAGAAAAAAAAAACATTTTGATGTTATTAATAGCATAGCAAAGATGCCAATGCAATTAATGACACGTGTAAAAAAATAATTGTTAAAATATTTAATATACTATTTTTTACCAAAAAATATTCAAATTTAGAAAGTTTTTTTTCCTGGAAACTATGTGCGTATTTTGGTGACCTTTATTCTACTTTTATATTAATTAATATATTAAGATAAGATAAAATATTAAGATATGATTTTACGGACAATATATTTACAATTTGCTCTCACTTGTTAGTTTGCATTAAATTTCTTACTTTGATCTTTAATTTGACACCCATATTACAGATTTTCCGATTTTAAAATAATACAATAATTATTAAAAGAATAATAATAAAATAGAAAAAAATAACATTTTAATGTTATTAAAAAAAAGGTGTAGCGCAATTAATGATACATGTAAAATAATAATTGCTAAAATATTTAATATATTATTTTTAGCAAAAAAATTTCAAATTTAGAATTTTTTTTTGGCGGGAAACTATGTGTGTATTTTGGTGAATACTATTCTCTTTATATATACACTAGTGTTATACCCGTGCGATGCATGGTCATTTATTACTCACATATATTAAATTTATATGTTAATATATGAAATAAATATTTAATTAAAAATGAGAACGAAGGAAGACAATTAATTACAAAAAAGGTACATTACACACAGCTTAATTTTTAAATTTTTTTTTACGGTTCATATGTTTATCGTTTCAGGAATTTCTTTAAATATTGTAATTTGAATTTATTTAACTTAAAATGGAAAAGAAAAATTACATTGAAATAGAATTTGTAATAAGTAAAAAAATAGATATATATATATATATATATATATATATATATATATATATATATATATATATATATATATATATAGGCGTAGAATATTAAAACGAAAAGAAAAAGATTAAAATCAAATAGTTAAATTCCATATAAACTAGTTTACAACTTAAAGCCACCACAATGACAGAATTTTAAAAAATTAAAAATTATAGATACGAACTATCAAAATATTTAAAACTTATTCAATAATTTCCAACACATCATGACTTTTCATTTTCCACCGAGCAGTCAAAGTGTTATATTACCGAAAAAATTATTTTTATACGTTTTAAATAAGTGTATTTAACCAAACCCTATTTTGAAATATTATGAGTTTACATACATGCCTTTATTTTTATTTTGATAAAAATTAGTTAAACTAATTGTTAAAGTTAGTAATATATATTTTGCATTTTTTATTATTTAAACATATAGTATTAAACATAAATAAATGAACAAAATAAATAAATAAATAAAACTAAATAAATAAATAATGAGTAAATAAATTAATAAATGAACAAAATGAGTAATATGGATGTCAATTCGAATTGAAATTAATAATTTATGACCAAATTAAATTTAGTTAAGAAATTATAAATATCATTACTTAAACAAAACAATTTTGAAATAGTGTAACATGTGGAAAAATTAAAATGTACAAAATAAGACTTTTACATTTAATCTTTGATGTGATTTTGGAAAATATGATTTTTAATATTAAAGATAAAAAATGATTTGACCATTAATAATTAAAACACAATTTTTATATTGATGGCTACACATCTTTATATATTATAACAATAAAGTGGTCAAATATAACACCACATAGTTTCTCGCCCTTTTTACACTTTCCTAAAATGGAAATTCATTGTTTATAGAGATTAAAAAAAGTGATTATATATATATATATATATATATATATATATATATATATATATATATATATATATATCAAAATTGCTTTTATCTAGAGAATATAAACAGTCACTTTGAAAATGATTTTATCTCATTATTAGTAATGTTATATATTCAGCTATTAATTAGTTGGTATTTTCAATATATGTTTATAATTTGAAATTATGATGTAGAGTTTGAATCTAAAATTATATTCATAAAAAAATGCAACTACGTACATTTTTAAACGATGGATTAATAATAATAACATAAGTAAAAAAGTATTATTTTAAAAAAGTTATTATAATAATTAAAACACTATTGAAAAGAACATAACTTAATTATGTTATGAAAGGAATATTATTAAAAATTTAAATTTGTAAAATAGTAGTACAAAGTAACATAATTAAAAATGTATGTTGTTTTAATTAATAATAATGCTGTAATAATAAAATAATATTTAAAAGAATGTAATTTAATTATCTAATTAAAAAAGAATATAACTAAATATGTATATATATTGTTTTAATTAAATACATGTTATGCTAATAATAAAATAGTATTGAAAATAACGTAATTAAAAATGTATGATGTTTTACCAAAGCTATAATAATTAATCAGTATTAAAGATAACGTAATTGTTAGAGAATTTATTAGTAAAATAAAACAGTATTAAAAAGCATATATAACATAATACACATTTGTAATTATGTTATATATTCTTTTTAATCATTTATATGTCCCATGCATCGCACGTGGGCAAATACTAGTAGAATTTATAATATTAAGAACAATAAAAAAATAAAAAAATCATAATTTTAATACTGATAACTAAAAAAATTAATTGAATTCATTCAGTATTAGTGTAAATAAAAAAATTAAAATTGATTAAAAAAAATATCGACCATTATTCACTATTTACCATAACATACATACATACATATATGCATTCACATTTATTTAGATTTTGCATTCAAACTAGACATACATCCATTTTTCATTCACATCAATCCACTTTACATTCAGAGTGCTTAATTTTATGAGAACTTATTATTTATAGAAACTGAAAATGGGTGAAAATTGTTTTTAGAAATTACCTAACCTTTATATATTATATAAAGATTAAGATTAAGATTTGATGAGAAAAAATCAAAATAGAAATTAATCATCTATGACTAAAATGAATTTTGTTAATTAATTATAGATAATATTATAGGACTTAAATACATGATATAATATAAAATGAATTAGATATTAAGGGAAAATATAAAATATAAAATAAAACTTTACCTTTAATTTTTTATGTGATTTATAGACAATATATTTACAATTTGCTCTCATTTGTTAGCTTGCATTAAACTTCTCATTATGTTCTTTAATTTGACACCCATATTAAATAGTTTTCGATTTCAAAATAATATAGTACTTGGGATTTTATCAAGTATATTATAGAAAAAAAATTAGTGAGATTCTTCAATGTGTTCTTATTGTCTTCTTCCTATCTAACTAGGTCCTCAGTCATGTTATTATCACCAGATAATAACATGCTATTATCTGGTGATAATAGCATGTTCTAATTTTATTGAATAAGTATGTCATCGTTTTCGAAATTATTCAGGGGATCTGGCAGTTCTAGAAATAGAACTGATAATTTGAAAAGTATTTCTCAAAATAACAAAGATGAAGAAATTTCTCAAAATGAAGATGAAAAAGTTTTGAATTCTTTTAACTCAAATGAACTTCAAATTTCTCAAATTGAAAATTTACTTCATAATTGGACAATTCCAAAGGTAGACAAAAGCTCTATCTATGAAATTGGACGATTTGATTTTACTCAAAATTATGTTATCAAAACTCTTGAACAAACACTTCGCATTGAAGGGCTTAAGTAAGAGATTTCATTATTTTCAACAAATTCTATAATAGAACATCGAAAGAAATTTAAATTTTTGCATATTGGTCTAGTTCAAAGTACATGTAAACCTTTATTTCGTTTAGGTTTAGATATTCCTGTCTTGCTCACTCTCCGTGATCAAAGACATTCAAACTTCGAACATTCCTTACTCCCTGTTCTAGAGTCAAATTTAGAAGGTGGTCCAATTTTCTCAAATTATTATCCAAATTTTACTGTTAGTCTTTTTGACAAACATATTCTACAAACTCTCAAATTACACATCCAAACTAAGCATCTTAGTTTAGATGAATCTGATTCTTTTCTTGTAATATACAGAGTATATTATAATCTTCTTAATACTTCACTCAATATTCGTGCTCTTTGTTCCTCTCCAAGGAATGAATCACTTCTTATGGAAGTCAACAATCTTCACTCAAATACTACGGTACCTAAAAGGATACCATGTGATCTTCAAACTAGGAGAATATTTCTAACTCAAATAAACCAGTTGAGTCTACAGTTGTCAGAGATACACCAAATCAAAGTTTAACATTTCCAAATGGAAGCGCTAAATTGATTTTTGGTGAATCTTCTTCTTCTTCAAAATTTTCAAATTTATCTCGATCTTCTTCAACAAAATCCTTTCAAAGTTTTCAAAAGTCAAAATTTGTCTTTTCAATCTGGAAGACATTCTACGTCTAATGATGGACTCAGAGATGTTAATTTTAAACCAACAATTCAAAAACCAATATATTCTGATAATTTTGAATCAAAATCTCCAAAAGCTTCTGATATGTTACCTCCTTCAGAAGATGAAATTCCTCTTCAAAGATAGAAGGCTCTTCATAGAAGAACATTATCTTCCCAACTTTGTGTTTTTTCTTCTAAAATTGATAGAAGAAAAGAATTTAAAAATGATCACACTACTCATATTAAAAAACTCAGACATGATTTCAAAAAATGGTTTTCAAAAGATGAAATTGAATCTTATTGGGATGAGTTTTTCGCCGAATCAGAAGATATTTCTTTTTACGATTGGATTAATTTAAAAGTTTTTGGGAAAAGAAATAAAAAATCTAAATTAAAATAAAAATCAAATCAAACAAATAATTCTAAAGAAAAAATTTGGAAAACTATTTCCAAACAAAATATCAAATTTGAATTTCCTCCTTTAAAAGAAATTATAATTCCTCACGGTTCTGTAGAAATAATTGCTTCTCCCTTCAAACAAATTTCTAGAGATAGACTTGACGAATCAACCGCTAAGTCTATTGATTCTCGAAATATTCAAGCTCGAAATAACTTTACCAATATTGCTCTTCAATCTATTAATAACCAGTTAACCAGAATTGAAAACAATTCTGAAAAACAATGTAGCGACCAAGAATTTTTCACGCGATTAAATAATTATTTTAAAATTTCGAAAACCATGTCGCTGCGATCTCGCCCATTTTTAAGTTAACGTCACGACGCGTTCGTCTAGCCAAGTCAAGAATTTGTCAGGTCCATTCGATTTTAAATAAATTTCGAATTTCCAAATTTCATCAATCTCATTTTATCAGTTTCATTCTTCCGACCCAGTTGATTTCGTGTGCGAATTCTCCTCGAACTACGTGCAATGCTTGTCTAGGTTTTCACACCACCAACCCCCATCCATCACATCAATCCAATACCATGCCATACCTAACTCTATATCACCTTCCCTTCCCAAACCCAACTCTCAGCATCCTCACACCACCCAAACCGCCCCTGTGCAACTCCAGTTCAAACCCCTCCCAGCTCCATCTCAAGCATCCATTTCAGCCTCCTTACGCAGCCATTGCAGCTGCCTCATTCCAGCAAGCTCACGGTAAGAACCACCACTCATCGCAGCTACCACCACTCACATACCGTAGCCACCGCTCCACTGCCCCTTCAACCCAGCCAGTCAACCCACCTACAACCACCACTACCTATATCATCATCATCATCATCATCATCGCCTACCACCCTTCATCCCCATCAAACAGCCACCACCACCTCACCATTTCCACAACCGAACCACTATACACCACCGGACAATCCACCAAAAAGCACAGCCACCACCTCCATCTCTAACACCACACTGCTACTAACCCCACACCAACAGCCACCACCACCTCCACAGATCGCCCCACCAACAAAACCGCAGCCGCCACCTCCATCAAGCCACAACCGGCCAACCCAACTCCAATCTCAACCAAAATCAAACCCAAAGAGGAGAACCCATAACCCTAGAAATCCTTTTCTTACCTCACTCGTCGGTTTCTCCACCGGAAAAATCGCGAACCCAGCCCCGATTTTCGCACCCATTCAGCACCAAGCTTCGCCTTTTGCTACCGCCTCTTTCCCTTGTCACCGCCACACGACGGCGGTGATACCACCGTCGGATTTGGCGTCGACAGTACCCCCCCCATCGGCGGTCTCGCCCGCACCCACCTCCTCTCTCTCTTCTCTGGAAATGAACAAGGTAGAGAGTAAATTGTTTATATTTTGATTTTTGAAAATTGCAGCTTAGTCCCCCAAGTTTTAAAGTTATGCATTCCAGTCCTTATAGTTTTAAACTAATCATTTCAGCTCCTTAAGTTTTTAAATGATTTTAATCAGTCCCAAAAATGTTTTATTTCAGCCATTTCAGCTTTAAACCTTTTTATTTCAGTCCTTAAGTTTTTAAATGGTTTTTAATCAGCCTTTTCATTTTTAAAATCACTTATCTCAATCCCCACAATTTAATATTCATTTTGAGTTTCAACCCAAGTTTTGAAATTATTCATTTTAGTCCTTCAACTTTCAAATTATTCATTTCAGTTCCTCCACTTTCAAAATATTCAATTTAGTCCCTCAACTTTCAAAATATTCATTTTAGTCCCTCAACTTTCAAATAATCAATTTCAGTCCCCAAATTGTAATTTATCATTTTTAAACTATAAATTTCTAAAGACTAATTAACTTATTCTTCTAATTGGTTAGACGAGGCGTACGGAGAATTAAAGGATTGAAGTCATTTCCCGCTCGATTTTGCACTCGTTGAATTTAAGGTAGACTCGCCCCTATTAATTGATTTAAATTAGGATTGCATGTGAATGTGTATGTTATGTGACTTATGTGAAATTCATTTTTATGAAAAGAGACGAGAATGTATTTCTTCGAAAATATTTATGTTGTTATGCTTGTCATAACTTATATGCTTTTATGCATGAGAAAGAAAGAAGAGAATATCTTGCAAGATAAATGATGATGTTATGCATAACTTATGTGCCTTATGTGCAAGAGAAGAAAGAGCAACCCACACCCTATGATTTTAAAGAGCCTATGATTTTCAAAGAGAAGTCTTGTGCTTTAATGCACGAGAAGAGCAATCCACACCCTATGATTTTTAAAGAGCCTATGATTTTCAAAAAGAAGCCATGTGCTTTAATTAGTGTTGGCAACGGGACGGATCGGACCCCGCGATCCGTCAAATTTCGGGTCGGGTTGGATCGGGTTCGGGTCGGGGCAGATCGGTCCACCGATCCGTGGATCGATTCGCCGAATTATTTTTTTATTTTTTAAAATTTTTTTAAATATATTTTAAATTAAATCTTTTTAAAAAAATTAGAAAAATTATTTTTTTTATTAAATTTTATTTATTTTATTAAAACGAGACGTATAGAGACTGATTCGCCGATTCAACGGATTGAGTTTTTTTGCCATCACTTATTGGAATTCTTTCTTCAAATAAAGAACATGAAAAATGTGTTTTTTTTTTAAATGCAAAGATTGCAGGTTATTCCCAGAAATTAAAATTTGCAACAAAATTTACATATTAGATTTTTATACATGATAAAAAAATTATATTAAAAAAAATGTCGGATCGCGGATCGGGGCGGATCACATAAATTTCGATCCGTCGATCCACGGATCGGAATTTTTCGGATCGGGTCGACGGGGCGGATCGGATTTTTTTGCCATCTCTAGCTTTAATGCACGAGAAAGAGCAACCCACACCCTATGATTTCTAAAGAGCCTATGATGTTTCAAAAAGAAGCCATGTGCTTTACGCACGAGAAGAGCAACCCACACCCTATGATTTCTAAAGAGCCTGCATTTATGTGTTCAATTATATTGTAGATTAATTAATTGGCGATGCATCTACTGAGTATTTCTATGAAATGCTCATGTCCATTTTTAACAACATTTGCAGATTTCGGAGGGGTGGCAAGTGATGGATGATTGTGGCAATAGTCGCTAAATGGTTTAAAATCTTATTTTAATGATCCTTATTTCCAAACATTAAATAATTTTGAGAATTTCAATTATTTGAGAAATTATGAAATTGCAAATTGTTTTACAATATTAATGGCTCGATTTATTATTTCGAATTGTTTCATAAAGTTTTTAGATTTTATCGACCATTACAGTTTATTTAATGTTGACAAAAATGAATTTCAGTTATTTCTTCCGCCAAAATATTATTTTAAAAGTTAGATCAGACGATGACGTGGTGAATCGGGTATTTAGAACTCGGGGCGCTACAACTTGGTATCAGAGCCAGTCTGCGTTTCTGTAGACTGGAAAATTTTCAAAAGAAATTTCAAGAAACACTTTACACTATTTAATTATTATTGATGATGATTGTCGCTGCCATCATTCATCCCACCAACTCCGAGGTAAAGAAGTTTATGATGTTTAAAGTTATTTCAGTATTTCGAATACTTATTTTAATGATTTATGAGAAAGAATGAAGAGAAAGAGATTGTATCTGAATAAGAAAGAAAGAAAGAAATGAGTTTTGGAGCATAAGGAGAAATCGTATCCAAATCAGAAAGAAAAGAAAAGAAAGAAAATGAGTGTTGAGCATAATGGGAATAAAATGATTTAAGAATGATTTTATAATAATTTTTGTCCTCGAACTTAGAAATGATGAACCCTAGCTGAACTTTGCATAATTGATTTTAGACATGACACAATTTACGAGGGGTTAACAAAAAGGATTAGACAATATTTTCGGAATATATATCGTTTGGACCAACACCTCATATTAAGATATATGACCACATTATCGATTACTGTACCGCGCATTATGAGGTCATGGCTAGTGATTTTAGAGCAACTGTTACGAAAGTTCATTAGTCACTTATTGTTAACATTTTCAGTAAATCAACGAGAAATGACAAACCAGTTTTATGAAGTTGTGATGAGATGTTGAGATTGTGAATGGTATGATTTTATTGAGACTTTTATGAGAATAATTATGAAATTTGAGATTTAAAGATTTGATTCTTAATTATTGGGAATTAAAGAATTGATATTGTGTTTGAGTAAGTGAATTATTCCTCTATTTTGAAAGAAATTTATAATGTTGTTTGGTCTTGTAATTAAGAAATTTTGGAACTATGATTTGTGGCATATATTTTATAAGTATGACAAATGAGTGGTCATTTGAGCCAATTAATGTATTGAAGGAAGTGAGATATTGATATTGGAAACTATGATATGAAATTGTTTTGTTGAGGAATTATGAATTGATTTCTGAGATATTTTTAATGGAATTGAAGTTTGTTGGAATTGTTGTCAATATTTAAATCGTTGTGGTCAGATGTGGAGTGTAACTATAGGTTGTTATTGTTGGTTATGAAGTATACTTACGGGTTGGATAAGTCCAAATTACAAGGGAGACTCTGCTTAGAATTTTATCATTTTGAGTTAAGAGCTTAGTGTGGTAAGCAACCCACTAAGGGAATTGAGATTAGACTTGCAAGTTCGTTTACACCACAAGCGAGATTTAGTAAATGATAAAAAGGGATAATGACTCTTGAGATATTTTTTGGCTTCTTTGAAGTATAATCATGTTTGTAATGGATATAGTTCTATTGAAATGCTTTCATTGTGTCACAATTTCAAAAACAAGATGGTGTCTACAACTACTTGGATATCAAGATATAAATGAGATGATGTGAAGACTTGATGCATACATTGGGAAATGTCAAGTTATATTTTGAAAGATAGTGAAGACAAATATTATGGCGTGATTGTGAAGAATCTTAATTATTCTTGGGGATGAATTGATTATTAGTTGGAAATGATCACTTGTATTGGAGAATATTATAAATGATGAGGATATGTGATAATACTGTTGATTTATTTTGGAAGTTGATTGGTAGATGATGTGTAAGATTTGGTTATTTACATGCAATATGATTATTAAGAAAGTCAGTTATCATGAAAGGGAAGTATTGAAAATATTTTATGGTGAGATGCCTTAAAGAAGTAACAATTTATTCAAAGTGAGAAATTGGGGACATGTGATTGAATGTTTGGAATTATGTGAAATAATGATGATTGTCATAAGGTCATTTGAATTTAAAAGGTACAATAGAGAATTATAAGGAATAATATAATATTTTCTTATGGTGTGAACTGAAAGTGATGAGGTATTGAGATTGTGAAATAAGTTGACTTTCCATGAATAAGTCATGCTATATTTGGTTCTAAGTGGAATTCAAAGAAAGATGGGACTCAGTCATGGAAAATGAATTAGGGTTTCCTCATGATCAATGAATGATTCATTGATGTACATTAAGTTTTCATTTATGATACTAGAAGATCATGAGAGAATTGTTGGATGAAATTGATGAAAGAAATTTTATCGGGTCCTAAATTTGTACAAGTATTATAGACGTAATGCATTTGATCGATGAAAAGTTTATGATGAGATCATATCTTAAAAATTTTGGAAATTATTACTGATGGTATCTTGGTTCGAAAATAAGAAATGAAATTTTATGTATTTGTCCTTGTGGATAGAATTTGTGGAAAATGGGAATAAGACTTCACAGTGATGACTTATTACGGACTAGTGTGCAGAAAGAGTGACAACGGCAGAACCCAAGATTTATTTCGTTTGAGAGATTGATACATAATCTTAGTGAGCAGATTGACATATAAGGTTCATGTGATAGATATGATGGTTATTATATTGTAATCTTAGAGAGATTGATATTATTATTTGAGGTCACATGATACGATGATTAGTGACATATTACATGATTACTACAAGATATGATGACTAAACGGTTAATGGATGTTATAGTTAACCCGTGAAAGAATCGTGTGAATATTGAGTTAATTGATCTTATCTTGATGGTTTATTGAATTATGGTGAAATATTACCTACGATTGGAAATCTTCATTTTGAGTCATAAGATATATGGATTTATTTAAGATTTTGGTGATGGAGTTTTGATTACTTATTACCGGTTGTACTTTAGGTGTGAGTAAATATTTTGGCTACAATAATGGAAAACCTGAGATGATCAGTTGTGTGACTTTTACCTATAATGGGATTTTATATTTGGGTTAAGTAAACTTGATGAGGAATCCTATATGGTTCGCAGAAGTCTTATTCATTGGTGATAGACTTAATCAGAGCATTATTCAAAGCGTGTCCTGAATTGAAGTTTTGGGAGAACAGGGAAAGTTGAATCTTGAACTTCAGATTGGGAAGTTAGTGAGGTTTCTTAAGTTGAGAATATCATATCTGATCCTTATGATGATACTTTAAATTAGTAAATTAGTCCTCAGCTGGAATGAGTATGTGATACCAAGTACTTGATGCATGATTTAGAAGTATGTACTAAAGGATTTAAGTTTGAATTTCTCCAATTTTGAAAAGGTAATCTCAATCGGGTTTAGAAATGATCTGCCAAGTTTGAGTTTGTGCTCAACATTTTGGAATTGATACCACGTTTCTATATTTTGGATCATAAGGTTTTATTCTTGATCAATCTTCTTGATTTATAGTTTAAGCATTGGAATAATCGATATTTATATCGTGGATTCGATATCAGTATAGATCCTTGAAAGGTTGGAAATAGAAGGTCAATGAATGAGCTTATAAGTTCGATAATGTCGGATGATTGATTGAGTTCTACACAATAGCTATCAAGCGGCTTTTTGATAGCTTTGTATGAGGTACAGATATATATTAGAGAAGTTGTTTGATTTCATGGATTGCTAGTGTCCATTTTCCGGATAGAGATCCGAGAATTTCTTCGAGATTTTGGAAGAGTTTGCATGTGGCAATGGGTACTAAATTAAATTTTAGTACTGCCTGCCATCTCCAAATTCAGACATTGAAAGATATGCATAGGGCATGTGTTCTAGACCCAAATGGTAATTGAGAGACACATTTTCCATTAGTAGAGTTTGCCTACAACAAACGGTTTTCGGGCCAACATTGATATGTCACCATACGAAGCACAGTACGGATGAAGATGTCGATCGCCAATCTTTTGGGATGAAGTGGTGAGAGGGGACCAGAACTTATTGAGAAAATAGTATAGGCTATCGAGAAGATCAGATTACGGATTAAAGCTTCCCAAGACAGACAGAAAAGCTATGCCGATCAAAGAATAAAAGACTTAATGTTTGAGATTAGAGAGAAAGTGTTCTTGAAAGTAACTCCTATGAAGGGTACTCTTCGTTTCGGCAAGAAAGGGAATTTAAGGCCTCGTTTCATCAGACCATTTGAAATACTAGAGAAAGTGAGGAATGTGGCTTATTGTTTGACTTCATCACCAGGACTTGCAACTGTTCACAATGTCTTTCATGTTTCCTTATTGAGAAGGTATGTTTATGATCCTAATCATGTGGTGAATTATCAGTCTATTGCAGTTCAGAAAGATTTGTCTTATGAGGAGGCACATATGTGCATAGTAGAGAGAAAAATTCATGTCTTAAGAAACAAAAAGATTCATTTAGTCAAAGTCCAGTTGGGTAGACACAATAGTGATGAGACTACTCGGAAAAAGAAGAGGAAATCCTAGCCAAGTATCTAGAAATCATAGATCGAGTAAGTTTAATTTCGAGGACGAAATTATTTTAAGGGGGTAAGGTTGTAGCGACCAAGAATTTTCCACGCGATTAAATAATTATTTTAAAATTTCGAAAACCGTGTCGTTGCAATCTCGCCCATTTTTAAGTTAACGTCACGACGCGTTCGTCTAGCCAAGTCAAGAATTTGTCAGGTCCATTCGATTTTAAATAAATTTCGAATTTCCAAATTTCATCAATCTCATTTTATCAGTTTCATTCTTCCGACCCAGTTGATTTCGTGTGCGAATTCTCCTCGAACTACGTGCAATGCTTGTCTAGGTTTTCACACCACCAACCCCCATCCATCACATCAATCCAATACCATGCCATACCTAACTCTATATCACCTTCCCTTCCCAAACCCAACTCTCAGCATCCTCACACCACCCAAACCGCCCCTGTGCAACTCCAGTTCAACCCCCTCCCAGCTCCATCTCAAGCATCCATTTCAGCCTCCTTACGCAGCCATTGCAGCTACCTCATTCCAGCAAGCTCACGGTAAGAACCACCACTCATCGCAGCCACCACCACTCACATACCGTAGCCACCGCTCCACTGCCCCTTCAACCCAGCCAGTCAACCCACCTGCAACCACCACCACCTATATCATCATCATCATCATCGCCTACCACCCTTCATCCCCATCAAACAGCCACCACCACCTCACCATTTCCACAACCGAACCACTATACACCACCGGACCATCCACCAAAAAGCACAGCCACCACCTCCATCTCTAACACCACATTGCTACTAACCCCACACCAACAGCCACCACCACCTCCACAGATCGTCCCACCAACAAAACCGCAGCCGCCACCTCCATCTAGCCACTACCGGCCAACCCAACTCCAATCTCAACCAAAATCAAACCCAAAGAGGAGAACCCATAACCCCAGAAATCCTTTTCTTACCTCAATCACCGGTTTCTCCGCCGAAAAAATCGTGAACTCAGCCCCGATTTTCGCACCCAATCAGCACCAAGCTTCGCCTTTTGCTACCGCCTCTTTCCCTTGTCACCGCCACACGACGGCGGTGATACCATCGTCGAATTTTGAGTCGGAAGTACCCCCCCATCGGCGGTCTCGCCCGCACCCACCTCCTCTCTCTCTTCTCTGGAAATGAACAAGGCGGAGAGTAAATTGTTTATATTTTGATTTTTGAAAATTGCAGCTTAGTCCCCCAAGTTTTAAAGTTATGCATTCCAGTCCTTATAGTTTTAAACTAATCATTTCAGCTCCTTAAGTTTTTAAATGATTTTAATCAGTCCCAAAAATGTTTTATTTCAGCCATTTCAGCTTTAAACCTTTTTATTTCAGTCCTTAAGTTTTTAAATGGTTTTTAATCAGCCTTTTCAATTTTAAAATCACTTATCTCAATCCCCACAATTTAATATTCATTTTGAGTCTCAACCCAAGTTTTGAAATTATTCATTTTAGTCCCTCAACTTTCAAAATATTCATTTTAGTCCCTCAACTCTCAAATAATCAATTTCAGTCCCCAAATTGTAATTTATCATTTTTAAACTATAAATTTCTAAAGACTAATTTAACTTATTCTTCTAATTGGCTAGACGAGGCGTACGGAGAATTAAAGGATTGAAGTCATTTCCCGCTCGATTTTGCACTCGTTGAATTTAAGGTAGACTCGCCCCTATTAATTGATTTAAATTAGGATTGCATGTGAATGTGTATGTTATGTGACTTATGTGAAAGTCATTTTTATGAAAAGAGACGAGAATGTATTTCTTCGAAAATATTTATGTTGTTATGCTTGTCATAACTTATATACTTTTATGCATGAGAAAGAAAGAAGAGAATATCTTGCAAAACAAATGATGATGTTATGCATAACTTATGTGCCTTATGTGCAAGAGAAGAAAGAGCAACCCACACCCTATAATTTTTTAAGAGCCTATGATTTTCAAAGAGAAGCCATGTGCTTTAATGCCCTAGAAGAGCAACCCACACCCTATTATTTTTAAAGAGCCTATGATTTTCAAAAAGAAGCCATGTGCTTTAACGCACGAGAAAGAGCAACCCACACCCTATGATTTCTAAAGAGCCTATGACTTTTCAAAAAGAAGCCATGTGCTTTAACGCACGAGAAGAGCAACCCACACCCTATGATTTCTAAAGAGCCTGCATTTATGTGTTCAATTATATTGCAGATTAATTAATTGGCGATGAGTCTACTGAATATTTCTATGAAATGCTCATGTCTATTTTTAACAACATTTGCAGATTTCGGAGGGAGTGGCAAGTGATGGATGATTGTGGCAATAGTCGCTAAATGGTTGAAAATCTTATTTTAATGATCCGTATTTCCAAACATTAAATAATTTTGAGAATTTCAATTATTTGAGAAATTATGACATTGCAAATTGTTTTACAATATTAATGGCTTGATTTATTATTTCGAATTGTTTCATAAAGTTTTTAGATTTTATCGACCATTACAGTTTATTTAATGTTGACAAAAATGAATTTCAGTTATTTCTTCCGCCAAAATATTATTTTAAAAGTTAGAACCATGTATTTAGAACTCGGGGCACTACAAACAAGTTACTACTCCTAAACGTAAACCTCCAATTGATGTTTTCTCTTATAGAGATAAAGCACCATCCTCTTCAAAAGAGATCAAAAAGCCTTTGATTTTTCAACCTTTAGGATCGGAGATTACTCCTAAATTAGGAAGATCTTTAGATTTAGAAAGCAAAATTTTAAAAGAATTAACTGAACAATTTTGAAAATTAAATGCATCTAAAAATATTAATACCATTGATGTTTCAGACATTGAAGGTCAATTTTTAGATGAACAATCTTTACAAATTAATAAAATTAAAAGATTTGATTCTTCGAAACTTCCAACTTATTACAATCGACCATCTCAGCCTGATCTTCTTTTAGAAGAAAGTTCTTTCAAAAGAAGGGTTACGGAAACCTATTCAGGTGATGAAATTGTCGAATGGAATTTCGATTGATTAACTGAATTTCAAATTATTTTAACTCTTGAAAAAATGGCAATTTCTTATGACGCATACAAATTCCGGCAATTTGTTATGACGCATACAAATTCCGCCATGTTGACGAAGCTACAGCCTATCAAAATTTGATTATGGGCTTTACTAGTCAACTCAAGGGTTGGTGGGTTCATTATCTTTCACATGATGAAAGATCTGAAGTCCTTAATGCTACCAAAATTGAAAATGATGAAGTTGTTTCTGATTGCTTACTATCCTTAGTATATGCAATTATCAAACATTTCATTGGAACTCTAACTTCCATGTTAGATAGGTTAGCAGAAAATACTGATGAATTTAACATGTTCAAAATTACATGACTTTAGATGGTATAAATATATTTTTCTATCTAGAGTTTTTCTTCGAAATGACTGCAATAATTAATTTTGGAAAGAAAAATTTATTTCTGGACTTCTAAAATTATTAACAGAAAATGTTTGATATTCAATAAGATATCAAAATAATGATATTATTCCATATAAAGCTCTTACTTATGGTGAAATTATTAATTTCATTAATAAGGAAGGACTTGCTCTTTGTAATGATATCAAACTTCGTTCAAAGATCAAATCTGAAAAATTTGGGACTAGAAATGAACTTGGTTCATTCTGCGAGCAATATGGGTTTCAAAAAATTACTCCTCCTTCAATTAAAAAGAAAAAGAAAAATTTTCCTTCACATTTAAGAAAAAGAAATTTTCAAAAGAAAAATGAATTTTATAAAAAATCAAGATTTCAAAAGACAAAATCATTTAAGAAAACATTTATACTAAAAACTGATTGTAAAGCATCAAAAGAAGTTCTTCAAAAGGATGTCAAAAATCTTGTTTCCAAACATATCTTTGCAAGGTGGCAAGCAATTTTATCGTGTTTTGATTTCAAAATTCTATATATTGAGCAGAAAAACAATATTTTGGCAGACTTCCTCACTAGAGAATTTATCTATCAAAGAGAGAGAGTTAATTCAAGTGAAAGTAAGGCCAAAGAGAGTGCAAAAGAAAGATACCAACATTGATTGGTATAGTCTTGTTCAAGAAGAAGAAATGGCCTCTTCCATGGCCGGTTCATCAACTCAAAATAAAAAACAATCCAAAAATTCAAAAGCCTCTTCTGTTTCAAATATTCCTTCTCTTTCTGTTTCAAATAATTTTTATGTTCTTGGAAAAATTCCTCAAAATTCTCAAAAATCAAATCCTTCAAATTTCAAAAAAGCCATTTAGGTAGGTTCTGGAAAACTTCTTGAAATTAACAAAAGTCCTTTTCAATATGTTTGCGAAAGTACATTAAAAAATGAAGCATTCATGGAATCCTCTTGGGTTGAAAAATACTCAAGACTTGAAGAATGTCTCTCTGACATTTTTCCTCCAATTTTTCTCAATAAATCTCGTGAGTTTTATGAAAAGATTTTTTTCAAAACAGGATCTGCCGTAATTACTCACACTCCAAAACCTCAAATACCTCAACATATTGATTTTTCAAAAATCTTTGATGACTGGGGACAAGAGCCTTGGCTAGAAAAGAAGATGAATCTTTCCAAAGATGAAAACTTTTCTAGTAAATTTAATTTTTGGGATTATCAAAATGCATAGTTTTATGTGTTCTATTTTAGGCTAGTAAACCATTCTTGATTTATCATTTTTCATCAAAAATTCCAGAATAATTTTCCTAAATGGTTTCAATTTTGGGTTAATCATTTTGGTATTGAAGAGAGTATTTTGCCCAATCTCTCTCTTCAAGGATTCAAACATTTTCAAAATGAGGAAAACCATTTCATAAGCCTCAAGAAAATATTTTATTTCAATTTACTTACAACTTTAAAGTGTCTTGGATTTTATGCTGGGATTTTTTAGTTGTTCAAAATAAAAATAATCCTTATGATCTGAAAAGGATTGTAAGAAGATTCAAAGTTAAATGGTGGTCAAAATTTCATGAAACAAATTGTTGTCTCAAGGAAGTTCAATCTTGGATTCAATTTAAACAACAAGAAGGACAACCCTCAAGAAAACTTCAGATGCACATGCTGATTTTTGGTGGAAAAATCCAAATTATTAGATTTCCTTGCAAAATGCACCTCTCCGGAAGAAATAAGTATTTTTTCTGAAAAAATTGTTTTTTTGGCGGAAAATGCTTCAAAATCTTCAGCTCAATGATCCTCTTCAGAAGCCAGTTCTGAAGTTGATTTTGATGATGAATTTTATCAGAATGAAGACGACTGTTATGGAATTAGTTTTAGCGAGTCGATTCAGGATGATACTCAAATTACCAAATGACTACATGGGCGGAGTTTTCTAGATGACCTTAGAGAATATCGTGTCCAAAAATCAAAAGATTTATTAATCAACATGCTTTATTTCAAAAGATTTCAAGAAATTTAAGATAATTATTAAGATGTTGATCTTTTCAAACTTTCGGTGAAGTGGATGACAAGCTTTTGGAAAAGCTACTGACAGGTCACTGCTCAATCAACTTTTCAAGATGCCAACACTGTTCAATCAACTTTTCAGCTGTCTAGAGTTCAAAATTCCAGATGTCTCAAGAACTTTTCTTTTCAATGTAACTTTTTCATTCTATTTAAGTGCAATCTTCTCTTAATTGTAAATCAGAATTAGATATACAAGAAAGCTCAAACTTTGTAATCTTCAATATTTAGAGTGTGTTTGATAGGCGAAGTTTTCCGTGGAAAATATTGTTTTCCACGTGATTTTCCAACTTTGCGTTGTTTGGTTGCCTAAGTTTTCCATGGAATTCATTTTTCCACTTGCCTCGAAATCCGGTATTTTCCTTGTTTTGGATGAATTCGTTTTCCCAGGGGGGGAGGAGGTTTTATTTTCCATGGAAAATCTTATACCATTTTCATTACTTTTGATCCTTTTTGTTGTTGCTAATTGATTTTTTTTTTTTTTCTAAAAATTAACATTATTTTTATTAAGTACAAACTTGTTAAAAAATGAAAAAAAAAATATTATAATAGCTAAATTTTACTTTATTTTCCATAAAAAATAGTGTCAATCAAACAACAAAAGTTGAAAAATTCTTCACTTTTTCTACCTAGAAAATTAAACCAATCAAACACATAAACTTTCAATTCCCAGGAATTTAATTCCCTAGAATTCAATTCCCTGGAATTCATTTTCTTTCCACCCAATTTCCACCTTCACTATCAATAGCAGCCTTATAATAATATCCAAATTTCTTCTCATCTTCTTCTTTGCCAATATTTCTTAAATATTTCAATTTCTATTATTTTTAGTAACTGTTTGCTAACTCCTGGGTGAGATTATATATATATATATATATATATATATATATATATATATATATATATATATATATATATATATAAAAGATTAATATATGATCTATCATTATAATACAATAACTAATTCACTTTTAATTTTATATAAATATTGATTTGATAACAACTTATTATTTCGGTTATTAAATAAAATTTTAATTTAGCACGTGTTTGGTAAAAGTGAAAAAATAGTTTATAAACAATATAATTTCTCAAATTACTTTTTAACCATATATATTTTCTTTCTTCAATTTTCAACAACTATTTTTTACCTCAAAATTATAAATAAACCAATTTATAAATCAAATCGTGTAACCTTCACATTAAATTTTATGGCTATCTATATCAAGCTCGTTTTTATTATGCTAAAAAGTAAAGAGTTATATCAGTTCAATTCGATATTAATCGGTTGATTATATCAGTGTTCGTGGAGTCCAAATATGATAACTATGCACATAAAAATCACGTTGAAGATCCGTTATAATTTGACGACCAATTGAAGCAATTTTTATCACTTCCGCGGATAAATTTCCAAATAATAACAAATTAGAATGAATACTTACCATGACAAAACTTGAGGCTTTCGAGGTTCTTTGGCCTTCATTTAATTGGAACAAAATTTATTCAATACTCAATTTCAATCATTTATTTTAGTCAAGTTCACAATTTTTTACTTTTCAAATATTTTTTAACCATACACTATTTCAAAAATAGTATTCACAAAATAAACGGGGCCAAACACACGCTTAGGCTATGTTTGATAGTCTACAATTGCCTAGAAAAAAAATGATTTTCACCCATATTTTCCATTTATTTTGTTTGATTGTACTAATTTTCTTAGCAATTCATTTTCCACATTTGATCATCACGTGCATTTTTTCCTCAAAATCAAGGAATTCATTTTCCCACTTAGATAATAGAATTTATTTTCTTGGTAAAATCTTTAATCATTTTTGTCAAGTTTGATAATTTTGGTTATTGTTAATTGATTTATTTTTTCAACAAAAATTTAAATTATTATTATCAAGTACAAATGTAAAAAATAAAATAAATATTTTTTTGATTAAATAATTAAATTTTACTTTATTTTTCATGAAAAATAATGACATAATCAATCAATAAAAGCTGGAAATTTTTTGACCTTTTTCATTTAAAAAATTAAATCGATCAAATACATAAAATATCAAATTTCAAAAGAATTCCACGTTGCTTATCGCAGTGTTATCAAAACCGAGTGGCATCAATCAAACTTCCAAAGCACAAACATACGAAAATTCGTGGCCGGCTGCTCAACCAACCACATCAACAAAGATTATGACATCTCAATTCAAACACACCACAATCACACCGAACCACTTCGTCTACATACGCTAAAATCGTCTAGTTGTGAGAGTTCAATTCTGAATCAAGAGATGGTGTTGCAAGGAGAGGATGTGGAGCGGACTGAGGATGTGGTGGCAGTAAAGCCAAAACCGAGTAAAGGGCTCACTTCCAAGGCCATAGACTGGTTGGAATGGCTGTTTGTGAAGCTTATGCATGACTCCAAACAGCCTCTTCATTATCTTTCTGGGAATTTTGCTCCAGTTGATGAGACTCCTCCTCTTAAGGACCTTCCTGTTACAGGGCACCTCCCTGTGAGTCCAATTCTGACGTTCTTATGACTATAGGAGTATTACTAAGATCAAATTCCTGGAATTTTTTAAAATACTTTTTGAATTCGTGTTCAGATAATTCTAACCTTTAGTGCCTCTAAACTAGTAATCCGTTGAGTATTCCAAGAAATTTTAAATTTATTTGGCGATAGGATCAAGAAAAGGGAAACAATATTTTGCATAGATAATTGGTTTACTTAGGTCAGTATACAATTTATCACTTCAATAGTCACACAGATGAAGCAAGTTATCTGAACCAGGGTATACAGGTTTTAGTTGAACCCAGAGACTAATTGGGTACTAGTGTTTTTAATCCATTTTTAATAAATGCATCTTCAGTAACAGATTTCCGTCCATCACAAGTCTGTTACTAAAGAATAAAACCATGGTTCAATGTGATTCCAACTATTTTTTGGTGGAATAATCGAAGGAAAGGCAAATGAGAAATATAATTTATGAACGCAATGTTTCCAGCAAAAAAAGCCTGCTTTCACAGGATGTCATTTGATTTTACTCTGTGATTGGGTACAACAACAACTATGGAAAAAGTGAAAAAACACAAAATAGAAAGATTGGAGAAAAACACAGGCGGAATTAAGTAATGCAAATATTCAACAAAAATGCATGGTGAGTTAAGGAAATTTCCAAGGGCACACTTTCTCTTTTGTCATTGCTCCTAATGCTACAGAACAATGCATAGAACAAAGCCTAAAATGAAGCAAGTTATAGAACATGTGAGGTATTGTCTATCTCATATTATACCATAATGATAACATCTATCTGACTTACAGAATTGTACGACGTCTTGTCACATGATAAGTCATTGAGTCTCATAGAAAAACAAAGATACAATGTTAAACTATTAGTGCTTCTGCTGGAGACAATCAAATGATGTGAAAAACTTTCCACCGCAGGAGTGTCTGAATGGTGAATTTGTGAGGGTTGGTCCTAACCCCAAGTTTGCTCCAATTGCTGGATATCATTGGTAAATCCTTTATCTTTCTTGGATTGTTTTCCTTAGAGCCTCAAATGGTCTTCTCTAGCCCTTTCTTTTGAGAAGTTAAGGCATGCCTAAAATCGAATTACTTGCATCATTTTGCACAAGGTTTTTCAATTTTATCGTATGCTCTGATTTCTGTTTGCAATTGTGAGAGGGATTTACTTCTTTTTTTTTTTTTTTTTTTTTTGACAAATTTGTCTAACCTCGTACTTATTTCTTTCTGTATGCAGGTTTGATGGAGATGGGTGCGTACCTCTTGTTCATGGTTCATCACTTGGAATAATATGTTTAAATTTGCTATTTTCTAAAATTCTTTCCCTCCAAATAGCTTAAATGTCCTTGCGTGTCAAGATTTTGATAAGACTGCAATATCTTTTATCGCTAAAGCCTAGAAGAACCTATTTCCATGTTTTGTTATGCAATACACTGCATTGCACATCCAGGATATGCTTTTCTTTTTGCATGATATTGTTAGGTCTACTGTATACACAATAGACTTACAGAAAACTATTAAATTCTTGAATTTTGCTAAACGAGAACCCATTTGAAGTAAAAGTTTTTGTTCCGAATCCAAAATTTGCTGTCTGGAGGTTAGAGCCCACTGTGTTGTTTTCTTTTAAGTCAAAAATAAATATAAAATCCAAGAAATAATATGTTGCTCATTCTGGATGTCTTCATTCTCGAATGTTATGTCAAAATCTTTCAGGTTCTATTCTTGAGATTTTGTAGAACCCAGATTCTTTCAAGTTCTAACAAGCATATGTTCCCAACAGTTATAATTAGCTGGTCACTAAGGTGACAAATTCTTGTCAAATTTCAGTTATTCGGCATTCACAAATCTTTCTGACCTTACTATCATAGTTGATGAAATTCTCTTTGCCATCTGTTTTATCCACTTTTGTTTTTGCTGAATAAAATGATGACATCCAATTCCATTTAGAAATGTGTTTAAAATGTTTTAATCACTAGGATTTCATCGTTCTTAATCTTTTCAATTTAATTTTAAAAAAAAGTAAGTTACTAAATGAATCTGAGTGTTATTTGTGCTGTAGGAAATATCCTTATTTTATCCCAGTGGTGAGCCTCCTTACTGTATATACATGATGGCACTTATATACGTGCAGTTTTAGTCTGACGCATGTTCTTGCATTCTTCTGAATTACTTTATATCCGGTTGAGGGTTTTCTTTCATCGGCATCTCATTTTATGAGGATTTTACCCGTGTGTTTGAAATTCTGCTTATATTTTCCTTTCAATAACACTATATTTTGGTAGTCTCTGTTTTACTTTTTTCATTTCAACTTATTTAAAATTCAACGTGTTCAATTGTTGGAACAATCAAATAATGATTGCTTATGAACTTTAAAAACTGGCATATTTCTGCAGAATGATTCATGGAATGCGCATAAAAGATGGAAAAGCAACATATGTCTCACGTTATGTGAAGACATCTCGGCTTAAACAAGAAGAGATTTTTGGCAGAGCTATGTTTATGAAGGTATTCATTGGATTAACATAACTGCCACATGGTTTCTTTTATCTCTCTTTTTCTTTCATCTAACTACAATTCCCAAATTTGGCAATAAAATTTATTCAATTAAATGTAAAGTAACTTTTTTCTGTTATTATTGTTATTATTAATGTCGCTCAGAAACATCTGCATTTAGTTTCGGTGTGTTAGAATAGTTGGCTTTTAGTTCTTTTTGCAAATGGGAAATTCATATGGAGTGTGATATTTCCGGATTACTTCCTCTATCTTTAGGATGAGATAGGATGATTTAATTTTAACTTTATAGAAGTCAATTCTTATACTACCCTAATCTTTGTAATTTCTACTGGGAATAGAATCATGTTTCCATCTTCCCAAAATGATCAAATAGTACAAGAACCATACTAAGTTCTTTGGGATTTTTGACAACCTTCATTGTTGTTTGTTCTTGATGGTCTTCATTGTAGTCAATTTCAAGTCCATAGCCTCATCAGGGTAAAATTAATAAACTCTCGATGAACTTTGAACGTGGAATTACTTACTCACCGACTTTGAAATGGTAAGCAACATTCACAAAACTTTTGCGCGTATCCACCATCTATCAATACTCACGTTTCCTTCTGTGTAATCTAATAGAAAATGCCATGTGACTAACGGACCCTGACGTGGCAACTTATTAAATGTTATATAAGGCCATATCACCCAATTGAAAGTTGTGATGCGCGGACTTAGCATTCCGGTCGGTGTACCTATGTCGACACAACGCGACACGGGTATGGGTACGAATACAGGGCGGGTTCTTCACTTTTCAAGCCGATATGACACCTCTGGTGGCTCCAAGGAAGAAATGGATAAAGAAGAGTGCTGGGTGTGTGTTTGTGTGTCAGGGTGTGTTGGGTGTAGATAAGAGTATGTGTTCGGGTGGAAGAAGGGGAGGGGGAAGGACTTACTGGAGTGGTGGTGGCCGGCGAGGAGAAATCGAGATGTAGAGAGGAGAGAAAGCGACGGGTTTGAGTCTAAAAGTCGTACCCACCTACTCATGTCCAAAATTTGGACTCTTTTTAATCGTGTTTCCGTGTCCTAAATTTTGAAAAAAGAAGGATCCGACACTCGGATCCGTACCCTTACTTGATATCCATACCCGAGTCCGAGTAACATAGATCGAAAGAAACAAAACATACCTTTGTAATCCAATTTGGAATTCTTCTTCCAAAATCCATTGAAAGAACTAGGGATTTGGATCCAAAATGTCCACCTAGAAAGAAGTTACCAATGGCCCCAGAGCACTTAAGCACTTAAATCCAGATGAAACGGGAGCCTCGTTTCTCCAGCAATTTTTTAGTAACCATTCTATTTATATCATTATTGGCTACAATTACTTTGAGGCCCCTGAGCTTTAAGTTGGAGATCTATTGCTTGAAATTCCCAACTTCATACATATGTCGTCTAAAAGAAGATTGTTTTTGGAATTTGATCGAAAAATTCATATTGTGCACAAACCGTTCTGAAATTGAGGACATCTACATATTACCTTACATCATTTGCATAATTTTTTGACCCACAACAAGATCTGATTAAATAATAATAGCTGCAAAGTTATTCAAAATAGATTCAATTTGCATGGAAGTTCATGAGAAAGATTCTCATAATACTTTACCTCTTATGTAGTTGTATCTGAGGTTTGATTCAATTAGGCGATGTGGCTGTAAATGTATCTTTGTAATAATACCTCTTTCAATTAGGTGATGTGGTTGTAATAAGGTGACTCGTCAAGGTTGTTAGCTACATGGCATTTTCTGTTAGATTACACGATACACAAACAGGAATGTGAGTAGTAATGGATGGTGGACAGACACAAGAATTCGTTGAGTCTTGGTTGTCATTTCAAAGTTCGGTGAATAAATAATTCCACGTTTAAAGTTTGGTGAGTGTCTATTAATTTTACATGTCCTCATCGTTGTTTAGTTTTCCTCGCTAATAATTCATTTCATGGTTTTTATTGTCGTCTTTTTTTCACTTTCGATGCTTGTTTTCCTTCAAAGTCGCATTGGGAATTGCTGGCCTTGTTATCGAACTTTTTTAATCTTCATATCATTCATCTTCATATCTCTTGATGTCAAACTTTGTTAATCTTTATCTCATTCATCTTTGCATCTCATCTACCTTTGCACAACATGTCAAGGTAACTTTTTTAATCTTCATATCATTCATTTTCATATCTCTTGATGTCAAACTTTGTTAATCTTCATCTCATTCATCTTTGCATCTCATCTACCTTTGCACAACATGTCAAGGTACCTAAATCTACTGAAATAACTGCACTAGGATCTTCTAATATCGCGGTGGCTATTTAAACTCTGAAAATTCGACTCTTTGAGAGGTCCAAGCCATTAGAAACATACGTATTGTCCACTTTGAGAGATCTATCTTACCCCTCACGGCTTTCTAACACGTCTTCAGGATTCGAACTTGGGAAATTTGCCTTATAAAAGACTTATATTGAATCCTGATATCAATTGGACAAGGTGTCCAAAGTTTCTTGTCCAATTGGTATTAGAATTCAACTTAAATCTCTCATAAGACAGATATCCTGAGTTTGAATCCTGAGGACGCGTCAGAAAACCGTAAGGGGTAAGATGCACGTTTTTTATAACGACCCAGCATTTGTGCCCAAGCCTTTAACTTACGTACGGTTCACTTTGTGAGAGACTAGTCTATCTTACGCCTCATGACTCTGTCGTGTTCTCATAATTTGAACTCTAAACATCTGCTTTATGATAGATTTAAGCTAAATCCTCGTACCAAGCCACAGAGGCTCGGGTCATTAAAAAAATGCACATTATTTTTTGTAACGACCCGACTTTTTTGCCCAAACCTCGAACTTAGTTCAAATTACGGGGATGCGTCAGAAAGTCACGAGGACAAAAACGATTTATGCCCTCCCAAAGTAGACGGTACGTAAGTTAACGGTTTGAGTACGAAGGCAGGGTCATTACACTTTGCTACATCCGAATTGAATGAGAGAAATTTTATGGATTTGTCATAATCTTTCCAGATCTCCCTAAAAAACAAAGGAAAATTGAAGTACTTAATTGGGACATCAAAACCTATTTAAAAAAGGACCAGATGTATTAGAATTGGGAGGTTGCTACACTTCACTTGATGCTGGAAAGACATTTTCCTACTTCCCATGTTATTAAGGAGTTGACAAATTACCTGACCCATGAAAGCATTGTACATCACTTGTCACGTGACATGTATTGATTAGCCACAATGAAATGAAGTGGGTGAACAGAAAAATAGACATATCCTCAAAGTCAAAGTCAACCACTCTCATATATAAATGAAGGTGCGAAGAGTCTACGTACTGACATCCACACTTCTCATCAACCAAATGCTGATCAGAGTTCCGTGAATCCAAACATCAATGAAGGAACTCATTTCTAGAAGAAATGAAGAGATTCAGTTCAATAAACTATTAATATGCCTAGTCAATGCTTGAAATGATACTAAAATGGATTTACTCACTCAAATTGGCAGAATCAGTAATCAACCCTCAATTAGGATAACTTGAAATGCCAACTCAACCTGTGTAAAGAACTCAGAAAGTGTTTTTGTTGATAAAAGAAATAACATATAATTGAGAGAGGATATCAGAATATACCTGGGAGTAACCTGAAGCTTATTTTTGACTGACCGGAGTTGGACATGTCTCAATATTTACAAGCATTTGATAGTTATTTTTATTTATTATTTTTCTCTCATTTGACAAAAGAACATGCAATTTTTCTGATATTGGACCTGTCTCAAAATTAACCATCATTTGATAGTTCTCTTTTTGTTTTTATTTGAGTACATGCAATTTTCTGCAGCATAAATATGTTCCTATATCCATTTTATATTTCTTCTTTTTTGTACATTACCTGGTGGATGTTATTTGCAGATTGGAGACTTGAAAGGAATGTTTGGATTGCTCATGGTTAACATGCAAATGCTCAGAGCAAAACTGAAAGTATTAGATACGTCCTATGGAATTGGTACAGGTGGGTCAGTCACGTGTACTTTCCTGCTGTGAATCTGGCTTTGCATTTTTTGCACCCTACCCCCTCTCTTTTAATTAGTCTACTGAAAAGATTGAAAAACTAGACATATAGTTATTGGTAATTACGAGCTCAGCCTGAGACATACTTGTAATGTAGTTTCACATGGAAATGGTGCGGGTAGGTCAATCAAGTTTACTTTCACACTGGGACACTGTTTTTTCCATCTTATACTTTTTCAAGTTTTTAAATCGTAGTTATGGCAATTAAGGTTGTGTTTGGCGGCCTTCAATTGATTTATAAATGGATCTTATTATTTTCGAGATAAAATATGTGGTTAAAAAGTGATTTTGAAAAATGTGTGGTTAATAAGTGATTCGAGAAAATGTGTTTTTTATAAATTGATTTATAAATGGTTTAAAGAACAGAGGCTAACTTAATATATCTAGGAAAATCCATTTCATGTATTTTGTTTATATGTTTGTGAATTTCTGATTACATGTTGTTACACTTTTTCCAGCTAATACCGCTTTGGTATATCACCATGGAAAGCTTTTGGCACTTAGCGAGGCAGATAAACCCTGTAAGCTATTTATCTTTATTCTATAAAAATGTATGTTCTCAGTGAACTTGAGTTTCATGATTCTATCGATTTTGTGTGGATTTCCACATTTTGCCTTTCAATTTTGTCATAAAACTTGAATATGAACTTACCTTTTCCATGCTTCCAGTGGATAGCCTTGTGAAATTCTACTTGCATTGTAAGGATAAAGAGACCCCAGAATAGTCTACATTTATTTCTCTTTGCTTTAATATTTTCCATCTCTTGTACAGATGCCATTAAAGTTTTAGAAGATGGAGATCTGCAAACTATTGGCTTGCTGGACTATGATAAAAGACTGGCACATTCTTTTACTGCTCATCCTAAGGTTGACCCATTCACCGGTAAGTGACATGCTCTTCTGAGTAAAGCAGAGCAGATAATTATTACAAAATTCTATTAACTTTTATGTATATTTAGCATTCTCACCTTGACCTATTTCATAAAGGCTATTCATTATTCCTTTCCTATAGTCACCTCACTTTTTATTTAGCTAGCAACAGCGTTGCCTTCAACTAGAAAACACATCATTCTCGATTTATCAAGTTGGCCATATTCAGTTTATAATGAACTGAATATTTAATAATGATTATGCTTTAATTGATTATGTTCCTCGATTTGTCAAGTTGACCATATTGAACTGAATATTTAATAATGATTATTCTTTAGTGACCGTTCAGTAGCTTCTTTTTTAATTATAAACATTTGCTTTTTCAAATCTCGAGGTAAATAAATGGTTAAAAATTGGAGAGAGAAAAGATGTGTGGTTAAAAAGTTGTATTGGAAATTGGAATAATTATAATAAAAAAATAGACAAAAAAGCGGAACACATTGTTAATTGATTATGTTCAAGTTGACAATTTTCAGTCAAAATAATTTGTAATTAGGGATGTCAATGAGCCGAAGTTTATTTTATTTTTATAACAAAACCCCATAAATTTGTTATTGAAAATGTATATATACAATGAGCCGAGCTCAACTCGAGAATTTTTGGTGGTCTTTTTTTTTTTGCTCGAGCCAAGTCGAACCAAAGTCCGTCCCTAAATAAAAAGCTCGGCTCGAGCTTTGGCTCGCAATCTTGAGCTGCAAGTCGAATTAAGCCCGAGCGGCTCGAGCTGGCGAGCTTTCTTGCCATCCCTATCTGAAACTTCTGTCTTAAGCAAAACTGAATGGATACATGAAAATATGGTTCAAGGTGTTGAAACCAATACATTATGGTTAGTTTCAAAAAATTTCAAGGTTGAAGAATCAAATTATAAATTTTGTTCTCCTTTTTAAGAAACAATGTCATTGCTCATGAAAACTTTGCATGCAGGAGAAATGTTTACCTTTGGCTATTCACATACACCACCATATGTCACATATAGAGTTATATCAAAGGATGGAGCTATGAATGATCCTGTTCCAATAACAGTATCAGGCCCAATCATGATGCATGATTTTGCGATTACTGAAAACTATGCAATTTTTATGGACCTCCCTTTATACTTCAAGCCAAAGGTATGGCAATCAAACGATATTATCTATTATCCTGATTATAGTGTCTGTGCTATTAACTTGAACATAATACTTGCTTTATGGTACTTGGATTCATTAGTTTGCGCCTTCATCTTTGTTTTATCGGGAATCACATTTGCTGAGTTCAAAAGCATCTCATCGACCCTTATCTTTGCTCCTTCAACAATCTAAATATGATCACTGATGTAATCTATTACTTGAAAGAAAGTGATACAAGTATTTCACCTCTCCCAGAGCCGTACTTGTAGTTTGGCGGGCCAAAGGCGAATTTCAGAATTTGGGCTCCTAAATTATAGCAAGTAATAATTTTTATTTTTTCATTTATAAGAGTTTTACTAAACTAAATTTGTTAACTTAAATTCAACAACAAATAAACTGAAAAACTCAGGAAAATGGGTTTAAAAAAAAAAAACCAAAAAAATGGGCTCCTTAATTGTGGGGCCGAAGGCAGAGGCCTCTCCTCAAGTACGTCCCTGACCTCTCCATACTTAAAGGGATTTAACTGAATCTAATTTACTCCATCCATGATTGTACCTTGTGTTGATTTTTTTAGGGTAAATAGCACAAATGGTCTCCAGCATTTGGACTTCTTGCGAAAATAGCCCTGAACGTTTAGATTTTGGCATTTATACCCTCAGAATCACCAAACATTGTGCAAAAGGTCCCTACCGTTAGATTCCAATAGTTCCCACTATTAAAAACCTGTAAATAGCACAAATGGTTCCTAACCTTTGAGGTTCTTGCAATAATAGTCCATAACATATTAAGCTCATGTTTTGTGTATTTAGTTTGACGTTTGGCATATTTAGTTCCTAATATATTAAATCCCTGTTTGAGACCAATTATTCAAATAATGTGGTTTGTAATTATAATTTTTTGAAGAATTTGTAATTAAAAATTAAGAATTTATTTTTGGATTTATTTGTAAATTATTTTATTGATAAAATGTGTGATTGAGAACGAGTTTTAAAAAAAAAAGTTTATTCTGTGTTTCTAAAGTGCACAGTAAAATATTTAACAAAAATTCACCGCATTAACGGTTCAACCTATTGATAAAAAATAAAAATTCACGGAACATAAACAAACAAATACATTGGACATCAGTTTAGGAATTGAATAACAAATATGTTTTTATCAATTCTACTTTCGATTTTCGATTTTGAGAACCAGTCGATTTGAAAAGTAAGTTTGGAGAATTTGTGGTTAAAAAGTAAGATTTTTTTTTTTTTGTGTAGATTATTTTATTAATTGAATGTATGGAAGAAAATGAGTTTTGGAAAAAATGAGATTTTGAAAATCGATATCGACCAGTTCTCAAAATCTAAAATCGAAATTGAAATCGAAATTAGAACTGATAAAAACATATTTGTTATTCAATTCCTAAAATAATGTCTAATGTATTTGTTTGTTTATGTTCCGTGAATTTTTATTTTTTACCTATAAGTTGAACCGTTAATACGGTGAATTTTTGTTAAATATTTTATTGTGCACTTTAGAAATTCAGAATAATTTTTTTTTTTAAACTCGTTTTCAATCGCATTTTATCAATAAAATAATTTACACATAATCCAAAAAAATTCTTAGTTTTTAATCACAAATTTTTCAAAAATTTATAATTACAAATCACATTATTTGAAATAACTGATCTCAAACAGAGACTTAATATGTTAGGGACTAAATATGCCTAATGTCAAACTTAATACACCAAACATGAGCTTAATATGTTAAGGATTATTATGGCAAGAAACTCAAAGGTTAGAGACCATTTGTGCTATTTACTCGTTTTTAACGGTGGGAACTAATGGAATCTAATGGTAAGGACCATTTGAGCAACGTTTGGCGATTTTAAGGGTATAAATGTCAAAATCTAAACGTTGGGACCATTTGTGTTGTTTACCCATTTTTTAATCTAACATTTGGTATCTCCTTTATATAGTTACTCAGTGATTAACTGATCTTTCTGAGAAAAGACTTAAACAGTGAAAAAGTTCAGTCAAATACTATCATTTGATGGAGTGGAAAGGGGGGGGGGGGGGGGGGGGAATCTTCTAAATAAAGTGGTGAAACAATAGGCATAAAACTATATCAAAAACTTAACCAAGACATTCTACAGCAGATGGAGGATTGACATGTTTGAAATTTTCAGAACTTATATGCACATGATTGTATTCAGTATGTTGTCTAATCTCTATGTCGAATTCTGTCTATTTCCATCAATAAAAATTTACCATTCTGTCACTACTGATATAGCTGACAGAAATATTATTGCTCATAATTTTATTTATTTGGGAAAACAAATGCTGCAATATTTGAAGTAAAACTTTCCATGAAACTATTGTTATATATTTTTAAGTATAGCTTTTATGACTTGTAGTAATTTGCTTCAGATAAACATAAAGTCGATTAATTGTTGACTGTATTTGGTCTGTAAGGGCTATGTTAAGTAGGGTGTGTTTGATACAAGATTTTTTCCATGGAAAATGTCCCATCATCACCATTTTCCTTCCTTTATGGTATTTGATGGTAACATTTGCCTTGGAAAACATTTTTTAGCTTAGGCAAAAAAGTGATGATTTGCCTTGAAATCAAGGAAAATCAATTCCTTAGGGGGTGGTGTGAGAAATTTTTTTCCATGGAATTGTAATTCCTTTTCCTTTTCCACCCCTGCAGTCAAACACATTACTGATTTTTGAGTTTCTGGAAATTGACATTATCTAAACAAAGCTTAACAAATATGACCACAACACAGTTGAGTTTGGAGCTAATTCTATTTCCTAGAATCTTGTGGTATCTCATAAACCGGTTTCCTATTAGGATATTCGTGCATCAAATTACTCATCATAATCAAACCTTGCTTTCCGTCTTTGTATGTTCAGGAAATGGTGAAGGAGAAAAAGTTTATTTTCAGTTTTGATGCTACTCAGAAAGCTCGATTTGGCGTCCTTCCGCGGTATGCAAAGAATGAGCTACTAATCAAATGGTTTGAGCTTCCAAATTGCTTCATATTCCATAATGGTGAGAAACTTTGCTATGCCTTAGAATGTCCAAATGAAATGCTTCTTTTGCTTATTCTTTTTCTAGGGTCTAATAACAATTTCATAAGAACTAGGACAAACTCACTTGTTATGCATAATAATATGGTCAGTTGCTTAGTAGTTCTGTTTTCATGGATTTCACATAGAGCTCCAGTTTTGCTCAGTACGGGTTTATCTTTTCATGAAGGATAATGCTGTTTTATCTATGAGTAAGCAAGTTTCTGTTAATGCAAATCAGCACATATAAAAATTTTAGAGTTAAAACTTTAAAACGTCCAGATCACCAAACTTTCCAAGTTATTTCAGTTGAGTATGGTTTTGTTGAGGTGTTTGAAGGTGTTTCTTATGTGGCAGACAGCCTTAGTGAGATGGTAATAATGATCTAATAAACACCTCTTTTAGATACCATTTCAGTTTGAGAGCACTTTTTAAAAAGTTTTAAGCTCTTTTCATTTTAACTTATTAATTGATTCTCTCAACAAAAAGATCAAGGCAATTTTGGATATTACTTTGATTGATTTTTGGCCTTGTTTTCGTTTACATTAGACATACAGTCTCGTTGTTGGCCACGTCACCAAATCCATTAAGTTGGCTAAAGTATATGTGGTAGTGCCTTAATTGAAACAACTTAGCTCTTGTTTGATGGAGATTAAAATCAGATTTTTTGTAGATTTTGATAAAAGCAAATAAGATATGTGGTTGAAAAGTTGTTAGCCCATAAAAAATGAGGATGAGATTGATTTTTGACTTTTGACTAAGAATAAAATCAGATTTCAAGTTGTACCAAACAGGGGCTTAGTAAGTTCAGTGACCATATATGTTAAAAAAAGTTCGGTGACTAAAGTGACACATTTTGAAAGTTGATGACTAACATAGTTTTTAACCAAAAAAATCGAATGTAGGAAAGAACCGAAAAACAAAGGAAGCATATTTGAAACTCATTTTTGAACAAGATCGTAGTAGTGAGCCATTTTGATGAAGATAGAGAGAGAATAGAAATAGAAGTTAATATGATTTTAAAATAAGTTTTTAATTCATATTATGATTTTTTATATTAGATTAATATTTTGATAAAGTTATAGCATAGTATAAGTTCTTTTAATTTTAGATTAGTTGCTCTATAAATAGTGTTTATACATTGTGATGTTCACCATTGATTTATGAATAAAAACTGATTTCATCTTGCTCTTAATTCTTCTCTTTTTGGACCCATTTTCTTTCTTGTTCGTCAACTGGTTGTTATCAATTTGCTACGCTCCTGCGTGAGGTTTATTTTCAAATTCATTTACTAGGAATATAGAATCCTGAAGTTATGAACTTTACACATCATCAAGAGGATGCTTTTTTTTTTTTTCAAATATAAATGATTTATATTTTCCACCTGACCTAACGTGATTTCTCCTGTGTTCGTTCCTTACACTATCAATATTTACCGGGTTATCATATTGAGAAGCTTGTGTTGTAGCATGTTACCGGTCCTGACACATATCATCATTTTTTTATTTTTATTTTTTGGTCAGCAAATGCTTGGGAGGAAGGAGATGAAGTTGTTCTGATCACTTGTCGGCTTGAGAATCCAGATCTTGACATGGTTAACAGTACCGTTAAAGAAAGGCTTGATAATTTCAAAAATGAACTGTAGGAGAGATCAAAGCTGTCCGATACCTTATCATATCTCTTATCTTAAAGATGAATTCTGATTCTAGTTTTCTGACAGGTATGAGATGAGGTTCAACCTCAAAAATGGTCTGGCTTCACAGAAAAATTTATCTGTTTCCGCTGTAGATTTTCCAAGGGTGAACGAAAGTTATATTACTAGGTAAGGTCTTTAGATACATTATTACTAATGATTTGGAATTTGCATCTGAATTATCTCATTGAAGAGATGCCTGGCATGAAAATCATTGATATTCAGCTATTTCGAGGCAATGGCCCTATAAATTCAGTTGCATCTGTTGTGGCAGATGTTATGCTTATTTATTCCTCTTTGACCATGTTCCATATCTATTTCCTATATTTTCTTGTGCTTGAGAAATTCTTTTACTATAATTATATGCATAATCACAATTGTTTTACAAATTTAGGAAACAGCGATATGTATATGGAACAACACTGGACAAGATTGCTAAGGTAACTGGGATTATCAAGTTTGATTTGCATGCAGAACCAGAGACCGGAAAAGAAAAGCTAGAAGTTGGAGGAAACATTAAAGGTATCTTTGATCTAGGACCTGGAAGATTTGGTTCAGAGGCTGTCTTTGTTCCTCAGTATCCTGGTACCACATCTGAAGAAGACGATGGCTACTTGATTTTCTTTGTACATGATGAGAACTCTGGGTACTAGTCTTTGTCTTGCTCTTATACACTGTTGTTTATTTTGACTTGTAACCTATAGATAGCTTGGTGTAACTTAATTTTGGCTTATATTGCAAATCCAAATGCAGTATCCTTACCCTTATTCATATTTGATCACATATACAGAAAGTCAGCAGTGAATGTAATTGATGCAAAAACAATGTCACCTGATCCTGTTGCTGTTGTCGAACTTCCCAAGAGAGTTCCTTATGGATTTCATGCTTTCTTCGTGACAGAGGTAAATTTTATCCATTCTTATTTCTTTTTTGTTCCATTTTTCTAGTTAAAAAATTGGAAGATATTATCTTGGCAAATGGCCTAAAACATGCATCAGAAAAGATTTTCGCAGTAAATGGATGTTCGTAGATTATTTACTTGAGTAAACATATAGAAATTCTTGTTTGTCATGTCTAGCACTAAGATGGTAAAATGTTGATCTCTGGGAGATACTGCATTTGAAAAGAATATGCTTTGTGCATATAAAGCAAATCTATGGAACTTGAGGTTGGAATAACATTTCGACAAGTTGTAGAGGTAACTAGAACTGCAATCTACGATGGACACAAGTATGCAACTGAGTATAATGTTTGATTTCCTGGAGATTGGATGCCGTCCCAAGTGGTCAAAACTGCATATTTTGTGAGACCAAAAATGGTATGTGCACGTGTTTGTCCGTGCTGGTTAGTTACTTCGATCCTCGTTACAAATTTTCCAAATCATGTCTTTGTGTTCTTATTCCCAACTTCAAACGAACTAATATTAGTTCAATCACAGCTTTCTTTTTCTATTTGTATCGATTCATTTAACTAGATTATGCTTCGTAACAGGACCAACTTGAAGAACAGGCAAAGATTTGATAAGCAACAAGTTGTGGTGAACTTTGGGATCTACAGCCGATCACTTTTACCCAACTGTTATGTTTACTCAAACCCGGGCCAAAAGAAAAATGTGCATGCTTGGTGTGGTGGATGATGATGCTGTAGCTCGATCGATTAGGGTGTCAGCCCAGGCATGTAATAATGTCAGATTAGGATGTATTGCTGTTATGGTGTATTTGGTACTTACTATATTTATTGTATTATATTTATATTATCTTAATCTTAATATATAATAACAACATAGCCGTCACATAAATCAGCACATAATTTCCCGCCATTTTTACTTGCTATTTTAGGAAATTTTGTAGTTTTATTAATTATTTTAATAATTGAATTAGGAAACTTTAATTAATGCAAAATTAATTATAGGTAACATGTAATAAATGACTTATTAATTTGTATAAAATAAAAAAATCTATAAAAAGGTCAAATTGTATATTATTTTTATTCTTTTGATAATTATTGTAATATTTTGAAGTAAAAAATATGCAATATAAGTGTCAAATTCAAGATCTTAACGAGAAGTTCAATACAGGCTAACAAATGAAAGCAAATTCTAAATATACCATTCATAAAATTGTCTCAAATAATAAAGATAAAAATTTTACTTATATTTTTTACTTTTTTCAATATGCAAGCTTTTTAATTTATCTCATTTAAGTCATAAAATGATATTTATAATTTCTTACCTAACTTCAATTTGACATAAATGATTAATTTCAAATCTTTTTTTATCAAATTAAAAGAAATAATAGATATCCGATCTTTATAAGTAAATTCAATTGAATCATTTTAATTTTTACAACTTTAGGTTTCGATTCACTCTTTGGTAATTTTGAAATTAATTTTATAAATTTACTCATTTTGTTCATTTATCTATTTTTTAATTTTTATAAATTTAAAATAACATCAATTTGTAAAATATATACTACAGACTTTAACAATTAATTCATTGAATTCTACAGAAAATAAAAATATAATATTTTATCAAACTTATTCTATTTAAAAATAAATATGGTCAATACAGTTATTTAACAAGCGCAAAAATAGTTTTTTTTTTTTGTGTAACATGACCATTTTTAATACTTGATGAAAAATAAAATATCACGTTGTATTTGAAACCATTGAATATAAGTAAGTTTGATATAGACTATAGAAATAGTTTTAAATATTAAAAGTGAAAGAAGGTAGTATAAAAATAAAATAATTGTCAAATCAATCAATTGAGTGGTTGAAAATTAATTTTCATTTTTTAGAATGTGTGGTTAAAAAGTAGTATTTGCAATTGTGAAAAAATAATTTTAAATAATATGTGATTGTGAATGAACATTAAAAAAAAAAATTTTTGAATAATTAATTCTATATGAATAAATAAATTAAGAAAACTAGAGAATGAATAATTAACTGTTAAAAAAAATGCAATTCATAACTTTATTTTTTTCTTTTTTGATTGTATATTGAATATACAATTTATGCATTAAAGTAAGAAATCTTATAGGGAGAAATGAAATTACAAATTATTCACAATTTGTGGATACAAGTTATTATTATTTTTTTATTGTATTATTTTTATCGGGCATTGTATTTTTACAACTTATTCAATAAATATTATTTATTCCGTGCATCGCACGAGTGCGATTACTAGTTATTATAATAACGGACAAGTACTGGTGTATTTTGTCATGTGTACAGTATATTTGGGAATGAACCCCTTTTTGAAAATCTTAAATACCTTCCATCGCATTGCAGCTATCACTGCGTTAATGTGTATTTGATGCAGCCAAAACTGGAACCTTGAGCTGAATTATTATTCCACGAATATACTTGTGTATCACTGCGTTAATGTGATTTGAAATTGTAGGTGAGTGCTGTTATGACGACAAAAGAAATTCGTAAATATTATTACAGCTAATTAGAATCTATTTATTCTACTGCAACTAATTTCAAATTTGATTTTTTTTTTTTGGAAGAATCCTACTCTTAACTCTTGATGGATGCTGTCATTAACATGTTGACAAATTCGAATCCCCTTATTTCTGCCACTGCAATTAAAATCGTGTTTCATGTTTTTTTGAAGAATCCTAGCCTTAGAATTTGATGGATGCTCTCATTAACGGCTTGGGGACGTTACGGTTGGGCGCTAGAATTTTGGGTATTTGTATTTCTTTTTTTTTTTTTTGGTTGGTTGGTTGGAGGGCGGGGGGTTCTGTTTGGGTGGCATTTCACAGAATTTTATTGTTATATGTGACATTTATTTGTTATTATGGTTGTTGATGATAAATTTTAAAATTCGTGCATTTATCATTGGGTATTGACTAATTTCCTCAACAAAATCTTTTGGTCAGTTTGATTTGGGCTTGAGCTCAATTCAGGATGTGCCATTTTAAATTGTGGAAATTACACGTATACATGGTTTTCAACTTCAAAAAACAAGATCAAGAAGTGTTAATAATAATAATAATAATAATAATCTTAATATCTTAATATATATATAATAACAAGATAGTTGGCCCAAGTTTTTCCGTCAAAACTGCTGACATCATTTTTTTTTCCGGTCAAAATACGGCATTTCTTTGTTTGACTTAAAATCATTAAATATCAATTATATCAGCACCATTGCATTGACATTCATTCCCCACTACACGAGAATCAGTGCATTGGTACTAACAAATTGTTTAATCAATTCTATAATACATTGATTCATTAGTTGGATCATTTTTATATGGATTTCAAGAACAAATTATGTAACATTCAAGAATGTGTAAAAAAAAAAAAAAAAAAATCCTTTTGTGAAATAGAATTTTTTTTTATCATTATTATATTTTGACATTACTAAAAATATCTACAGAAATATTATTTGTAACATTGAGTAACATTAACGAAAAAATAAAAAATATTGTTATTTTCCATAAATAAATTTAATACACGTGCACTTCTTTTTCATGTATTGATTGATATTATGCACGATCTAATTGGAAAGTTTTAATATCCTAAATTTTAAGGATTGATATAATAAAGTCCAATAAAGAAATTATATCTATTCATTTTTTGGGAAAACATTTTTTTCCTGTGATCATTCTTTGAATTATGTTTGGCATTCATTAATTCACATCTCATTTTTTAAAATTCGTTTTTAACTATATTTTATTAATGAAGTATTCTATACATGATATAAAAAAAAAATCTCTACTTTTTAGCCATATATTCTCCTATAATATACATTTCTATACCACATTTCTTTTTAATTGTATTGTATTGTATGCAATGATTATGAATCGTAATTGTTTAAAAATCATGAACCACAATTATTATTTTTAAAGTAGTTTTTTTTTTAATTTACATTGAATTTTGCTATTGAATACTTTTTTGTTTCTTCATATTATTTCCCATAATATATGAATTTAATTGTTTTTGTTATATATTTCTCACATTTTCATTAATTATTGAATATATTTAGTTAGTTATTCATTAATTAATAATTATAATTTTTTTTTGTTCCGTGCAACGCACGGGTGCGAATACTAGTAATAATAATATCATATAATTAAAAAATTGCCTCACCTCGTCGTTAATAGAAGCAGTGGCAAGATCGCCACTTCCAGTTCCAGCTAAGTAAGAGTGGTTGGTTGCTGCAAATGAGGCGATTTTTGTAACAATCGCGGCGAGATCACCACTTCTACTCCTTGAGGCAGTGACATGTTTCCAACAGAAACAGTGGCAAGCAAAGGTTTCTATTCGACGATGATTCTTGTTTCTAGTGTCGTTAGATGGCGAGTCTTGTAGTTTTTAATGTTCGATAGGAGCGATGGTTGTGGTTCGTTGGATTGGGGTAGTGATGGCTGATGGTAGCAGTGAGATGTAGTGGTGGTGCATGTGTTTGTGTGGTGATAGTGGCAGTAGTCGATCATCGATGGTGGTGTATGGGATGAAAGTGGGGCGTGGGGTAGGATTAAGATTGGTTCTGACCTATAAATTCGTTATTTGTGACCAATAAATTTTCTATAATCTAAAAAAAATTAAAATTGTAACAAAATTTGTAATGGTTACTCACTGTTTTTTAAGTTGTGATCAATTAATTTGAAATTTGTAATTATGAAATAGGTTGTGACTTATAAAATTTGAGATTTGTGATCTAGAAATAAATTATAACATATAGATTTGTGACCAAAATGTAAGTTGTGACTTAAGAAATTTGCAAATTGGGATCGAGAAATAAGTGATCAACTAATTTAATAATTTGTGACTTATAAAATTTGTAATTTGTGCTGATAAATAAATTGACCTATAAATATGTTATTGTTTGGTCGAAAATAAATCATAATCAACTAATTTCATAGTTTGTGATCTATAAAATTTATGATTTGCGACTATAAATTGTATAATTGTAAGATTACCATATTTAATTACCTGTTTATTACATATTTTTTAATTAAAACATCAAGCCTCTTAAATTATAAATTCTATCTTTAAAATTTGTTACATATGTATTTTTCCCATTTAAAATATCTTAAGGAAAAAATACATAACAAAAACATTTAAAAATATAATTTCAAACTCTTTAAATAAATTTACACGTAAAATTATTTTATTATGAGTGAGCAATTGAAATAAATTTGAAGGAAACAAGTTTTAAAACTTGGATAAAAAACCGGGGCTAAAAAATTTATATGGCCGAGCTTAGAAGTATTTTCTTTAATTTTATAGTTCTATAATACTAACATTTGTTAGCGAAGAACGATAATAAAATAACCCCAAAAAGTTTGATCAACAAAAAGCCAAAAAAATAAGTACTATCCTTCAGAAATGCCTATTGCCTTTATTTGATTTTCATTATAAATAAATCACATTTTTCTTTCTTCTTTTTAATCATACATTTATCAATAAAAAAAAAAAATTCTTATATTCCACCACATATTCTACTAAAAACCAATATTCATTTCAAATAAACTCTTTATAAACAACATCAAACAGGAATATTATCTACCTAGGTTTGGTTCCTCAACATCCTATGACAAAGATATTTTGATAACTTTGGTTATAAACAAATTTATAAACAACACATTTTCTCAAATCACTTTTAAACTACATTACTTTTCAACCATATATTTTTCTTTGAAAACATCATATTACTTGTTTATAAACAAAAAGTTTTTACCAAATAGAAGCTTGTAATTGGATAACCAGCACTGAAAACCATTTTTACATTGAATGGTTTGGTGTTTTGATGATCCTGTCCTTATTGACTACAACTTCTGTATTTCACCACGATACAGAATAAATAACAATACATTGGTGAGATGTATAACTGAATAATCAATATCGAAAACCTTCTTTACATTTGATGATTTGGCGTTTCGATGATCCTTACCTTGTTGACTACAACTTTTGTATTTCACCACGATATGGAATAAATAACAATGCCTTGGTGAGACGTGTCACTAGATAACCAATATCTAAAACCTTCTTTACATTTGATGGTTTGGGGTTTCGATGATCCCTTCCTTATTGACCCAACCTCTGTATTTCACCGAGATATGAAATAAAAAACAATGCCTTCCACCAAGGAATAGATCAACTCCAAGAATCGAACACACTGAAATGACATGCATTGTATCACAATCATTCTCCAACGAAAAGGGTTCACACATCAAAGTTTACAGATGGATCGATGTTTTGAGCTTTCATAATATTTTCTCTTATTTATTTACTCTAAAGAAAAAGGGTCCTGTGATGGTAGAGAATGGAAATAACGGTAGATGGGAAGATTATTCCCCACTATAACCATCCTACCTCGTCTCATCCTGCACATTCTACAAGTAACCAAGCCAAGAATGAATTGCCCGACAACCACCATGCGGTTGTAGGTTGGAGTAATCTCTCTCATTTGGTGGGAGAAACTCCATGGGGGACTTGATTCACCAGCAAGCTCCAATTATCCTGATTAAAATGTCCGCTGGACTGTTCATTTCTAGTCGGCTGTGTCAAGTAGAAAAATAATGCATTGCCATTGCTATTCCCATTTGGAAGCGCCTGCTCTCCGTGTGCATTTTGAACCATGTATCCCCCATCTCCTCGCTTATCAGAAATACCATCAGCGTTGGAGGACAAGTGCTCAGAACCAGACGAGTTGCAAGATTGTGTAGGAACAGTTGACCCAGATTTTGACTGCTCAGTAGTGGAATTCTTTTTCGTGTTGAGGAATCGGCCTCCAGAGCCTCTTGCCCTTCTCATTGCGTGCTTGTGCCGAGATTCATGAAGATATGGCTGCAGCAATCAATACAAAAAGGAATTAAAGGAACTAAATTATTAGGGCCATTTCAAGATGATGGCATGGTACAAAAGAATCCAACAATAAAGACCCAAGGATAAAGGCAGATGGTGCATTAAGTAGCCTCGTGAATGAAAAAGAAGAAGAATTAAGCTTTTGCTTCAATTAGGATGCAAGAAGCCATCACATCATTAATATCTTTGTTTTTTAACTTTGAAAGTGTGGGAGTATTAACCATAGACGATTTCATTATATAATTACATGAGCAATCATTCTACAAGTCCTGCAAGTAGTTTAATTCTTTCTGAATTACTCTTTGAAGCCGTTATGTTTTTGCATCAAACTACAGCAACTTGAGATTGCAAGGCACTTAAGGACCAACTAAATCACTTCAACAGGTCTCTCAATAACATCTGACCACAAAAAAATCTTTTCTTCTACTACCGAATCAATCACATTGTCTTCAAAGCCATTAAACAAACGATATTGTCAATGCAACCAAATTTGATGATACTTGCAGATGCTAAGGTTCACAATCACGACATCCTCATATGATCTAGATTTACAATAACGTACTTGAACGAGGTTTGGTATAATTAAAGAACCATATACACACTCAAGTGAACAACCAAAATCTGCTTAACTATACCTACATGTTTGTGTTTAAAGGGAAAGAGTGCACTGCCAACCCTTAGCTTTTCTAAAGAAAGATCCTCCTTGGTTATAGACCATAAAAAACACAAACGGCTTCATTCCATAATGTAAAGACAAAACCCAATCACTTTCACAAGTTCTCATTCACCTGTTAAGCTCAATTCTAAATTGACTTCTAAGTAATATAAGCAAAATGAAAATAGAAAGCAATCCAGGGAGCTAATATCCCAATCAATATATTCATGCCCATATCCAAGTTTATGTCTTTCTTCCAACTATCACACTTAAAATGTTATACTGCACTTTGACATCCATGGACGTTAATTCAGAGTAACTGTATTTAAACAAAATATAACAATCTACAAAAATCATATATACCTTGAACATCATTTTGTACAAACAAACATGGTAGAACGAGTGTGCATGCAATTTGGGAGGGGAGGCATTATGTTACCTTCCTGACTTTAATCGCTTTCTTCTCCAGTTCAGCTTTTGCTCTTATTTGTCTTCTCCTTAATATTCCATGATACTGTTTAGCATTCACATAAACAGGCTCTTCTTCCATATTAAGAGGCAAAGGCATTCTTGCTGGAAGATATCCTAGGAACTGTTGTTGTACCTGCTGAGGAAGTATGAACAGAACAAAGAGTCCTAAGATAATTATAACAGTTTTAGCCAAAAAAAGCAATGCAAATTATCATGAAGTTGTACCACAACCAACAGATGCATGGATATCGAATACTGCTTCAACAAAAAGGAAGTCACTTTGCAACATAATAAAAGCTAATGAAAAAGACATTTAGCAGTCTTAAGATTGATGTTTCAAATGTATGCAACATCAAAAAGTCAAAAGACCTCCCCAAAGAAGATCAAAAGAAGAGGTGAGCCTGAAGTGTGAATTTTGAGGTATATCAAAATGAAGAATTGCACTGCTGTCAGCTTTTCAATTAGAACGATCAAATAATACCAGGAGAGGGGGAAAAGAACGAAGAGAGAGTTAATCATGTATGATTTGTATACACAGCAGAAAGTAGGATTAGGGAAGAAAGAAGTGAATAAATTACAAATAAAGTGAATAAATTCTAAATACTATATATAGGTGTTGGTGGGAGACCATGTTTTCCCTTACTGGTGCTCCATATGTCACTATCCCCCCATATTGTGGATCTGGGTATTGATATGGAGTCAACATCTGCAAAAGTAGAAGGGAAAATCAATGAACAATACTTAGTCCCTGTTTGACCCCCATTTCTTAAAACTCATTTTTTCCTAAACTCATTTTCAATCACACATTTCACGAGACCAACAACTTTTATGAAATTTACTGAAAATCTAATTTTTATCCAAACTAAACATGGGCTTCGTTTCCAATAAAAGGGAACAGTAACAGAGATACACTTCGAAATCTATAAACTAATAAAATAAAACAATATATATCAAATGTTTGCATAGCATTAGAGCACTACACGAAATACTCTCATGGCTGAGAGAGAGAATCTTACAATTGAATGACCAACAAGTTCCATTTGGGAATTGATATCAAACAGCTGCTGCTCTTGACGACTACTTCCATTTGATCCTGAACAGGATATGAATTGTTAGCATATATTACAATTAACAGGTACAAAAGCATAAACCTAAATACACATATTTTCCTGGGCCACAAGGAACTACTGATCAGATGGCAAAAAAAAGTTGGAGGAAAATTTATAACGAAGTTTCATCATTCAATTGAGGCAGAAAACAATGGAGTGCCATTTGCCAAAAGTCTTAAATATTTCAGAAAGTAGTATAACCATTTCATCTTCCTCCCATAATGAGAAATCATACAAGTTTCACTAGAGATAGACAGGGATATTGAATAATCAAGATGAATTAAAAGTTTAAAAAAAAAAAAAAATGACAGACAATTCACAATTTCTTTCAACAAGCAAGTTAATTTGTCTCCAGATAAAGTGAACTTCATCGGACAACAGTATAAGAAAAAACTAGAAAAGTAAATATCAACCAAGTCATAATTGATCAATTTTCATAAAATATTGAGTGTTTTATGTAATTGACCAAGTTAGCCACCTTTTGGACTGGGCCAACTCGCACAAACTGCTTCCACGCTCCTGTTATATTCTTTTTTTTTTTTTTTTTTCGAACATAAGCTTTTACTGACATTAGATCTTCTACCATATGTACAAATGAAATGTCACTTTTACTCATTACTTTGTCTGCTTTGATTGAATAAAAGTGAACATCATTTTAGCCGTTGAAGTTGAAGTCTATGAATAAAAGAGAAAAAATTATCGTGACAAGACAAACTTCAAACGAGATAGAAAAGATGTTTAAAAAAAACCTGAGTTTAAGATAATGAATATGTTATACATTTGAACACTTGCCATGAATGTAACCATTCTGGGAAGACCATGACACAACTTGAATCATATGTACTTGCTTTATTATCTCAACGGATCAAAGTTTGAACTTGGAAGTAGACCGGAATTAAAAGGTTAACCATATTACCCAGCTAACTGCAGCTGAGAAAAACACTTAATAATTTCGCGAAGACATAATAGTTTCTCAGTTTAATCATGATCTAATTGTAGCAAGTTGCAAAAGACCAGATGAGACAATGCACCCAGAGTCTCCACCAAATCCATGAACAGAACAGCGTCACAGTACTGCATTATGTTGACGACATCATAAGTTGAATTCAATTAAAACTAATTTGGGTTCTTTAAAAGAAAATTTATGTTTCCAAATGAATTAAAAGGAAATATTCAACACATAAAAGAGTAGATACAGAGCTCATACTTAAAGGCTGTGTAGCCAAGAGTTACATAAAATGGTAAAATTGGTAAGATCTCCCAAAAATTAGTACATTGTTCTAGATCTCTAAATTTGATTAAGACATCCTACCTACCTCCTCCTAAAAAGTAGAATCCTACAACTTTGAAGGAATAAATGAGCAAGTTTGGGAGCAAATTGTAGAGGATCATTTGTTTGTTAATTACATTTCATAGTTGAATTCAAATCTTGAAGAATAAAGCCCGACTGCTGTGATGAAGCTGTACAAACTTCCTCAAGATTGCAAAACTCAATAAAAGTCGAAAATTCTGCATGATGTGATCATGCAAGTTCTGATCCAGAGCTACACTGATTTTAAAAACATAAAAATCATTACCATGAAATTATTTAAAATAAATAAATAATAAATTTGTTTGACGTGTGCTTATCGAAAACCAAAAACTCATCTGAGACCTATTACAACTTACAAGTCTCTTCAATAAATGAAGAGGATCGTGCACAACAAGAAGACTACTTTGTTGTGATGGACTAGCCAAGTGCATATCAACTACAGTGCATCCAAATTAGGAGAGTAAAATGACATTTTCACCATCTTATTACTATAATAGGACTAACATCAGACCATCAAGGAAGACAACAGAAAGAAGTAGGATAATTAAAGAAGATCACACACAAAACATGGCGCAATCTAGAAATCGGAAACCTCTGTTTCCCTGCTTTTGTTAAATTAAAAGAAAGAAACTCATTATCAGATTATAAACATAAAATTTAATGTGTTCAAGACTGAACCCACGTGTAACTATCAGAGGAGACAAGATTGTTATTGATCTATAGATAAGTAAACATATCGAACAATTTAGATTTCTCTTTGCCTCTAAATTTATATGGAAACATGATGTAAAGCAAAGAAACTACCAGAATGTGGGGCATTGGTTTCAGTTTCTTTAACACTGCCTTTATTATTGCCTTGCGGCTGAGGAGTTCCGGAGGGGATAGATTCATCAGCCTGTTTCTCGGTACGAGGCATGCCTCCCCAAGGCCGTGTATACGATGTTGATAAATAAAAGTTTAGTGCACCTGTTTCGAGCTGCTGATCATTGTTTTTAGCTAGTGTGGGCATTATACTTGACTCTTCACGGGATAACAAACTACTGGATCATCAATCTGTTAGTAACAATCAATTGTCACAAAGAAGTTCTACCAAACAGCATACTGATTCTTTTGGGAATTAACAAAGGAAACCAGAAGCTACATATTAACTGAAAACCCAAATGATTCCAAAGTTCAATGCTTCTCCATTTACCAGAAATAAAAAGGTAAACAAACATAGTTCCCAAGCATCCACAGTTGACACTGGTCTGCTGAAAACAAATGGAAGTACAGAAGAAAATAACAATTATATGCGTAATTCGACCTTCTATCAACAGGCACATACTGGTCTTTAATTTCTAGAAATAATTGCGAAACCTTAACCCATTTCATCAATCATTTGTTGAGGTGTTATAACTGTCATGAAGAAAAGCAACTGCATTTCCATTGAAAAAAATTAACTTAATGACACTATGATTGTCCAACCAAATGAATTACTTGTATTTACTCCTCAACATGAACAAATCAAAAATGTATTTGAACAGTGAATGCCACTTCTAAAAGCGAGGGAAAAAAATCATCTAACTTTTACAGAAAAATAACCAAAAAGATTAAAAAATTATCAAAATATTTCTACCAAAAAAAATTCTCATTGCGGAATTCAACAATCAATTAAGCATTTAAGCCTTTGTTTGTCTTCCAATTTTCCCAACCTCTTTTTTCACATACTCATTTTCAACCATATATTCCCACAATAAAATATTCTACACATAAACCTTAAAAAAAAAAATCCTACTTTTTAACCACACATTCCCCAAGAAATTACTATTCAAAACAACAATTTCTCTTTATAATTTCCATCACGCAGAGGCTAAAATTCACTAACTTTTTTCAGCTAGAATATAAGGGTAAAACGCCATCAAAAGCAAAAATTCTATCAGCAATTTATTGTAAAGTAATAAACTAGTAAGTCAAACTAAGGATGTTAAAAAAATAAAAATCACTTTAACCTCCAAACCGCAAGTTTACAACTAATCCAGTAACTCTCCAATTCCACAAAATCTTTGAATTAAAAAATATATATATAACACGAGACAAAAAATAAATAAATAAATTTTACAGGCACCAAGCAATTATCCAGAATCTTTTAAAAGTTGTCAAAAATTTACTCAAAACAAACGAAATGGCGTAGAAACACAAAAAACAAGTCGACCCTACTGTTATTAGCCTTTAAATTCCAATTTTCATATATATATATATATATATATATATATATATATATATAATACATTAAGTTGAAGGACAAATTGTGTTTGAAAAATTAAAACAAATTATAAAAACCCTAATTCATATAGTAAAATTCTTCAAGAAAAATAGGGAAGAACCTTACCTTTAATTATTATTACTCTGATGTGGGGAGTGAGACTGAATTGCTAGAACACTCGGAAATCCATTTTGTTTGTTTCTGTGAAAATCACAAAGAGTGTCTGATGTCACGACGCACCACATAGATTCAAATAATTGTTTTCCAATTTTATATTGTACGATGTCGCATTATTTATTGTTCACGCCAAAGTCGCTTTTCCTGTCTCTATTAAGGAAAGAAGTTTAGATTAGTTATTTAATTAAGTTTAGCCAGTAAGTATGTGTGTGAAAGGTCGGGAATGCCCTCTTGTCATCTGGGCAAATGCTACGCCGTCCCCAGATGACACTGATTTTCTTAAAGTCTACAAGAAGGAGATCTCATCTCCCTCCGTAATGTCATGGTTACGCAAGCGTGATTTAATCACTGGTTGACATACATGTTTAAAATTATATATTTTAAAACAATACAATTCCTCAAATTATCTTTGAACTACACACATTTTATTCCTTCACTTTTCAACTACATATTTTACCTCGATTAAACACAAAATTGTTAACAAGCAGAGTCTAATCAGCTATCGACAATAGAAATACAATAAAATTGATGATGCACAAAAATTTATGACTGTTTTGTAAATGTTTGCTTATGAATGATCATGTATCAACATCTCATCGATCAATTTTTTTGAAAAATAAATAATTTCGATTGATCAAATATTCTCGTCTATAATTTTTTTTTTTATTTCTAAAAAAATGATCAACGAATTGTTGCCCATCGTCGTTTATGAACAAAACTTATAAACAGACTTTTACAAATCAGAGGCTTAAGTAATTCAACAATGTTACAACATCCATTATAAGATGCAAATAAATCAACTAATTTCAAAATAGGGTCACGTAAGGTTGTTCCTTTACAACCCTAATCTCAAAATTACCGGCATCACTAGCGAACTCACATTGGGGCATACTAGGGCACGTGATCAAGTAAAACTTTTTTTTATATGTTATATATATAAATCAGAAAAGAAAAAAAAAATTGAATGCTGAATTTTGAATTATGAAGGATTTATGGAGGTTGGATTTTGTTGAATATTTGTTTACTGTTTACAAGCTTGTTGTTCGTTGAATATTTATTTAGAAATATGTTACTTTACTCACTCAATTCTACCACACCGAGTATTCCCCTCACATTGGTGGGTATGGGACCGGCCTCATAATAAACAGTCTCACCCTCAATGTGAGGGAGTGGTACCTAGTATGGTAGACTATGGCGGATATCCTATAAAAATTATGCTACTTTATCCACAAATTCTACAACACCGAGTGTCACCTCTTACATTGGTGGGTATGGGATCGATCTCATAATGAGCAGTTATACCCCCAATGTGAGGGGATGACACTCTTGTGTGGTAGAATAAAATGACTCATTTAATTATAAATGTTATTCTCAATTTGTTTATTTGTAGTATGATTTATGAATTGATGTTTGTATGAATTTTAATTTTTTTCGTTATCTTCAATCTCTTCCAAAAAAAAAAGGTGGAAACCCCCGTAAGATCCATCCGAAAAACACGTCAATCTTTGTGCCCCACTTATACAAAAAGCGTCCGCCACTAACCGGCGTAATATTGTATAGAGGCTCTATTAAGGTCGAGCCTACCGCCACATCCTCTTCGAATTAAAAACTAGACCTCGTAAATATGAACCACCTAATCCTAATCTTCAGATACTAAGAGAACTTTTTCTCAATGCCTAAGAGCATGCTACTTGTAAATATTAGTTTTATCATTTTGAGCCTAACACCGTGTTCTCTAATTGATTTATAAATCTTACAATTTTTATATCACTTTCTAATCAAACAATTTTTCCAAATCATTGTTTAATCACATATTTCATTCGAAAACAACAAATTCTATCAGTAAATTCAAAAGTAGCGCCAAACACAACATAATAGTTCACAGATATTTGCCTGCAGCAAATTGGGACACCCTCATCTTTACTTGAAATGCTAAATTGGTTTTTGCCAAGTCGGAATGGATTTCATAAATAATAATAGTCGGAATGGATTTCGCAAATAATAATAATAATAATAATAATAATAATCTTTTGTAAGCTTTACATATATTTTCAGAGGAAAACGAATTGCTAGAATAAAAATTGAAGGTTTGGGACTCAAATGAAAATATTAGGACACTCATCGAAGTATGTTATAATAAGTGTGTGCAAAACTATATTAATATTTTTAAATATATCGCGTCTTTGATAATTTTGTCTTTTTACGCGTCATTTATATAACAAAATTAAGCCCCTATTTGGTGAGAATTTAAATCAAATTTAAGTGAGTTTTAATAAAAGTTGATGAAATGTGCGGTTAAAAAATATTAAGTATCATGAAATATATAATAATTGACTTTGAATTATATTAAAACTTGATTTTTAATCCCTACTAAATAAGGACTAAATATGTAAGGGATATATAAAAATAAAAGAAACAATGTTAAAAGCACAAAAGCTGAGTAAACAATGTTAGTTTTTATTTTATTAATTAATTAAGTCGATCACTTTTTTTCATCCACATTTAAAAATGCCCAAATATAATTAATGCCGGCCGGTGACAAAGGTTGGTATCTAGCAATGAGCCATGTAAAAATAATTTGAAAGTGAAATCACTAAAATTAAAAACTATTATTTTTGTTTGAGTATATCCTCATCCACATTTGGCCATTTTAAGCAAATCATATAGTATATTTTGTTATATAACCTATTTTTTGTCAATACATTTTATTCAGTTTATTAAACATTTCAACCTCGCATCTCTACTACCTAAGTAGTAGAGGCCTTACGGCTAAGTTAAAAGTTACTTTTGAAATAAGTAACAAATTTTAAATTTTTATTAATACTTTTTAACAACAAAGAAACAAAATTTTAAGAAACTTTGAGATTAGCCAAACATCAAAATGTACTTAATCATTAGTTTATTTAAATCTAAAGGCATGGTCCAATTCTTGCTTTTTGTCCAAAGTAAAGATTGGGTGGGGGTAGAAAAGGGAGGAGCAAGAGGCTTAAAGTGATTAAAGTACTTTTGGGTTTTTGCTAAATGCACTCATTTTGACTTAACAATGCAATCTCATATAAGGTAACTTTTCTAGAAATTTAGGCCACATGCTCGCTCCCAAATGGATCACCTTTTAAATTGATTGTGAGATAACTTCTCATTACAAAAGTCACCACTCACCAAACACTCCATTGATTTAGGATTGAAAAGGTCTTTGATAAAAAGAAATAAAAAAAATTGTTGAATAAGCGATTGAATTGTTTTTTAAGAAAAATACACTTATATTTAGTTGTTAACGAATATACGACTTGTAAAACTTTTATTTTAGAATTATTTACATTCAACTTCTTTCAAAGTTCGTCATATTTTAAATGTCTATAACAATTTTTCCTCATTTGAGACCTCAAATATCAGATTAGTATGGCTAGGAATATTATGGGAAAAAAATTACAATTCACTTTTTAAACAACAACGATAACGATAACGATAACGATAATAATAATAATAATCATAATAATAATAATAATAATAAATCACCTTCCTCTCCCTCTTCCGCAAAACATTATTTGCCATCCATATTCGAATAACTTAAGTGACAAACTTAAAAAAAGGTATTAGTCAAATTTTAATTTGATTTAAATAATAAACATTGGTATGTTTTCACTCTCAAGGCTTCACTTTCTCATTTCACTCGCCATCAATAATCACTTATGATAGAGGCATAATCATCAATGCCTATAAACAAATATGAAATCGAGAATATGGTTTTAAAAAATTGAAATTTCCCATAAATTTATTCTATGGGACAATAGATTATTTAGTATGAGTCGGATCATAGAATTGTATATAGAAAGGACTTTTGATTTGCTGTATGGGAAGAGAATTGGACGAAGGGGTAGGGAGCTTAGGTTCGAAGACAAAACATTTTTCAAAGGACTTTTGATTTGCTGTACGGGAAGAGAATTGGACGAAGGGGTAGGGAGCTTAGGCTCGAAGACAAAACATTTTTCAAAGGAACAATGAAACGCTAAGACCATCTTCAAGGGCATCCCAAATTTGAGATTTTATCCCAAATTTGAGATTTTTCATCTTCAATCACACCCCTTTTCCTATCCCAAATTTGGGATAAATGAATAGTGTTATCCCAAATTTGGGATAAAGCTTTTATTACAAAACTGTCATTAATTTATTTATAAAAATGCAATTTTTTTTCATTAACCTCATTTATCTATTTAATTAATCAATTATTATTATTATTATTATTATTATTATTATTATTATTATTATTATTATTATTATTGTTGTTGTTTTTTTTTTTTTTGTATTTTAATTATTATTGTTTTTGTTATTGTTAATTTTTGTTGTTTTCACGTATGATAATGTTATATAAGGGATACTAGTAACAAGAACGGTAGTTCGAATTATAATTGGAATGACCGAAATTTAATTTCTGAACAGTGGTACAAAGACAATAATTCTCAACATGGATATGATTTCGAAGCATGTCTTCATTTGTTTTCGAAGACAAGCCTTCAATATACTTGTTCGAGATGAATATTTTAATAATTTAGTTTTTTACGTCCACAATATTGACATTTTTTTAGGCACTTCAAAATCTTTAACTACTAATTAAAAATAAAATTAAACCAATTAAATAGATAATAAATACATATGTTAATTTATAGAATTAGAAATAATAATAAAATAAATAAATAAAAAACAATTTGGGATAAACTGTTGGAGAAGAAAAAAGGTTCGGACCAAATTTGGGACAAAGTCCGGACCAAATTTGGTCCGAACCCCTTGAAGATGCTCTAAGCAATTGAAGGATTGAAATTGAAATAGTGCAAGAAAATGCCCTCGAAATATCAAAAATCAATATCGACTTTATAAACTCGTGCTTCTGTAACATATAATAAAGTACCTATTTGATTTACGGACTGTTCGGCGTCCAACCTAGGATTTTTTTTTTTTTTTTGGTATTTTCTAGGTAGATGTGTGATTAAAAATTGGAGAGAGAAAATGTGTGATTAAAAAGTAGTTTGAGAAATTGTGTTATTTATAAATTATAATCATTACGTAAAAGAACGGTGTGTTAATTAAAAATCTTAATAGTTCTTAATAAATGAATGTGGATTGAAATTTTGATAAAAGTTGTAGATTTCATAAAATGTGTAATTGAGAATATTTTGAGATAAAAACAAGTTTAAAAAATTAGGGACCAAACGTGGAGTAAAATAATATAACATTTTTTATTTTATTATTACGTCAAAAATTTGTTTTGTCAAAAGTCATTTTTGCTTCTATATAATCTCCAGGGGTAAACTAGTCATATAAAACTGTTTAGGCGGCTAAGTGCCATTATTGTCCGCCAGCAGGTCATTATTTGGAGTTTGCCACGACGGACCCACATTTTGGTAGTTGACGTGTGGGTCCACTCATCTTAAATTATTGAATTTGAAACCTGTCTTAACGAGGACTTAACGGCAGGTCTGACGGCCAATTGTCGTCTTCCTAGGGAACAAAAACACTCCAACGGCGTCAAATCTCGTTATCAGCCACGTGGAGTTAGAACAGGACGGTTGGATAAAGGTTGGACACCTCATTAACCAGCTAGAGCCTAGCCCCTTGGGTGACGACAGTAGTTAAAAAAAAAGATTATGCTAGACAATGATAAACAAGAAGACAATCCCACTAACCCCAGTGATTTGGTGCACGTGGACGACACCGTATAGTGCACGTTCATGTGCAAAAAAAAAACCCTCTGGGATGGGGGGCATTGCACTATACGTGCACAGTATTTTGGACGTCCACGTGCATCATATCATCTCTGATCCCACTAAAAGATGAGATTTTTTTAATGTAATAATTATTATGCTCTTTGTTTAGTTATAAATCTTTTATGCTGTTTTCTCTTTGTGTTTTAGTTTCCTATTTTCATTTTCGAAAATATTTTCTGTTTTCCATTTTCTGTGACTTTTTTCGAAATTGCTGAAAACGCGTTTGGTTTGTTATTTCTGAAAACTGTTTTCGAAAATGAAAAGTTGGAAAACACGTTCTGTTTAAAAATTTGAAGAAAATTATTTCATATTGTTTGTGAATATAAATGAAATAAAGATATTATATTTTGAGTTACACAACAAAAAATAAATGAAATAACCCCTATCACACAATTTGGTTATACCAAAAAAGTTCAAAAATTCATGTTACCCTTCTAAAGTAATCGTTCCACATTTGAGTAGTAATTTTCCCTTCTAAAGTAATCGTTCCATTTAATACTTTATATAGATACATCCTTCTAGTAAGCACTCATAACGTTTAAAATTTAAGTTTCAGTAAAATTTGCAAAAATCAATTTACGTTAATTAATTATGTCCTTACAAAATAAGTGTCTACAATACAAAAGTAAAAAAGAAATGTTTAATAATTAAGCACATGATACATCATCAGAAAGATGGTTGAATTTGGAGTTCTACGCAAAAAACAGAGTGCAATTCGAAGTTGTACATCAAAAGTTATACATGTTTGAAGACAATGACCTATAAAGCAAATACGAAAAGGACTAAATTGAAAGAAAAGTAAAATTTGTGAACTAATGTGCAATAAAATCTGAAATTGAAGGACCTAAGTTGCAAATAAATTAGGATATTTTCGAAAGAAATTTCAAAATTTGAGGATTAAAATGACAATTTTTGAAAATCAAGGACCAATAATGTAATTAAAAATGATAAATTTTGACAAATTTCAAATTTTTTTGATTATTTTAATTTTTTTTTTTAAGTGGAAAACACGCGTTTTCTGCGTTTTCCACTTACAAGGCAAAAATTCCGAAAAACGCGGAAAACGTGATTTTCACGTTTTCCATTTCCTTTACAAATTTTGAAAACGTTTTCAAAATTTTTTTCCGAAAATGGCACAAGAGAACGCGTTTTCCGCGTTTACGGAAATGGAAAACAGAAAACGACTGGAAAACGCCAAAGAGAACGCAGCCTTAATTTTTCAATCGTCGGGTAAGATGTCTTAAAATGTATAAAATTTACTATTATATTCTAAAGTTTTTCTGCTATAATTATATCTAATTCTTCAATTTTTTCTTCTAAGTCTCTAATCAATTTACATCTATCTATGATAATTCTTAGTACTGAAATATCTGTGCTTTTGATTTTAAAGGAAGAAAAATTATATGTCAATTTTAAAAAGTATAATTTTTGCACGGAAAGTCTTGTATTTCTTGATTTTGTTGTTATTAATAAAGACATTGAGGATGACAATGAAAAGATCAAGGCCATCAAGGAGTGACCGACACCAAAAAGTGTTACCGATGTAAGAAATTTTCATGGATTAGCTAGCTTCACAACTTACCGAGGTAACTAAAAAGCATGTAGGGTTTAAATGGAGAAAAAAACAAGAAAAAGCTTTTCATGAAATAAAAGAATGATTGTGCACCGCACTCGTTTTAGCCTTACCTAATTTTGACAAAACTTTCGAGATTGAATGTGATGCTTCAGGAATAGGTATTGGAGTGATGCTAATGCAAGAAAAGAGATCCATAGCCTATTTTAGCAAAAAAAACTCAATGATGTCACATTGAACTATGTTCCATGTCCTATGCGTGGCACGGGTGCGAATACTAATTGATATAAGAGCAATTATTTTCGTTGGCTTGTGCCTTTCGTTCAACCAAGTTTTTTGGTCTTCTTGATATATAATTAATTTTGGGTTTTGGTATGTTTTGAAAATTAGGATTGATTAATTGCAAACTTAATTGAAGAACCAACAAAAAATGGGGAAAAAATGGATTGGTTACATTGACAATTAACATATAAATTTAAAATGAATCGTGACAAAGACGTGCTAGTAGTAGTAGATCAACATGCCAAATAAAAGAATACCTCTCCCACCCACGAGGACTTGTTTTCCGAACAACATAATCTAAAATGGTGGCTTCAAACTAAAGAAATTTAAACATTAATGCCGAGTTTAAGAATTAAAGTTAAATTCCGAAAATGACAGAGTGGATCACATTGCAAAGGATATTCCTCTAAGAGCTTGTCAAAGTATCATCTTCTTCAGTTCTTATAATCTCCCAAATGATCAAACCAATGTTTCCAGGAAAAGAAAAAAACAATTTTAGCAGATGACCAGATGCAAAACTAAAAAGAAAGCAAAAATATACACCGCAATGGAAAACAACAACAACAACAATATAACAAGTATTGAATAAAAACTGCAGTAGAAATAAGAAATATCAGCACATAAAGGCAAACATTTACATGATAGATACAAGTCACTTACGTAGCTTTCTAGTCTTGTGTATTCCACGGGGAGCGAAAAGCTCATAAAAAGTATTCAAAACAAATTTAACAAAATGAAACGCAAAAATGGAACAACTCATCCGTATTCGAAAAAATTTATGAGCATAGTCGACTAAGCTCGAATCCAACCAACCATCCATCCATTTATAAATGTATCCTAAGAGCCCCAGGGCACCTCTCATCTGGCAAGGGTCGGGGATCCATTTCTAATATCCAAATCCTCAATGTCTCACAAGTTACAACCAAAATGCACTTCAGCAGCTGCACAATATCTTGCTCAGTCTTGTGAAATTTAATGATGTCTTAATGCAAAGTTCAAGTTATAATTACATGAAGTAGACGATACAATATATTCAAAATATAAAGATACAAAGAATTAGGGGTGAACGTGGTTCGATTTGGTTCTTCTGGAATCAGAACTAAATTGAACAATGAATCGATGATTTTTTATTGATGGAACCAATTGGTTTTTATAAAGATATGGAACCAAACTGCTCGGTGCTGGTTTGGTTTGGTTTAGTTTGATTTAGTTATAGGACCATTACTTGAATTTTTAAATAATGAATGCAAATTAAAACATATTTATATCAGCTTCTTCATTAGAATCCATCAACATCATTACTAAATAAAAAATAAAAAATTTAGTTAACAAAACAAAAGTTTAGAAAAAGTAACTTGTTATTCCAAATCGAAGAAGAAGAAGAAAAGGAAGCTCGCCGACTTGTCGAGAGTTGGAGAATCGAACATAAAGACAGTTTAGACTTGTAGTTATAAGTACGATGAAGGTCTGACTCTGCGCACTTTGTCGTGACGCCGTGTGAGTTAGGAATGAAATTTACAATTATATTTTTGTTAACTTTTGAGAATTGACTAATTGGGTTGGGATTTATATATAAATAAATTATAAAAAATAAACATCAACGCTATTGATGGTGACTAAGGAGCGCAATGATTGTTGTGTTGTTAAAGTGTAAGTAAAGCAGTGTGAATGCTTGCCTATAATTGAATAGAAGATAATCGAATTAAAATTAAAATTTATATTTATGATTTAAGATCTTTGGTTCGGGTTTTGTCTGATTTAATTCGGTTATTTTGTCCTAGAAAGAGTAGCAAGGTAGGCATACTGAGCCTAAAAATAGGATCAAGATTTAGTCTTAATACGAATTAAAAAAAAAAAAAAAAGAGGGATTCTTGGATTTGAGCCTAAATTCTTGGATATAAGGCTTAGATTTTTGTTACTATTCCATAATTGTAGTCGAAGAGTAAAACTTTACTCAACCAACTTAAAAACAGGATCAAGATTTACTCATCAAACTGCTTCTCAATGGTCACTCATTTTGAGACATTGCACTCCATCCATCATCTGCCAGATTCCATTCCTCTCGTTGCTGGTGTCGTACGAAAACTCCACGTGATAAGTTACGACCATTAAAAAATTATTACAACCCCACTAAATCATCCAAATGTTCTATGACTCACCCAGCTGAAACTATAGTCACAATGTTATCATCAATGATCAAACTGTTGGAAAATATATATTGTCCCATAGAATTTTCACTAATGAATTTCACATTCTTTGATTTTTTTGATCGGAAATGTAAAAATTAATAGATCAAAAATGATTACAAAATCGCCAGGCATTCCTGGGATAGACCGTGGCCAACATGCCAAATCAGCCTACTGCAAGCGCGGGCATACCCGGCAAAACAAAAGAAGTATCAATTAGTTACAAAATACACCGGGCATACCCGGGCAAATGATGGATAACTACAACTCATTCAGTGGTAGAAGATTCGTAAAGATTCAAAACATGAGGATACAAATCAAAAATAGCTTTGTATACATGTGTTTTGATTCTGTGGACAATGCTATCCTCGCTCGGCTTAAGATCCTCAAACCGCAATCGATTGCGAGCAATCCAAATGTGGTAGATAGTGGCCGCCAAAGCAAAATGTTTGGCTCTCGATAACAAACTGGTGCCCCTTGCTTCCTTCTTTAACCACTTGACCGCACTTGGTGCCGTGGTCATGGCACGTGTAATTCCAATCCATCTTCTGATTCTGTCCCAAATACCTGCAGTAAACGTGCACTGAAAATAGATATGCTGCTGTGTTTCCATCGGATGATCACAAAACTCACACTTAAGATCAATATCAAGAAAGGTTAGTTTGTCCTTGGTGTGGATTTTCCCCAAGACAACTAACCAGAGGTGGAACGCCATTTTGGGCATAATTCCAGTTCTCCAAACTGTTTTCGCCCAAACTTTATCACTGCCCTTTTCTCTAAAATAATTATATGCTGCATTATTCTGGAATTTATCCCCAACTTTCCAGCTATTAAGTTTGCGGACAGCAGCATCCTTATTACCCTCAAGGCGAATAATAGTGTCTCGAATACCAAGGATTCTCTTAAAGAGTGCTGAATCGTCCTTTCGGGCTTGAACTTCCCAGATGGAAATGCCCCGTAGGTAAACTTGATGTATCCAACGAATCCACAAAGAGTCTTTCTCGGCATGAAAATTCCAAAGGACTTTTGCCAATAATGACGCGTTCCAACCTTTAAGATCCTTGAAATCCAACCCCCCCTCAGATTTGGGCGAACAAATATTCTTCCAGGCTACCAGCGGCTTACCTCCATTCCACAGGAAATTTCTACAGAGCTTTATAATCTTGTCGAAAACTGTGGAAGGAATAGGGAGGATAGAGAGCCAAAAGCTTTCAATTCCTTGAACAACGCTCCTTATCAATTCAGCTCTGCCAGCATGAGTAAGAGAATTCTTTGGCCATGCTTTAATAGAATCTGCAACTTTATCAACGAAAGGAGCATAGTGGGTGACCCGAAGCCTTTCGGCTATAAGAGGAATACCAAGGTACCTGAAAGGCATAGTACCTTTCGGAATACACGTCAGAGAGAGGATGTCAGTCAAAGTATCCTCATCTATTCCTGCTGTGAAAACAGAGGACTTCAAAACATTCATCTTAAGCCCCGAGATATCCCCAAAATCCTGTAAGCAATCAAGAAGAATCTGAATAGAAGGGGTGTCACCCCTTGCAAGAAGTAGTAGATCATCCGCGAAAGCCAGATGGGTGATCCGAAGGGGACCACATTTCGGATGATAATTGAAATCGCTGCCTGCCGTAGCCAAATTCAGAGACCTTGAAAGATATTCAAGGCAAAGAACAAACAAAAATGGAGAAAGAGGGTCTCCCTGCCTGATGCCCCGCTCGCCTCTGAAGAAACCATGTAACTGCCCATTCAAACGTATAGAATATGTTGGGGAGGTGACACATTCCATAATCCATCCAATAAAAGTGGGGGGGTAACCTAACCCCGTGAGGACGTCCCTCAAGAAATCCCAACAAATGGTGTCAAAAGCTTTTTTAAGATCAATTTTGAATATGCATCTCGGTGAAATTCACTTTCTATTATACTGCTTGAGAAGCTCTTGCGCTAAATGTATATTTTCTGTCATACTTCTGCCTTCAACAAACGCTGACTGGGCTTTATCAACAATGGAACATAATGTGGGAGCAATCCGAGAAGCTAGAATTTTGGAGATAACCTTATACACCACATTGCAGCAAGAGATCGGTCTGAAATCGCTGACTGAGGGAGTGTGATTTGATTTTGGCACCAGTGCAATGACCGAATGGTTAAGTTGCTTAAGCAACGAGCCAGACTCAAAAAACTCCATGATTGCTCTGCAAAAATCATCCCCAATCACGTGCCAAGCCTTCTTGAAGAAACAAGAAGAAAAACCATCCGGGCCTGGGGACCGATCATCCCCAATATCAAAGACGGCATCCCTGATTTCCTCTGCAGAAACAGGCCTCAGTACCCCATTCGACTGCTCATCTGAAATGACCGAGCCATGCTGTAGGACTGAGAGGTCCAGTTGCCGGCAGCACACTTTTGTGCCCAGCAAGTTTCGGTAAAATGAAAGGAACTCAGCCGCAACTTCTTCCTGCGAGCAAGTATTACTTCCATCAGATTTCACAACTGTTGCAATGTGGTTGCGTTTCATGTTCCGCTTGACAATAGAGTAAAAGAATTTAGTCCCCTTGTCACAATTCTTTAAGTATGCACACTTAGCTTGCTGAAAATAGAAACTCCTTTCAGATTCACTTAAACTTGCTGCTGCCTTTTTGAGTTCGGCTGTATGAACTTGAAGTTCAATATTAGCAGGGTCATCGTGGAGGCGCAGCTGGGCTGCCTTCAGGTTCTCTCTGGCCATTTCTGCCCTTGAGGAGATATGAGAGAAGTGCTTCTTATTAAGGCTTCGAAGAGGGCGCTTCAGTTCCTTCAGCTTCTTACAAAGCCTAAACTGGGCTGTTCCATAGTGCTGGGAAAACCAAGACTGCTGTACAACATTAATAAATTCTTCATGAGATGCCCACATGTTGAAGAACTTAAACAGTTTATGTTTGTTCTCATCAGGCTGGAACAAAGTAACTATGCATGGGGAGTGGTCCGAGAGGCATCCCGGATGCAAGAAGTTAGCAAGCCCAAATAGACCACAGTCTGCCCAAGAGTAGTTAACCATGGCTCTATCAAGTTTAGTCCAGACTCCATTTCTATACCATGTATATTGACATCCAATAGAGTTTAAATCCGATAGTCCCGAGTTGACACAACATTCCCAAAAGTCATTGAGTTCATATGTGGTGCAGTTCGAGACCCCATTCTGTCTTTCCTCCTCTCGAAGAATGCTGTTAAAATCACCCATCAACAACCAAGGGGAGGCGTGAACTTGACTGAAATCCATTATGCTATTCCAAAGGGGCCTTCGGCTAACAATTGAATGAAGTCCATAAGCAAAACTCAAATGAAAAACAAAATTAGAAATTTTGCAAGTGACTCTCAGATGAATAACTTGCTCACTGATGCCCAAGCTCTCCACATCAACTTTGGAAGGTTTCCAAAGGACAAGGATTCTCCCAGCCTCGTGAGTATCAAAATTGTGAATGCATTCCCAATCCTGAAATTTATTATTCATGATCCGGGTCAGTTTCCATTCACAAAGCTTCGTCTCCAAAATACCAAAAATATCGATCGAATTCTTAAGCATCATATTCTTAATCCCATTTTGTTTAAGGGCCTTATGGAAGCCCCTAATATTCCAACAGGCAACCTTCATGTAAAAGGCTTGCCTAGGGGTGCTTGCCCCTTAACTGTTTTAGAAACCCGCGACTTCTTAGGAGCTGGTCTTGGCTTTTCTTTCGAGTTAGTGCCCCCCAATATTGGCATTGGTGTAATCCTTCTGGGGCCCCCACTTTGAGCGTCCCCTTCCACTACTTTAGCCTTACCCCTTCGCCCCACAACTGTGAAAGGCTGCTCAGGATCTTCTTCAGTAGCCGTTTTCAATTGAGGCTGCGTAACAGGCTCCATTTTTTCCTGGGCAGCGCCCGACTGCATTGTATTAACGCCTGAAAGGCCTGCAGTCTGACTGTTAGAGGGATCACTGATTATATCACTCACCTCTTGACCCACTGCTCGCATAGTAGGGATGCTTGAGTCTGGCCGTTCCTTTGTAGTTGCATCTGTCCTATTTTCCGGTTTCTGCCCAGCCCTTTTGTCTTTCCCACCTTGCTCAAGTTCTGTTTTATTTTTCTCCTTAGTGCTGCCCTTGTTATTAAGTGGCTCCATGAACTTACAACCTTTTGCTGTGTGCCCAAAAACTTTACAATCTGAGCAAAATTTTGGTTCATATTCATAGACAATGCTTTGAGCAAAACTTTTCCCATTCGGCAATGTAACCTTGATTTCTCTAGTCAATTCAACCGAAACATCAACTTCAACTAAAACTCGTGCATAAGAAATCCTCTCCCTAGTAGCTGTTAGTTTATCGGTACAAATAGGAGTGCCCACACGGGATGCTATGCCGCTTAGCACAGTAGAATTCCAACATTCAAGCGGTAATCCATGCAGGTTAATCCAGATTGGCATAATGGAAAATTCATGGTTGTCAAACCTAAATAAATCCGGCATGATTTTAAGCATAAGTTGCCTACCGAACACAAAATATGGCCCTTCCTCCAAAACCTTCTCCCTATCCGCATGTGAGTTAAATTTGAAAACAAGCCATCCACTTTCATGCAAAGTGAGTTCATATTTAACTTCCCAACTCTTACAAATTTGAATAAGAGCATTCTTCCCCGGAAACTTGGCAGCAAAATAACCAATTAAGCAGAATCCCCAGTCATTAAGATTGCTCACATCCTCACTCTTAATGCAATAATCTGTTGTTTGAAAATCAACCCGGCGCAATGAAATTCCTTTGTTTTGAACTCTATTGTCCCTGAAGAGGTTCCTCCAAGAGGAGGTATCAGCATTATTCCGTTCAAAATCTGCCCCTTTCTTAGGAGTAACATTCTGGCCAGTATTGTGCATATTCCCCCCATCAAGAGAATCCTCCGTTTCACTGTCAACGTCTCCAAAAACTCGCGGATGAACAGTAATCGAGAAAGTTCACGTCGTGATTTAGGGCTGGAAAGTGGATTTAATGCTGAAATAACTACAAATGAAGGTAGGTATAGTGATTGTCCAACCTTAAATGTAGTAATAAACACCAAAATCTGCAGAAGAATTGATGCACAGATGATGAACCCACAAGCAACGAGCACCAGCGTGACTTTTGGAAGAAAATCGCCTGGCGAGAGCGTCTCTCTCTAACTCGTTTTTAACCTTAATGTTGATTTTGGTGGAGAAACTCTCTTGAGAAATCCCACATTCTTTGAGAATTGGGATTGGGAGAGGAGTTTTAAAAGGAAAAACAATCCCTCATTGTTTGGAAATAAGAAAGTCAAGTAAGTGAAGACTATAAATAATAATTTCATCCCACATTGAAAAATTGATAAAATGTGAAAATGTGGCAAAAACTTAAATAACTATCTCACGTAAGATAAAGATGAGATTGGGGACCAACTTAAATATGGTTAACAATTTGTCAAATGTAATCATTTGTTGTAAAGAGACTTCTCTATGGCTTATACCCCTACAAGGGGGTGCAAATCTTGGACCAACTTGACCTTCGAGTTTTGAACTTGTGTGCTGACATGACCTGTGTACATGAATGTCGGATCTAATGAAACAAAAATTGTACACAAAGTCCAAATCACTCATCTCACCATGTACAACTATATAGTGTACGGAGACATGGCTGATTGTTAAGAAGGATGCGAGAAGCTATGACTTATAAAAACTCAATCTCCTAATTATGCCATATGTTCAGCGTCTCTCTAATCTCAATGTTCCATTTTTGCAGGCGTGTCTATGCATTTGAGGAAGGACATCTCAACAATGGCTAAGCTATGACTTAAAAAAAAACTCAATTTCCCAATGGCCATGTTTCAATACACAACTTAGTTGTACTCGGGTGAGATGAGCAGATATGTTCTCCTCCCCGTCACGAGGAGGAGAGTTATGTTGCCCAACTGAGAGGGGCAAGGGTGGAGAAAAAATAGGGTGGGATATGGGACCCACTGACACCCACCACATAGGGGGGTGGGTTTTGGGATAGTTGGGCAATATACTCTCATCCCTTTCTCATGTGGAGGAGAGCAAATTTGGTGAGATGAGTGAATTGGAAGCATAGACTTTTTGGGGGCTAAATTTGAGAACGAACAATTGGGAGTTAAAGAAGTTTATGAGGCCATGAAAGTCACGTTTCATATATGATTTGAATGGTTTGGGCGAGTTATAATTCTTTTTCTGCATATAACTTGTCATGCGAGATTTTTGTGCGACAAATCATCGATGAAGGGAATGAAATCTAGCAAATCTATATTATATATTAAAGCAGAACAGCCGTCAAAATTTTTCCCGCCCATTTTCAGTTTCTATTTTTGGAATTTTTTTTTTTTTTTTCAATTGAATTTCCGAAATTGGAAAATGAGTTGTTGACAATTAATGAGACATTTAATGTGGGAAAGTGTGTAATGCATTTTAAATAGGCACTTGACTACATGTATTGAATGCTAATAGTTTGTCTATATATATATATTATTTTAGGGAACTATATTCATACAACACATTTTTTAAAATTTACACCATAGTTTAATTGCGAGATAGATCTTCAGTGTTTGTTTAGTTTTGCTTTTATATCCTTAACTTTTTTTTAATCGTATTGTTATTTATAATATTCAATTAATTAATAAATTTTATTTCTAATCGCAATTTCTATTCAAATATTCTGCTAATTTGCATTGAAAGGATGTGCAAATATTTTTTTTAACTTTTGTATTAATTATTTATTTTGATTATTTAAAAATATGAGAGATAAATAAGTGTTTTTTTTTTTCAATTGAATTTCCGGAATTGGGAAATGAGTTGTTGACAATTAATGAGACGTTTAATGTGGGAAAGTGTGTAATGCATTGTAAATAGGCACTTGATTACATGTATTGAATGCTAATAGGTTGTCTATATATATATATTATTTTAGGGAACTATATTCATACAACACATTTTTTAAAATTTACACCATAATTTAATTGCAAGATAGATCTTCGGTATTTGTTTAGTTTTGCTTTTATATCCTTAACTTTTTTTAATCGCATTGTTATTTATAAAATTCAATTAATTAATAAATTTTATTTCTAATCGCAATTTCTATTCAAATATTCTGCTAATTTGCATTGAAAGGATGTGCAAATATTTTTTTTTAACTTTTGTATTAATTATTTATTTTGATTATTTAAAAATATGAGAAATAAATAAGTGTTTTTCGCCAACAAAACAAATATATTGAACAAAAATCGTCTCAAAAGACAAGATGTAGAAATTAATAAAGAGTTGATGATAAAAAAATTATAAAATTTTTTAATATAACTATTATAATTTGAAGTAGTTTTATTGTTTGTAAAATTTTAATAATTATTTTAATATAATATAATATTGTTTTCCAGTCTAAAATACTTTTCAAAAATTGAAATGCATTAATATTCATCATTAATTGCTTTATAAAAAATAAATTTTATAAAGAAATTAATACATTTGGAAAACTACACATTAACTTTGAAAAACAAAAATAACTTTACTTTTTCTTACATTATTTGTGCATTAATTAGATTAATATTTTATTAAACTTTAATATTTGTTCTTTTTTGTTTAGTTAAAAATATTAGTGACAAATAAGTTTGTTTACACTTCTTAATAGATTTTTTTTTTCCAGAAAGCAGTAATTTTTTTTTTTAGAAAACGGTGACTATTCATTTTTTTAATTATTTGAATTAAACTTGCTTGCATCAACGTAAGAGGTACTGATGATAATTAATAATTTATTAAAACTAAAACTAATTATTATGTCATCACATTGATATACATTTGAATGGTATTATGGAAATCATTTTACATAGTGAAATTAATTACTATGTTATGGATAACGCGTTGACTGCATTTGGTCCCTGTTTGAGACCCATTATTTGGAATAATGTGATTTGGAATAGTAAATTTTTTAGAGAATGTGTAGTTAAAAATTGGAGAATATTTTTGGATTTATGTGTAGATTATTTTATTGGTATAATGTGTGGTTGAAAATGAGTTTTTAAAAAATGAGATTTAAAAATAATAGGTACCAAACAAGGGCTTGATAATGCGTTTAGTGCAATGGGAAATGAAATTGAAATTATTAAGGATGTTCATTTTAATACTTAAAAACGCAACTCCAAACAATGTGCAAATATCTGTTATTTTCGATAAAAAATAATATCAATTTTTTATCGAACAACAACTTCATTTTTTTTTTTTTTTTTTTTTGTGAAAAAATGTGGAAAACTTAATAACCATTTACTACTTAAATATATAAATTGATTTTTATTACTCAAAGAAGCTATTATAATTTGAAGTAGTTTTATTGTTTGTAAAATTTTATTAATTATTTTAATATATTATTTTTTATGCATTTTGTGTACGGGAGAAATCTTAATATATTATTATTATTATTATTATTATTATTATTATTATTATTATTATTATTATTATTATTTTATTATATATATCTATATTATATATTAAACCACAACAGCCGTAAAAAAAACTTCCCACCCACTGTCACTTATTTTTTTTTTGGAAACCTTCTGTTTTTTTGTGTTTTTTTTTCCTGATTTTCGATACAATTGTTTAACATTAATTATCAACTTGAATATGTATTGGAATATGTGGAAGACGTGTACGTCATGCCAGTGACTTTTCATTTGTTGATGTTGAATTGATTAATGAGGTGTGGATGGGAAATGGCTTTTCATTTTCCCATTTCATATTAAATGCTCGATGCAATTTTTTGCTGGCCGAACTTAAGTATTAATTAGTATTAATACATTTTTTTGAATAAAACAAATATAAGATTAATTTTAATAATTGTCTAAAAATTATATGATCTAAAATTCTCGGTATAATTTTTTGACCTTCAGTGTTATCCGGTTGCCATGTCATGATAATTGCAAGATTTGCGTAAGTATTATTTTAACTACTTGATTTTATATGTAAAACTATAATGTTATTGGTTAAGAATGAATAATATTTTTTTAATAATTCTTAATTTTAATAGTTTTGTAAAGGTTATATGGTACGATTTTTGCTATAATTTTTTTACTCCAACATTGTCAATTGTTATATCATGATAATTGCTAGATTTATGAAATTGTTATTTTGACCACTTGATTTTATAGGTGAAAATATAATTTTATTGGTCAAATGCAAATATTTGTGGGTTAAGATTCAGCACGCTTTTATAATTATTATGATTCTTATTTTTGAGTGAAAAATTTAAAATTTAAATACGAGAGGAGAATGCATAAACCATTAGAAATGTATTAATACATTCCACACAATCAATATTGTATCCATAATATTAAATAAAAAACATGATACACCATTAAATAAACTACTAAATTTGGATTTTCTTTGAAGTTGACAATAACTCATAAAAATTATTGAAATTAACAATCATTTTTATTGGTCAAATACAAATATTTCCTCTTAAAATTAAACAAAAGCTTATAATTACTGTGATTGATGTTTCTGAAAGAAATTTAGATAAAATGTTAAATACGTGAGGAAATTGCAAAAATTGTGGTTAAAAGCGAATAATATTCTTTTAATCATTCTTAATTTTAATAGTTGTGTGAAGATTATATGGTATACCATTTTCGTTATAATTTTTTTGTCAGCAACGTAGCATTTTGTCATATCATGATAATTGCTAAATTTATGTAATTATTATTTTGACTACTTGATTTTATAATTAAAAATATATTTTTATTGGTTAAATACAAATATTTGTGGGTTTAAGATTAAGCACACATTTATAATTATTGTGATTTATATTTTTGAATCAAAATTGGAAAAACATAAATACGAGAGGCATAAATCATGAGAAATAATTGATACACTAGTGCATCACCCGTGCGATGCACGGATATTGTATCATACAAAATATATTGTAAAATTAGTGAATAATTTTGGTATATTGAAAAGAGTAATCCTACAGGTACAGGCCCTGTACGAATGCAATTTTCCAATTGAAAATACAAATTTGATTTGTAATAAAATATGTCAACACTTTTCTTTTAAGTTTAGTATAAGCATTATAAATTCAACACTACACCATTTTAATCCATAAATAAAAATAAGTGAGATATTGAGGATGCTATGTTTGTCGGATACTTTAGTATTTTACTTAATACATTGGTAAATAATACTAAAGTATTCGCCAAATATAAATATATTGTGGAATGTATCAATTATTTCTCATGATTTATGCCTCTCGTATTTATGTTTTTCCAATTTTGATTCAAAAATATAAATCACAATAATTATAAATGTGTGCTTAATCTTAAACCCACAAATATTTGTATTTAACCAATAAAAATATATTTTTAATTATAAAATCAAGTAGTCAAAATAATAATTACATAAATTTAGCAATTATCATGATATGACAAAATGCTACGTTGCTGACAAAAAAATTATAACGAAAATGGTATACCATATAATCTTCAAACAACTATTAAAATTAAGAATGATGAAAAGAATATTATTCGCTTTTAACCACAATTTTTGCAATTTCCTCACGTATTTAACATTTTATCTAAATTTCTTTCAGAAACATCAATCACAGTAATTATAAGCTTTTGTTTAATCTTAAGAGCAAATATTTGTATTTGACCAATAAAAATGATTGTTAATTTCAATAATTTTTATGAGTAATTGTCAACTTCAAAGAAAATCCAAATTTAGTAGTTTATTTAATGGTGTATCATGTTTTTTATTTAATATTATGGATACAATATTGATTGTGTGGAATGTATTAACATATTTCTAATGGTTTATGCATTCTCCTCTCGTATTTAAGCTTAAAATTTTTCACTCAAAAATAAGAATCATAATAATTATAAAAGCGTGCTGAATCTTAACCCACAAATATTTGCATTTGACCAATAAAATTATATTTTCACCTATAAAATCAAGTGGTCAAAATAACAATTTCATAAATCTAGCAATTATCATGATATAACAATCGACAATGTTGGAGTAAAAAAATTATAGCAAAAATCGTACCATATAACCTTTACAAAACTATTAAAATTAAGAATTATTAAAAAAATATTATTCATTCTTAACCAATAACATTATAGTTTTACATATAAAATCAAGTAGTTAAAATAATACTTACGCAAATCTTGCAATTATCATGACATGGCAACCGGATAACACTGAAGGTCAAAAAATTATACCGAGAATTTTAGATCATATAATTTTTAGACAATTATTAAAATTAATCTTATATTTGTTTTATTCAAAAAAATGTACTAATACTAATTAATACTTAAGTTCGGCCAGCAAAAAATTGCATCGAGCATTTAATATGAAATGGGAAAATGAAAAGCCATTTCCCATCCACACCTCATTAATCAATTCAACATCAACAAATGAAAAGTCACTGGCATGACACGTCTTCCACCTATTCCAATACATATTCAAGTTGATAATTAATGTTAAACAATTGTATCGAAAATCAGGAAAAAAAAAACACAAGAAAACAGAAGGTTTCCAAAAAAAAATAAGTGACAGTGGGTGTGAAATTTTTTTTACGGCTGTTGTGGTTTAATATATAATATAGATATATATAATAAAATAATAATAATAATAATAATATATTAAGATTTCTCCCGTACACAAAATGCATAAAAAATAATATATTAAAATAATTAATAAAATTTTACAAACAATAAAACTACTTCAAATTATAATAGCTTCTTTGAGTAATAAAAATCAATTTATATATTTAAGTAGTAAATGGTTATTAAGTTTTCCACATTTTTTCACAAAAAAAAAAAAAAAATGAAGTTGTTGTTCGATAAAAAATTGATATTATTTTTTATCGAAAATAACAGATATTTGCACATTGTTTGGAGTTGCGTTTTTAAGTATTAAAATGAACATCCTTAATAATTTCAATTTCATTTCCCATTGCACTAAACGCATTATCAAGCCCCTGTTTGGTACCTATTATTTTTAAATCTCATTTTTTAAAAACTCATTTTCAACCACACATTATACCAATAAAATAATCTACACATAAATCCAAAAATATTCTCCAATTTTTAACTACACATTCTCTAAAAAATTTACTATTCGAAATCACATTATTCCAAATAATGGGTCTCAAACAGGGACCAAATGCAGTCAACGCGTTATCCATAACATAGTAATTAATTTCACTATGTAAAATGATTTCCATAATACCATTCAAATGTATATCAATGTGATGACATAATATTTAGTTTTAGTTTCAATAAATTATTAATTATCATCAGTACCTCTTACGTTGATGCAAGCAAGTTTAATTCAAATAATTAAAAAATTAATAGTCACCGTTTTCTAAAAAAAATTACTGCTTTCTAGAAAAAAAATCTATTAAGAAGTGTAAACAAACTTATTTGTCACTAATATTTTTAACTAAACAAAAAAGAACAAATATTAAAGTTTAATAAAATATTAATCTAATTAATGCACAAATAATGTAAGAAAAAGTAAAGCTATTTTTGTTTTTCAAAGTTAATGTGTAGTTTTCCAAATGTATTAATTTCTTTATAAAATTTATTTTTTATAAAGAAATTAATGATGAATATTAATGCATTTCAATTGATAAAAAAAAAACACTTATTTATCTCTCATATTTTTAAATAATCAAAATAAATAATTAATACAAAAGTTAAAAAAATATTTGCACATCCTTTCAATGCAAATTAGCAGAATATTTGAATAGAAATTGCGATTAGAAATAAAATTTATTAATTAATTGAATGTTATAAATAACAATGCGATTAAAAAAAGTTAAGGATATAAAAGCAAAACTAAACAAACACCGAAGATCTATCTCGCAATTAAACTATGGTGTAAATTTTAAAAAATGTGTTGTATGAATATTGTTCCCTAAAATAATATATATATATATATATATATAGACAAACTATTAGCATTCAATACATGTAGTCAAGTGCCTATTTACAATGCATTACACACTTTCCCATATTAAATGTCTCATTAATTGTCAACAACTCATTTTCCAATTCCGGAAATTCAATTGAAAAAAAAAAAAAAAAATTCCTAAAATAGAAACTGAAAATGGGCGGGAAAAATTTTGACGACTGTTCTGCTTTAATATATAATATAGATTCCACAATATATTTATATTTGGCGAATACTTTAGTATTATTTACCAATGTATTAAGTAAAATACTAAAGTATCCGACAAACATAGCATCCTCAATATCTCACTTATTTTTATTTATGGATTAAAATGATGTAGTATTGAATTTATAATGCTTATACTAAACTTAAAAGAAAAGTGTTGACATATTTTATTACAAATCAAATTTGTATTTTCAATTGGAAAATTGCATTCGTACAGGGCCTATACCTGTAGGATTACTCTTTTCAATATACCAAAATTATTCACTAATTTTACAATATATTTTGTACGATACAATATCCGTGCATCGCACGGGTGATGCACTAGTGATGAATATAGTATTGGAGAAAAAATCAATTCTCCCACCCAAAGTATTTGATACCATATTTGAAATAATCAATTTTCCACCCAAATCACATATTAAAAACACAATAAAATAACAAGACAAAGAAAGCAAGAATTTAATGTGGCTCAATCAAGTGCCGACAACTACAAAAGAATAACATTTTTATTAATAAGACAAATAAACCACTCAATACAATATCTTTCACCCTCACAACTTCACACTATACAAATAAAGAAAAACAAAAGTTTTTTTTTTTTTAAAATTTCTCTCTCTCTCTCTCTCTCTCTCTCTCTCTCTCTCTCTCTCTCATCATTGTGTTTAGCGTGCGCGGCACCGCACACAATTCTTTTCCAATTCATTGGCTGCACACTTCTTAATCTGTCGTGCGGCCGTGCCTGAATCCAATTGGAATTAAATCATCCAATTGTAATTAAACACTAATCATCCAATTGCAATTATATATTATTCATCCAATTTAGGCATTATTCATCCAATTAGACACTATGTAGTCAACAATTGGATGCACTATTATTCCAATTAAATACTATGAGGGCAAATTGTTCAAATTTCCCATCAATTTAGACATTATTTTTCCAATTGAATGTGCAATTGACACTGTTCATCTAATTACAATTAAACAATATTCATTCAATTGTAATTAAATATCATTCATCCAATTTAGGTACTATGCGAGCAAATTGCTCGGATTTCTCATTAATTTAGGCATTATTCATCTAATTAAATTTATGCACTATTCATCCAATTAAACACTATGCAAGCAACAATTGGATTTAATGCATTATTTGGTCAACTGTCCAAAGATTTATAGAAACCTCATATTCCTATTTTTATCGTTTTGTGTTACTTATTTCTTTTGTTAAATTAATTATGATGGTTTAAATAAAGTCGTAATAGCAATATCTTAATATTGATGTGAAGCTTTCGAACAATACTTTGTTACATTATTTTCGAATTACTAAACTGTACCAAAAATGTTAGTCATTTAAAATGATCAATTAGAATAAATTTCATCTTTCATTAATTTTTTCTTTCGTTTTCCTTTTTGATTTGTTCCAAATTATAGGTTACTTTACTTATTGAAATTATATTAATGTCTTCATTTTTTAATGTACCCCAATTTAATATACATTGTTATCAACACATATGAACTACTTATTATTTAATTAATGTAGGGGTATATTAAGTAAAATGTAAGCAAATTTATAGTTCTAATATATAATAATTATGTTTTCTTAATCCATGTAAAAATATAAACGAGTCTATCTTTATGGGACATATGGAGTATCAAACCAGAAATCATTATTCGTAGCTTCTCTAATAGGAAAATACTAGCAATATACGTGTAATGCATGCACCAAAACTAGTATATATAAAATCATGTCAAAAAGTAACCTAATTGCAATTTTGGTTAATTTCCTAATTGGATTAGAGTCTCTTAATTATTTTCCTTATATAACAATATCAATAATTTTTTCCCATTTCCACTTGGTATTACATGCTCCTAACTTAATTTGACCACTTTTCTTTTCCTTACCACATAAGAATTCTTTCTTCCAAAAAAAAAAGGGTAAATCCCAACAATCTATATCTTTGAACTACTTTCTTCAATTTTCTTATCATTAGTCACAAATTCCATCTTGGCCACTTCACAAATTTTAGCAGTAGTAGAATAGATTTTTCGGTGTAACTCCAACCTGGCAGCTATACTTAAAATTGTCTTCCCCATTAGATTGTACAAATTCTCAATCTTTTCACCTTTAATTTTTGGCACGTAATTTTCTTCACAATCATCACACTGACTTTGTTGGAATATTCATAGCCCAACGTGTCCAATGCTCCCAACAATATTAAACTTTGCCTCGATCTTGAGACATGCAAAACACATGTTATTCATCTCACAACTCTATTAAACATCTTCACATTCACCGTACTCGAACACCTAACTTCGAGTTTTTTTATTATTAGCCACAAAAACATTACGCTCATCACATGACTTATAATTGTCCAACTAATCTCTATTTGGAAAAAAAAAAAAAATCCAGAATTCAAAAACCAATCACTAGCTAAACTCCATAATTAACAACACACAAAATATCTTCAGGACATAATTATTCTCCATCACATTTATAGAATGTGAATTTTCTAAAATTTCTTTACCCTTTATTTTCAATTCAAAACGTTTCATCAATTCTTCACAGTCTCTTCTAATATGACCCTTCTTGTGATAGTAATAGCACACCACGTCTTTCCTTGAGTGAGATTGAGAACGATCCATCTGACCATAATTTCTTTCTCGTGATGTACCTCTACCATGCCTAGAGATGGCAATGAGATTGGGTATGGGTCGGGTTTGCCAAACCCATACCCCACCCAATAAAGATTTATAACCTCCATACCTACCCATATACTCATTTAAGAATTTCGGGTCGGGGGCAAGTTTGCTTTTATACCCATTTAAAACTCATTACTAATTATTTATTTTTTTTATTATTTTTTAGGCTGTATATAGGTTATATGTGCTCTGAATTAACTTGAATCAGTTAAATGTCGGGCTTCACTTGAATTTGATTTGAAAAAAGCTCGTTATATGTTGAAACTAAATAAACGAATTTGAACAATTTTCTTAGACGTTAATAAAGTCAATAGTTTAAACATATTAAGGTTTAAACGTTAACAATGTCAATAGATATTTGGGTTCTAATTTTTATTTATTTTATTTATTTTTTTTAAACAATCGCTTTTGTTTAAAATTCTATAATTTTTAAGGAAATTAATGGGTATGCGGGTCGGGTATGGATATTGTAGTAAAACCCACACCCGACCCATACCCATGTCGGGTTTTAAAGTTTACCTTCATACCCTACTCACGAACTCATTTAGTTGGGTAATCCCCACCTATTTATATCGAGTCTCTAACGGGTATCGGGTTCGTGAGTATTATTGACATCCCTTACCATGCATATTCTCAGAAGTGGTCAACAAAACCTGATAATCATTCATATTACCACTTGGCTTCTTAATGTTGGCCATCTCTAGCAAAGCAATCAAAACGTTATTCACCGTCAAAGTAGATTTATTAACTAGCAACGTAGTCACCAACGTCTCATATGATTTAGATAAGAAAGGTAATAGAATAATATTCTTATTTTCATTCTCTATTTTTACATCCACATTCAACAACTGAGTCAAGCATTTGTTACACTTATTCAAGTGGTCCCTAAAGTCAGTATCATCATCTATCTTCATCTCATATAATCGTTTCATCAAATAAAGCTTATTAGTTAGGACTTAGACATAAATAAATCTTTCAGTGTTTTCAATAACCTAGAAGCAGATTTCTCATTCAAATCACTATGCTTTACCTCAGATACAAGAGTCAATCTGATAGCATTGACAATTTTTGCTCCAATGCATCTTCTATCCCTTTGGCATCTTACCCTTTAAAGCTTTATAAAGTCTATGTTGCACTAGAACATCTTTAATTGTGCTTCTCCAAATATTAAAATTATTTTTTCCGTTAAATCGTTCCATTTAGAACTTGGAACCTGTCCACATCTTCACAATAATCCCAATGTTTTAACCTTGAGCTTTGATATCACTATTGAAAAAAAATCAAGTTTTCCACCCAAAATATCTTATACAACTGTTGTGAAAAATTAATTTCCCACTCAATTTACATAGAATAAATACAAAACAAAATATAAAACAAGAATTTAACGTGGCTCAGTTGACTGCCGATAACCACATAAGAACACCTTTATTAATGAAAACGATAAATTACTTAATACAATATTTTTCTCACCCTCACAATTTCTCTCTTTACAAATAAAGAACAACAAACAAACATATATTTTTTTTTTTTTTCTCTTTTTTCTTCACCTCATGGCTCTCTCTCTCTCTCTCATTTCTTATTGTGTTTCACGCACACTCACCGCACTCATTGGCTGCAAACTTCTCAATCTGCCGTGCATGTATACATAATAAAATCATGCCAAAAATAAACCTAATTGCAATTTAAATTAATTTCCTAATTGAATTAGGTTCTCTTAATTCTTTTCTTTATATAATAATACCAATGTTATTTTATTTTTATTTTTTTCATTTTCCACTTGGTATATAAAGAAAATACTCCTAATTTAGGGGGGTTTATTCAATGTAGATTTTGAATGATTTTTAAAGATTTTAAAGGATTTGAAAAATTTAGGTGTATTCAATTTAGACTTTAGAATTTCCATAAAAATTTTGATGTATTTAATATAGATTTTAATGGACTTTCTAAAAGTCCATAGAAGTCATGGTGTATTGTACAAGGGTTAAGTACACAAATACAAATCTTGAAGAGGCTTAATTTTTAATATCAGGCATTCTGAAAGTTATTTTAAGAATGTAAAACATATTACCAAAATCAGGTAATCAGGCAAATCATATTGACTGTTTGTAATTAATAACAATTGTAACTTAATTTCAAATTTGTGATCAATTACAAATGTAACTAACTAATTATTTACAATTAAGTTGCAATTCATAAAACATGACATATTTTCTTGTTAAAAATAATTGAATTAGTTACATTCACCTTAATTACAACTTAATTACATTGGGTTATTAGTTACAATTTAGAATTAATTACAATTGTAATTTTATTTCAATTTTGCTATTAAATACAATTGTCACCACCACCTCCACCTAAAACAATTACCACTAACTATCACCGATAACCACCATCGAAAATAAAATTGTAACTTTATTTCAAATTTGTAATTAGTTACAATTGTAATTTTAACTACAACTGCAATTAATCAGATTTTGTAGGCAAATCATATTGACTGTCTGTAATTAATTACAATTGTACCTTAATTTCAATTTTGTGATCAATTACAAATGTAACTAACTAATTAATTGCAATTAAGTTGCAATTCATAAAACATGACATATTTTCTTGTTAAAAATAATTGAATTAGTTACATTCACCTTAATTACAACTTAATTACATTTGGTCATCAGTTACAATTTAAATTAATTACAATTGTAATTTTAATTTAATTTTGCTATTAAATACAATTATAACCACCACCACCTAAAACAATCACCACCAACTATCACCAATAACCACCGTCGAAAATACAATTGTAACTTTATTTCAAATTTGTAATTAGTTACAATTGTAATTTTAACTACAACTGTAATTAATCAGATTTTGTAATTAATTACAATTGTAATTTTCTTTCAATGTTTCGATTAATTACAGTTGTAACTAATAAAATTGTAAAACATGATAGATCTTTTTGTTGAAATTAATTGAATTATTTACAAAATTTAATTAGTTACACTCACCTTAATTACAACTGCAATTATAACTTAATTAAATTTTGTTATCAGTTTATAATTAATTACAATTGTAACTTTATTTCAATTTTGTAATTAATTGCAATTGTAACTTATGAATTAGTAAAACATTAGTATAATTTGTAATTAGTTACATTAGTGTAATTTGTAATTAGCCACCACTACAACCACCGTTGAAAATAAAATTGTAATTTTATTTTAATTTTTTAATTAATTACAATTATAAATTTATGTCAATTTGTAATTAGTTACAATTGAAATTTTAATTACAATTTTAACCAATCATCACCACCACCACTAGCCATCACTACTAATATTCAACCACCGTAAGTCATGCAGTTCTAGAACTATCTCACAAAAAGATTTCCTTTCCCTTCATAGATTGTTTATATATATATATATATGCAAAGAAGCACCGTCCAAACCAGGCTGTAGAAGAAGAAAATTGTGTGAGGCTAGAGGTAGAGAGCCACCGTCCAAAAAGGGCTAAGACCGAAAGCAGAAGCCAAACCAAGAAATTGACACAAACTCGGTGGAAGAGAGAGGAGATCAACGAAGCTCGACTAAAACAAGTCTAAAACCATCGGGAAACCATATTTGATGAGCTCTCCATTCCTGTACTTGTCAAGGCCCATAAATATCGTGAAGTCTCCGGCTTTAGGTCGAACCTTGAAGTAGAAAACCATTGCTTCAATTTCCCTCGAGTGTTTCGAAAGTTTTTCCCAAACTTTTGATTTATAATTACCTGATTTAATAAAATAGTTTCTAATAACCTGATTATAAAAATTTTAAGGGTTAAGATCACAATTACACACATTTAGGCTTGAAAATTTTTGTAATCAGGTGATTTGTAACTAATTACACAAGTATCAAAATAATTTTCAAAGTCATATTTTTTTAATCAAAATCATGTACTGTTATTAATCACAATTGTAAATTTATTTCAAGTTGTAATTAGTTACAAGTGTAATTTTAACTACAATTGCAATTAATTACCACCGACCACCACCTAATTTGTAATCGGTCACCACCACAACCACCGTCGAAAATACAATTGTAACTTATTTCAATTTTGTAATTAATTACAATTGTAACTTATGAATTAGTAAATCATTAGTTTAATTCGTAATTTGTAATCAATTACATTAATGTAATTGTAATTAGTTACCACCACAATTGTCGTCGTCGGATCACCATCGGAAATACAATTGTAACTTTATTTTAGTTTTGTAATTAATTACAATTAAAATTTTATTTCAATTTGTAATTAGTTTAAAGAGCATATATGCTGATACTAACACAGTAATTGGTTTTTCCCAGTTTTTAGTGCATTTATTCTCCTCCACTCGTATAAAAATTGAAAAGGAACACAAACTTGAATCATGAACGAATTGTTCATGTTTCTTGTTGCAGTATCAAAATATTTTATCCTTTTTTTCTTGTGAAAAAGCTGTGATTTTTTTTTTTTTAATTTGAAATAAATCTAACCTTTGATGTAAACGTGAAGCGAGAAACAAAGAAAATAGAAGCAAGCTTTTTCGTTTTTACTGCTTGAAGAAAAGATCAAATTAACACGAATTTATTGGCCTAAGGACTAGTTTCAGTTGCATCACAGATTAAGAATATGACGATGACTTCAAGAAGAAGAACTCGAATCCGGGGAGAAGTCACCGGAAGAAGTGGCAGAAGCTTTGGCTGAGAATCTCTTGGTGTTGATGTTCTAGGAGATGGATGCAGCATATAAAAATTTCTTCTCAGCAATTGCTTTCTCCTCTTCAAAAGCATATAAAATATCTTCTCAACAATTACTTTCTCCTCTTCAGAAGCATATAAAACTTCTTCTCAGCAATTGCTTTCTCCTCCAAACCTGACTTCTTCCGAGTTGACTCGGATACATCGATCCACTCAAGCTTCTCGACCGTTGGCAATTAAATCTTCAACAAAGGCTTTTGATTATTGGAATTTAGTGCTATTTGTGTTGTGAAATCTATTACTTGACTTTGCTCGAAAAAATAAGAATGGAAAGCAAAGATGGAGAATAATATTTATTTGTCTTTCATTAACCTCCAAGATTTTGAAAGACTTTAAAAAAAAAATTGTAATTGTAATTTTATTTTTTATATATTTTTCTTTCATAATATTTTTAGAAACCTTAAACATTTGACTAAACAAATCATTATTTCTCTTCTCTTCAACTTTTTAAATTTTTTTCTTTTTAATATTTGGGCTCTCTTATTTTTCATCGTTTTCTTCAATTTTTCTATGAAAATAAATCTAAACTAAAATTCTATAAGATCTTATAGAAAAATAATAATTAAATTGTATCAAAACAAATAATAATAAATAAAGTGATTCTAGAAATTTCTATAGAAAAATTTTTATATTCAAAATTTTTTATTAACATAGTACAATTTTTATGTCGATATCAAACGGATTTTATTTTTTCCCCATTTTTTAAATCACAAATGTTTCTCTGTTTTAAAACTATTTATATCTCTCATGCTGTATTTTTTTTTTTTTTTTTGTAATTCACTTGACTTATAATTATTATTAACAATTCACATCATAAAAAAATTAATCTATTAGCGTTTATGTAACACCCCAAGTTTAAGAGTCTAAAACCTAGGCCTGTTAACTTCCATTCACATTATATGCGGAAAAGAAATCATTTAAAACCTCAACATAGTCATTTTTTTATTATGAAATTCTTACAAAATTTCGGCAGAGTCTCCTCTATAAATTGGACTTAACCAACATGTAGAGGGACATCAAAACTATTTTACAACATAAAACTCAACTCAAATAAAAACCCAATATTCAACATACAACCCCAATTCTACTTCAAACTCCAACATCACCACACTATTTCAAATTCAATCCCCAAACTCCTCAACACAACATTTTGTATCAATAAACTTCAATTTAATGCAATAGGTGATAATATAACCAATATTAGAAATTACATAACTAATTTAAAAACTAATCTCAACCAAACAATTATTAACATAAAATGAATGAATTAAGAAATAATTAATCATAAACTTCATTAACTTCAAATTTAACTTTATTAATTAATGCGACGATGGGTACTGTCGGAATCAGCCGCCAAGTGTTCCCCTCGGATCATCTAACTTTCATCACCTGAAATATGGGGAGGGATTGGGGTGAGCTAAAGCTCAGTAAGTAAACTGTATGCATGAATGCATGCTTATGACATGAATGCTTTAAAAAATTCCATATATGTATTCCCATTTACTTTACTTTCCAAAACATTCAAACTTTTCAAACTTTCACTTAACATTTCAAAACTTTCACTTGACATTTCAAAACTTTCACTTCATTTCCATCGTGAGCTCACTTGGTGTAACTTCTAGTCAATCAGAATACAGTGAGCAATTACTTATTTGGAACCAGATTACATTCACATTTCCACCGCAAAGCGGTTTAACATTCACTTTCCCACCGCAAAGCGGTTTAACATTCACATTCCCACCGCAAAGCGGTTTAACAGTCCACCGTAAACGGTTGAACATTCCGTCGCAAAGCGACTTAATTCGGGTACGCCGGTCCCCCGCGCCCCATTTCCCACTCACAACTTTCATGAACTAGAAGTACACCCATTCTTTCTTTAAAAACTTGGGATACATAACTTTTGAACAAACTTGCACCTTGACACATTTCTTTCATTTAAAAATATTTCACTTCCCAATTTCGATGCCAATGCATGCTTGATGATGCAATGACATGATAATGTGCATGCTTGAACATTCTTCATAATAACATATACTTTCACAAAGTAAATGAAATTCATCAAAGCAATTAAGTTGCAAGACAGTCATTTACACATAACTTTCACATTTACATTCAACTTTAATGAAAATAGGGGGAAGTTTACTTACTTGACGTCCTTAGCATTTACCGTTATTTGAATTTTCAAGTGGAGGAGTTTCGACTGCCCGTGTCGTCAATGTACCAAAATTCCTAATTATATCCATTCATCAATAAATATGACTTTTGACTCGAAACACATTTGAAATTCTTTTTAATACTAACCAAATCCCAGCATACCATATTCGCAACGAATAATAAAATTTCACTGAACATTACAAAGTCATCTTATCCTTTTTAATAATGGCAGAACATCCAATCGAGATCAATATTTCAAATTAACCTAAGTGTAACCTTGAACTACGAACAACACATATAATATCATATTCCAAAAAAGGAATTAACTACACACACTTTAGAAAGCTTTCTTAACTTTTAAATTTCAAACTAAAATAAATATATCAAACTTAAACCAAGGTTCACAAAGTTCTTACTAACAAATCTGACCATTCATGAAATTTTCCCCAAATCAGAAAGTTACAAATTTCAACTCATAATTAGATATTATCAGTCTTAAATTCACAAGTCATCCAGTCTAAAATTTGACATATATATATATAAATATATACTTTTATTAGCATTAACCCCCGAAATTGAAATTGACCAATTAAAATTTGAAATCATAACTGAGTGAAAATTAATAAAAACATTCATACAGCCCCTTAATATTTCAAAAATTACCATTATGCTTCAAATTAAGCTAGCAGTACAATTTAGAAGACATAACTTACGGATTTAGAAACTCGAAACTTCACACACGCACATTATCCAAAATTTGAAATCCACAACTAAGGTTAAAAATTCTATGTGTCTCACAATTTGATTCCAACATGTCTAAATACACTTACTCAAATCACAAACCAAATTCTAACTTTGGAATTTACTTATTTATAAATCAACATATAAACTAAACAATTAACTAACACAATTGAATTTATATTTATACCCTTTCTGCCTCAAAAAATGAAACTAAACATTTTTCAGAAATTCATTTACGTTTATTCCACTTTCCCAAATCCTAAAATTCTCAAATAAACAAATTTAAAATTCAACAATCTAATTAAGTCCAAATCTGAAATTCCTTCGTATAATGTGCCAGACTCGTACTCGTATATTTGAAATCTGAAAATCTGTTGTGGAAATTACATATCTATATATACATATATACATACACTAATTTATGTATCGCCCAAAATATGAGCTTAACAGATTAAAATTCAGAAATTCTACCAAAACCCAATCTGGAAAAAGTCTGAAAGCTTCATCTCAATACGTACATTTAACATATATACACATATATATACAAACCCATGTGTGTGCGTGTAAAAGGTTGGGTAAAACCGTGAGTGATCGTGCGAGTGTGTGCGTGAGCGCGGTGTGAGGAAGGAGCTGTTACCACAATAGTGGCTGAGACGATGGTCACGGCAGTGGGTGGTGACCTCCGGTGGGGTGTCGGTGGCGGCGTTCCGAGAGACAGAGAGAGAGAGAGAGAGCGACGTCCAGAGAGGGAGAGAACGAGAGGCCGAGTGGAGAGGAGCGTGAGTGAGGGTGATTAGGTTAAGTTAGGTTTTTAATCTTTTGGAATTTGCAAATCAGTCCCTCAACTCTCCTCTTTTGTTTAAGTAAGTCTATAAGTTCTATTTACCCTCGACTGACACCAAACTTTTCCCCCAAATTTCAAATTGACATAATAAAATAGAAAATAACATGCTTAGGCAATAAAACAATTAATCACATAGAATTGCACGTAAATAATTAAAATAACCAATTATAAACTTTCGAATTGGTACATTGATCGAGACGGCGTCCAAGTACTTCCATTGCAAAAATAATTTTAATCATAGACGTTAAAGATCATAAAATTATAATTTATAATAACATTCACCACAATATTACGTGAAATGTACAATTGCAAGAAAAATGAAAAGCGATCTTACAGTTTAAGTTTTTCAATTAAAAAATAAAAGTCTGTAAAAGTCTTTAAAAGTATTTGAAAGTCTTTTAAATCAATTCACAAAAGTCTTTGAAAGTCTTTTAAATAAATGTCCACTAAAGTCTTTAAAAATCAATATAAATCTATAAAAGTCAATAAAATTTAATGAAATCCATTGAAAAAAGTCTATTTGAAAAAAGTCTTTAAATTTTTTTCGAAATCCCAATTGAATAAACTTTAATCACTTTTCTTTTTCTTGCAAAATAAGAATTCTCCGTTCCAAAAATTTGGCTCAATCCAGGGAAGGACCCAGGAAGTTTATTCAGTATAGGCGACATTAATAAAGGCTAAAAAATAACAACATTATAACATAAATATTATATATATTAAAATGAAGTACTTTACAATAGTTCTTTACGGGTTTTCATACTTTGATATCTTCGTAAAATCACTTCATTATCAATCTTTAAAAATACTAGTGGTCGCCCGTACGTTGCACAGAATGTGGTAATAATTGTATATGTAATAGCGTAGATGGGTTGAAAGAAAAAAGTCTTCCAAAGAATATTAATTAGAGTTTGAACACTTTATTAAAACTCGAATAATGTCACATATGCTAGATTCTACAATCATTAATAGACTTACAAGTTGTGACCAATTTTCATTCGTTTCTCTTACTTAAACCATAGTCAACAATATCTCATAAGAGAAATTAAGTTCTAGACTTATGAAAAAAGGAAAAACGAAAAATCGATCAAAACTTGAATATAAAACAAATACAAAAAAGGAACATAAAAATAGAAATGGTGAACAGTGGTGATTTGGGAAATCGATCAAAACTTGAATAAGTACTACATAAAAAAAGGAAGAACCACACAAATAGAAATGGTGAACGGTAGTGATTTGGGGTATTCATATTACCTGTAGATGTTTCTAGATGACGGTAATTTGAGAAATTGTGATCATCAGAAAGAGGAGTAAACACCGTTGCGTGAAAATGTGGGAGTACTACATAGCATGGATGTTGTGTATTGATATAAGCAAAGACAGTTGCAACATAAATTTTAAATTAAAAATAGAAGATAAGATATTAGGATATTTATAAGTTATAACACCAGCCTTATGAATAGTAAAGAAATAGTGAAATCTTTAACCTCTTTTATATATGTTAGGATTAGGAAATAAAATAAAATAAGATATTAATTATTATATTACATAAATATAAATAAGTAGTTATGAAGAAATTGGTAAAAAAAAAAAAAAAAAGACGACATCAGTCTTATGAATAGTAAATGAATAGTATAAATAAGTTAAATTAGGAAGAAATTGGTAACACTTAAAAAAAAAAGGATGACATCAGACTTGTGAATAGTATTTTGACTTCTCCTCTTTTATAATAGTTAGGATTAGGATATCTTTCTCTAAATAAATAATTTGAGTAATGGGTTGGATTTGGACACTTGGTGTATAAGTAATTAGTAAATGGCCAAATGGGCTCAATCAGTCTGGAAGTGTGCAAGGCTGCAGGCAGAAATTGTCCATTTAAATAAAAAAAATTCATTTTTTTTATTTAAATGGGCCAACATATTAGGCTAAAATTCTCAGATTTTCAGTGCAGGCATATGCTTGAATTTAGCTGGACATAGGTTCGCAACTGGCTCAATCCCAACATAAAGTGCAATATCTCAAAGATGAATCACCATTGGAAAGCACATAAAGTTTGATGAGTAAATCGTAATCATAGTATAAGAAGGATTCGAGTAATGAAATATTTTAGTTGGATGATTTTGTTAAATTGTGATTTTTTTTTTTTTAACGGCTGTGACTTTTCCTATAGAATCTCAGTGTGACACGTTAGCAACAAAGAGATTGATAGATAAAGTGCAACATTTCAAAGATGAATGACCAATGGGAAGTGTTATTAAATCACAAACCGTAATCACTCAAAATACCAGGTTACTCAAACCATAACTGATGCGAACCCCTTTGGTGTTTAAACCAAAAATTCCCACAATAATTTGAAATTAACCCAAGAAAGCTAAAATGATAATATAAACCTTGACCCAAGTTTATTCTAGCCAAAATTCTAAGGGATAAACCTAGCCCAATAGATAGTTGTGGAATATAGTGGTGGTTCACTTAATTCACATGGCATCCTATGATTGACACTTCACTTACCTATGGGATTTGAATTTGAATAAGAGGGGAAACCCTTTCTTGACTCATGAGACTTGGCAAATAGTGGGTGGAGAGGTAGAAGTGGTAGAGGTCCAATATCTCCGGCGAAACCTTGCTACCTCCGGAGAACCTAGATCCGGTTGCCATTTCTCGAGGACAACGGTGTTATGTTTCGGTGTGTTTAAATGGTAGAAAACTGAGCTCAAACAAGGAACAAGAATAGAAGGCTGCTGGAACTTCAAGCTTGGAGCTGCTGGGATTCTTCTTCAATCTGGGAAATGAGCTTTGGAGCACAAAAAATGGTATCAGATCTATGGTGAATTAGATGGGTGAAGGTAGTTAAGGAGGACTCAAAAAAAGGAGCAAGAAGCAGTAGGAAAAGTGAAGCAAAATTTATCCATTTTTTAGATTCTGGACGAACTGAAAAAGGATGATTTCGGACGATACAGGACTCCGATCGAGGATCAGGGACCACCATCAGAACGGGCTTGTCGAGGAGAAAACTCGACTGAAATTTAGCACCAATCCGACGGTTGAAACAGAAGTTATTTTCCAGAGAAGAAGATGTTGGCGGACTGAAAAATAGCGATTTCGGCCAAACGGGAGCTCCAATCGCGAAACGGTCACCACCGTTGGGTTCGTGACGAGGAGGAGAAGCTTCCTGTGAATTTTGAAATTTTCCGACAAGCGGCTTCGACGGCGGTCCGGCGAGGCACTTCCAGGCAGAATTTTCAGCTTGATCTGCTCGTTCCATTTCTGAAGTCCTTTTTCAAAATCAACTCTCGATAATACGGACAAAGAAAAGTCCGCTTGGTTTGCATTGACTATCTCTTGTTTTAATTACGTACTTTATATTCTAGAGGCTATTGTGAGATGGCCATATCGTGTTGGGGGTTACCTTGCCGGTAACCATTGGTTGTTGGTAGAACTCACATAGGATTGAAATTTGAGTACATGCTTAATTTCTTAAAATTGTCATGTGTTACTTGTTATTATATTATTTGTGTGATCATCTTGAAGAGTAATTTCGGTGAAATTGATTTGATCTTGCATTTGTGTGTGGGTAATTGCTTTGTGTTAACTTGTTTGAATTTTCATTATTTCCATTATGGTTTCTCGTGTTGAATTGTCACAATGTAACGGTAAGGGAGATTATTCCATTTGGAAGCAAAAAATGAAGGTTATTTTAATTCAACAAAGAGTTTCTAAAGCACTTGATGACCCTAGTACTTATTCAAAAGCATTATTAGATAAGCTAGATGAAATTGCTGAGATGAATGAAATTGCACATAGTTGTATAATATTGCATTTATCTGATGATATAGTGGGGCAAGTTGAAAAGCACATGACTGCTAAAGATTTGTGGGAAGCACTTGACAAACTTTTTTTGGCAAAATCTTTAACGAAGAAGATTCACTTAATTCAAAAACTTTTCAACTATAAATTGGATCAAGGAAATGATCTTGAATCTGATTTGAGTGAGTTTAACAGTTTTGTCAAGTGTTTGATCCACAATGGAAAGAAATTTGATGATGAATATCTCGCTGCTATTATGCTAAATGCCATGCTTGAATCTTATAGAGATGTTAGGAATGCTATCACATATGCTAAGGACACTGTGACCCTAGATATTGTAGTTGAGGCTTTAAGGGCTAGGGAGCTCGAGATGAAGAGGGAGTCAAGGGGTAGCAGCTCGAGGTAAGAGAGTTTGTTTAGTGGCTTTAGAGGGAGAAATGAGTCGAGCGAAAACCACTTCCAAACGAAGAAGGGTAGAGGAAAATCGAAGGGTAGGTCCAAGTCTCGGGATAGGAGTGTTAAGAAATGCTACTATTGTGGTAAAATTGGACATTTTAAAATAGACTGTGATGACTTTAAGAAGAAACATAGACCTCAGCAGAGTGATGATCAGAACCTAGTTGCTGTAGGTGATGCTTTCGATAGTCTTCATATGATGACCATAACATGTGATGATGATAATGTCAACAATACCCTTGATAGACCATAAACGATGAATGTGTTTGAAATTGATTTTGACAGTGAGTAGGTTTTAGACTTGGGTGCCACTGTCCATATGAGTCCTGTTAAATCTTGGTTTTATAACTATAGAGAAGTTAAGCATAGGAAAGTGTACTTAGGGGACAACTATACACAAATTTTGGAAGGAGTTGGTGATATTACTATTAGGATGCATGATGACATGATCATATCTCTTTTGAATGTTAGGTATGTCTCGAGCCTCGCGAGGAACCTCATTTCTTAGGCATTTTGGAAGATGAAGGTTATGAGTACAGATCTCATTTCGGAACCATGAAAGTGAGTAGAGGCTCTCTAGTTGTTATGAAAGGTCCAAAGAGGAACGAATTGTATACCCTTGAAGGTAAAGCCTTAAAGGTCTACGAGTCTGCATTATCTACAATTTATGAAGATAGATCAGATCTTTGGCACAAAAGGCTGGGACACATAGGGAACAAGGGGTTGAAGTGTCTTAGGGATTTGAGTTTTTTAGGAAAGGATAGTGTTACACCTTTAAACTTTTGTGAGACGTGTTCTAGGAAAGTTACACAGGGTTAGCTTTGGGATAGGTGAACACAGCACTAATAGACCCTTAGACTACATTCATGCTGATTTGTGGGGACCAGAAAAACATCCTACAAATGGAGGTAGTAGATTTTTCCTATCTATTGTTGATGACTACTCGAGAAAAGTTTGGGGGTATCCCCTTAAATCCAAATCTGACACTTTTGGTAAGTTCAAGTCCTGGATTGCCTTGGTTGAGAAACAAATGGGGAAAAGTGTAAGAACTCTTAGGATGGACAATGGTCTAGAGTTTTGCAACTTTGAGTTCGATACCTTCTGTAAGGATAGAGGTATCAGGAGGCACAGGACTGTGAGATCTGCCCCCCATCAGAATGTGGTAGCTAAGAGGATGAATCGGACTTTAATGAATGAAGTTAGATGCATGCTGATTAGTTCGGGGTTAGCCAAAGGATTTTGGGGTGAAGCTGTTTGCACCGCTGCCTATTTGATAAATAGGTCTCCTTCTAGTACTGTTGACTTTAAGACTCCCCAAGAATTGTGGACTGGGAAACCTCTAGATTTATCACACCTTAGAGTATTTGGTTATGCGGCCTATGCACATCAGATTGAGGGTAAATTAGACCCTAGGGCTACTAAGTGTCATGTTAGGTTATCCTGAGGGAGTGAAAGGTTACAAGTTATGGGTTTTAGATGGTAAGGGCATGAAAGTTATCAACAGTAGAGATGTGAAGTTTAATGAACTTGATATGCCTTATCTTAAGACCATGGATAAACAGATTGAGAAAGGGGAATCTTCTGCTGAGAAGAAGATTGATTTTGAGGTTAAGAGATTAGGTGAAGATAATCCAGAGGGTAGTGAAACCCAACCTCAAGTAGAAGTGGAACAAGAAGTCATGGCAGAGCAACCTGAACTAGAAATTCTTGAAATTCTTGAAACGAAAGTCCCTGATCAGGAAACATCTGCAGGTACTAATTTGGAGAACTACCAATTAGTGAGAGATAGGGAGAGGAGACAAGTTAGACCAAATATAAAATACATCTCTTCTAATTTGATAGACCATGTCTTAGTTTCAGGTAAAGCCTTAGATTCAGTTGTGTTGACCTATGGTTAACTTAACCTTATTGTTTTGATCATAACAAACAACAATTTATTATGTTATTAACAATTGTACTTCAAGTGTTTCATGTAATGATAAATATTCAAAGCACTCAATGTTTAAATCGTCTCTCAAAGATATAAATCAAAACTATGTGATTAAGCACATGAGACGCAAAGAAGATCAAGAAAGAATTGAAGACATTCAAGATCAAGATTTAAGTCGGAAAGCATAACATGAAGATCAAGAATTCAAGCATACAAGATTAGAGTTCAAGTTCAAGAGTTGATTTAACCTATATAAAGGTATAACACTCTCAATCTTTAGCGATAAAATCCAAGGAGCTCGAAAATAATTTTTATGCATCAAGACACTTACTTGAAAATTTGTCACTTGCATAAAATATTTTTATTTAAGTCAATATTGCTTTTCAAAGGTTATTTGATCTTAAATCATGATTATTCTATGTTAAAATACTTTGAAAAACAAGTTAGAAACCTAAAAATCATGCAATTTCAAGTTTTTCAAAAGTCAATTTTCGGTCAACCGAAAGTCCAACTATTGAAAATGTGTAACGGCTATATGCATATTTCGGTCGACCGAAACTCCAGAATTGGTCAACCAAAAGTTTCTGAATTTGATTTTCTTGATCTATAAATAGTCTTCTCTTTTGCTTTCAATTTCAACAACCAAGAGGAGATTTTAGAAAAGTTTTCTTGTGAAAAATTCATTGTTCTTACTTGATTTATATTTATCTATCTGTATTAGAATACTTTGATTGATCCAACTTTGTTTTATCAAAATTCATCAAAGTTTTTGAAAGAAAGTTTTTGTGAAGATTCTTGGTTTTACATTGTATAAACTTCCTCAACATCTTCACATTATATATTGGAATTGAAGTATAAGTCTCTCTTTGTTCTAAATTTGTTTTAATCTTTTAAAAGAGAGAAATTCCAATTAAGGAACTTTGGTTATTTGTACTACATTTTTCATTATCATTTGATTCGTCAAAGTTTCATTGCCGAAACACTTTGAGCTTAACTTATTGTTAATTATTCAAGTGTGACATCTCTTGGTACTTAATTTGATTCAATATTTTAACAAGAGATTATTTGAAAAACTTTGTTTGATTGCATTGAACTTTTCATTATCATTTGCGTCGAAGTTTTTCTCTAACACTCGAGCTTATTTCATTGTTATCTATTGAAGTGTTAGCCTAACTCTCTCGATACTTAATTTGAGTATATCATTTGTCAAGATAGTTATTTCAACTGTAAATTCAATTCATTATATCTTGTGGTTTCGAGAGCTTTGTGAAAACTCGATTGTTGGTTAAGGGTAGCTGCTCATTGTTGTAAGTCACCTAGGATAAGTGCTCCTTGTTGTAAGTCACTTAAGGGTAGGTGCTCCTTGTTGTAAGTCACCTAAGGGTAGGTGCCCCTTTTTGTAAGTCACTTAAGGATATTGTACTCCTTGTTGTAAGTTGCCAATATAGTGGATTTGGCCTTACTCGTGACGGAGAGCTCGATGACGGAGGACATAGATCACGTTGGTTGATTGAACCTCCTTAAATCGCGTTTGCATTCTCTTATCCCTTTTACTTACTTACATTGCACTTACTCTATTCTATCAATTTATATTGTGCAACACTATATCTAAGTGTTTTACTTGCTTTATCAATTAAGTTTACACATTTGTAGCACACTACATTGATAGTTAAGTTACTTGCAACACTAAGTGTTTATATTTGTACCCATTGGTTTTTAAGTTTTAGATTGTTTTTTTAAAAAAAAGTTTATAAACTAATTCACCCCATTTTGGTTAGTTTATCTTGGGCTAACAATTGGTATCAGAGCTCAGGTGCTCATTTTTAAAAGATTTTACAATCTTGAGTTAATGGCTAACCATAATCTTGAGGGGCATTCTACAAATCGTCCTCCTTTCTTTAATGGTATACATTATAACTATTGGAAGACTAGAATGATGATTTTTGTTCAATCAATAGATTATAATGTTTGGGAATTCATCGAAAAAGGTCCTCATAAGCTTACTAAAGTTATCAAGGTTGATGAAAAATCGGATCAAACTATTTCAAAACCTAGAGAGGAATATGATGATGATGATAGGAGAAAATTGACTTTAAATACTAGAGCCAAAAATATACTTTATTGTGCTTTGGATAAGAATGAATTTAATCGTATTTGCACATGTGATTCCGTATTTGATATTTGGCATACATTAGAAATCACACACATGGGTACAAGCAAAGTGAAAGAAACTAAGACAAATCTTTTATTTAAAAATTTTGAAAATTTCTTTATGAAGCAAGATGAGCCCATTATTGCATGATTACTCGTTTTACCGATATTGTCAATGGTCTTAAAGGTTTTGATCATAAATTTACTAACGTTGAACTTGTGAGTAAAATTCTTAGGTCTCTCTCCCAAGATTGGAATCTATTGAGGATGGTGATCGAAAACACGATAGACGTCAACACACATCCATTGGAGGAGCTTTATGGAACATTGATGACTTTTGAGCTCAACAATGCCGAAACAAAGGAGAGGACAAGAAAAGGAAAAGAAGAGGCCAAGTGTGAAATTGCTCTTAAATCATCACATGATAAATGCTCATCAAACTCAAACATAAGTGATGAGGAAGTTGATGACCTTGCTATCTTTATCAAGAAGTGGAGAAGCGTTCGCAACAATCATTGAATCCAAAAGAGAGACGAAAAAGATGAAAAGATTGTATACTATAATTGTGACAAATCCAGTCACAAAGTATCGAGTGTCGAAGCAAGAAAAGATTCTTAAAAAAGAAGGCTCTACAAGCCCATAGTTGACTCGGAGCTTCACAAACATGCACTTCAAAAATTGTTTGCCTCGAATGATTGATTTTCCTTGTCGAGCCTCCAATGATTCTCATTAGTAACGCAAAGATCATCAAATGATTTTATTCAACAACTCAAAATCACGAAGTACTAGAGGGATACAAATACAAGCAGACTAACTGTTAAGATTATATAAAATCACAAAGAAACTAATCACCAAGATCTTTCCAAGTATTACAACATGAAGTTGAAATATGTACAGAGTAAAAACCCTCAAAACAGAAAAGAAGACAAAGTAAGCTACTAGAAAGAAAAGAGTGAGACGAGAGAGAAAATGTCTGCACCTGAATAAACCCCAACACACATTTTGGTCTTTACATAGAATGGAGATTAATGGCCAAGAGCATCTCAAAACAGATACAACGGATTGTAACAAATTATGTTAATATGGGCCATTTAACCTGGTTTGAAGAATGGGCCGATCACTTCAATTGGGCAGTTCACTAGTAACGGGCTGCTTCTTGTTAGACTTTAGCACTCTATGTACTAAAAGGGGCTAGAATTTATACTGGGTTGCTACAATTCTTAGTCCAATTACAGCTTACAATCTCCACCTTAAGGGAATAAAAAAAACCTTCAAAATTTGAAACACAAGCAGTATCAAATTCAATCAGATTTAAAGAAGTTAAAAAAATTTTATATTAAGATATTGGAATAAGGCAACAAGTTTTTGTAACTGGAATTTCCAACTAACAAAAGTCCTATTTAATACAAAAAGTAAAGTAGAAGTAGACTTTTTATTATCCATTTTTTCAGCAAAGTCAAAATCAACAAAGCCTTTAAGTTTTAAACCATCCTTTTTTCTTTTCGAAAAATAAGATTCAGATTTAAAGTATCTTTAAGATATCTAAGTAAAGATTTCAAAGCTTCCCAGCGTGTTTCACCATTACTCATAAATCTACTTAAAATACTTACAACAAAGACAATATCAAGTCTGGAACACTTGCATCATTAAATCCTTTAAAGTTGACTTTTTCTCTTCTTGTTGTTGAAATAGTGGTGGGTTGCCCTGAGTTTGAGTTCTTTGACCCTGATCATTACTCCTTGAAAATTTCATATAATTCTTCCAACTTGGATTGTATGTGTTGGAGTAAGGATTGTTCTACTGCCTTTGAAAACTTTGCGTATAACTGACTTCCTTAGTCAGATAAGAGTGTGTGGATACTAAAGGACAACTTACAGTTGTATGATCTTCCCCAAAACCCCCAAACTGATGCTTGTTGATGAACAATGCTCACATTCTAAGTTAGACTGTCTATTTTTTTTTGTTAGCACTTCCAAATGAGAGGCCAATGTAGTGATTGCATCAACACTATGAACACCCACTGTTTTCTTCGGCATTTCCTTTTCAGTTGGCCACAGAGAGTGATTTTTTGCTATTCTTTCATACAATTCATGTGCTCGATCTATGTGTAAGTTCATCACTGATCTGCTTACTGAAACATCAACCATATTCTGGTAATTAGGATACAAGCCTGAGTAGACATCTAAGAATTTTTGAAATTTCCATATTTTGACATTTTCTGAAGTACGCCTTGAACCTCGCTCATGTTTCTGGATAAGTATCGAGATCTCTCTGTTTGAAAGTGTGGGACTTCATTCTTGATTTGAAGAACTTGAGATGGTGGGAAAACTTTCATGGTGCATTTCTGCGCCATGTCATTCCAAGAAATGATGCTCCCATGGAGGAGTAAGCGTAGCCATTTTATTGCATTATCCTTTAAAGTATGAGGGAACAAAAGTATTCTAAAAGCATCAGCATCAAGAAGGCTTGTATAAATTTAACATATTTAATTTTCTTTTCTTGGACAAATTAAATCCGTCATAAACATGATATGAATCTTTTCCTATTCTTAATACGATTGTTTATAATGCATTAAAGAATGCAATCATCAAAGGGATTACACACGTCATATTTTTATTCTTAACATCTAGTGTTCGTGTGTTTATCTTACCGTGTTCTATACATATTGTCAGTTTCCAAAACTAAAACAAGCAAAATTATCTAATTGGTGATCAAGCAATCAAATAATACAGTGAGAATGCAAAATAAATCAAGAAACGCGTGAACATACTAAATTATAGACTCCTGAATTAAAATAATAACAACTAGGGTTCATCTTCATCCAATACATAAGAGAACTCTAGCCTAACATCTTTAACTATGAATTACACAAAAAGAATTGGAAAAATATTACTCAAAAATTAAAACAATGGAATGAATTGATTGGATCAATATCTTCTTCTTGAATCTCCAACCTAGATTAATGATCTTCACGTTCTAGATGTGTTCTTAAATTTTGGCCTAATTTTATCTCTAAATTGTACATCCAAATTTGATAATTGAAACACCCCATAATGTAGACTAACATGATGTGGCGCACGACCAGATTTTTGCATTTATTTTCATGTTTCGATGACAACACGTGGCATATAAAACATATTGCGGAAATATTCTTATTTTTCTTTTTGTAAGCCGATGACATAAACGATGTCACTTAACTGAGATTTCAAAATCACTTTACTTTAAAATAAAATTCATTCGTTTAAAAAATAATTATAAAACATTTAATATAAGATCTTGATTTTAAAATAGAACCAATAATAAAATATCGAGTTTGAAAATTCAAACACAAGACCTTATTCAGTGAGTCTAGAACTCATAGGTCATCACCTAGCACAGCACTATCTGTCTCACCGTCTGAAGATCCGCACCAATCCCCTTTTTCATTTCTATTATTACCTGAAATATTAGATGTGTCATGGAATGAGCGTACACTTGTCCAGTGAGTGAAGTATGGTGCACATATGCTATTGCAAATAGACAAGTCAACCTCATATATTCAAATCAAGTCCAATACAAAGTCAAGTTCAAAACAAGTCATTTTAGATTATATGTATTTCGAGTTATATCCAGTCCAGTCCAGTCAAGTCAATTTCATATATTCTAGTCAAGATATTCAAGACTAATGTCAATGCATGTATTTTCAAGATAGCATGACTTTTGATGGGGCCCACATTACAATCAACTACAATCCCGAGCGTGCACAAGCAAGGAATGTAACCACAAGTTCAAGAGTGAAGTTTATTCCATGAGTTCTTTTACAATCGTGGTTTCTATACCATGGGTTTCAAGCAGAGAGTCGAGATCTCTAAAATTCATTAACAAGCGTAACCACACCGTGATCCAATTACTGAACTTCGTGGCACGTATATCAAGACAAGCGGGATAGAGTATGACTGTATTATCAAGAAATTCATTTCTATGCAATGCATATTAAATGCATGAATATCAATTTTAATGCCATGTGTAATGAAAGCATATCACGAAGTAGCATTTAAGATCACTTACAAGTCAAGTCAAGTTAGACAAATTCATATATTCTAGAGTTGCAGATAGACGAATTAATCTTACATATTCAATATCAAGATAACATAAACAAGTACAAGTATAAGTACAAGTGTTACATCAAGTACAAGCATCACTCATAATTTTTATAAAGATTACTCAACATGTGTCATACTGTTCAAATAAGATTTTAAAGCATATCATGTACATGTATCGATACATGCGTAACGTCTTTTTAGGTCAGGGAATTACCATCTTTAATAGTGTCAATCATATTAATAAGGATATGACTTATTCAAGATATCCAATTGATACAAGTTGATGATAAAGTTTGATTATCTATTTTATATTAAACAAGCCATTCTTTTATCTTAAACGAGCTATTGACGCCAAGACAAGATTAGCGATATTATCATAACAACATTGAGATTAAATATGAAATACTAATAGCGAGATTATACAAAACTTATATCAAGTAAAACATATCCCTATAACGAGATCATGTACTTTATATATTCAATGTACAACAAGTAAACAATTAAACATATCCCACTCACCTCAATCCAAGATTATCGAAAAGAAGTTCTTAAATTTACAGATGTATTGATACATGTTGTCCATGTATTGATACATGTTGTTACATATATTGATACATGTTGTCTGTACTGATGTATTGATACATGTATCGAGTATCGATAGATGCCCCTCAGTTATCGATACTTGCAAAAATTTCAGCGTTTCTAGACTTATTTTTTGGGTTTTCTTCAAGGGATTAACTATTCTTGATCGAATAGAATATCATTTAGGATATCAAGAATGTGTTATTACATTAACAAGTCTTGATCCTAAAATTATTCAAACATAATCCTAACTTATGAACTCAAGAATTTTGGAGAGGAATACTATTTCTTTCTCACAGTTTTCTTGGCTCAATTTGGTGTGAAGAAATCCTTTCAACCTGAAGGCTATTTATAGGATTTAATGGCTGCGTGGAGTAGATATAGGCCCGTATAGGATTATTAATCCTTGCTTCATATTTAAGGAATAATTAAAATATTCTCAATCCAATCTTCAAAGTTGGACGTGGCTGTGCTAAAACATGCAAGCATGAGCTGGTTTTACTAGGTTGGTGGCTAATTAAAGCTATAAAGGAGAAGGTGGAAGCGGCGGTCCATAAGTTGCCACCTCATGCTTGATTTCCTTAAAAACTCAGTTTCAAGGAGGCTATTTTGAGCTCACATTTGAGGCAGTAAACGAGGTCCAAAACTTGAGTTATTGATACCATTTTGAAGTACTCACGGATTACTTTCACACACAATTTACGGTGCAAGAAACGGATAACCGAGGAGAAAGTTATGTCCTTCCGAAGTTGGACACTAAAAACAGTTTTCGGGTTATCGTTTTTACCATCCCAATTTCAAAAATTCACAGAGGGCTAACCGTTGGTCGGAATGACAAACCGTTTTCATATTCTCGAAGTTCACTCTGAGAACTTGCTCGTACACATATCACATGTAATCAAATGAGGTCGAGAGTCATCAAACGAGCCTATAGAAGATAGGCATAAAAATACGTTTTTTTTCGTAACTTTTATTAATTAATATTTTCGTTTTTCTTCCGTTAAATCCCGTTTTTCTTTATTTTCATTCCAAAATAATTACATAAATTATAAAACCCTTTTATTACGTCATAAAGGACAATAAATGACGTCAAAGTTTTCGGATAGTTATACATGAAGTATTTATAGACCCCTTAATTAGGTCAAAACAAGATTTTATACCAAAAATAGAATTATGACCGAAACAGAATTTTGGGAAATCGCCTAGTTAGTAACCATGTGGTTGCCTTGTTATGTGAATTTGCTGCAGGCGGAGAGTTTACTCTTCAGGCGATCACCTGGCGTACTTCGCCCTTTGTTTCAATTTAGTCCTCTCTTTTAATTGCGCAATGGCCCTCCAGGTTTTTGTCCTCATATTTTCACTTTCATTTCAATTAGGCATTTTATAGTTGCAACATGGGTCCTTTATCTTTTGGAAATTTAGAAACTGGTCCTCAATTTGCTCTTTCTTTACGATTTTAGTCATTTTTCTCCGTTTGACCTCCAAATGCATCCAACATTAACTTTTTCCTATAACTAATAAAATCAAGACAATATTTAGCAATATCAAATCCAAGGACCCTTACGATTGTCTAAATTTGAGGCCTATATAAGTACGAAAAATGTACTTGTCAACAGAAAAGAAGACGAAGCTTCTAGTCTAGGGAGAAAAGAGGCAGGCGAGTGATGCGTGTCGCAATGCACCAAAATAATAAATAATTCCTTACTCGCTAAATATTAATTAATAATGTAGTAGCGAGAGTAAAAGTCGATCCCACGAGGAACGGAAACTAATTTTAGTTGTTCGATCAATTAGAATGGAATGGGGGGTTTGTTGTTTGAAATTGTTTGAATAAAAAATATGCATAAAAATAAACAATTAAATATGACTAGAGAAATAATAATATAAGAATAAATCTTGTTCTCGGGTTCGATTTTTCCCTCAATTAATGTTATACTCGGTTGTGCCCTCAATTAATGTTATACCTTTCCTTGTAACGTGTTTCTATCCCTAATTTAATTATCAATCATAAATAATCAACAAGCTCTGATTATCTAAATTCTTTCTTATGTGTATTGATTCAAAACAAGCTCTTCGAACCAATTCTAGCCACAGACAATCCTAAACAAGTTCTTAGGATTTAATGCATGACTAGTATGAAAATCTAGAAGAATAGATTGAATTAGATCGTTAATTTCACAAGCTCGAATTAATCAATTCAAGTTGAATTATTACTAAACATGCACGAGATTTATTTGCTACTAAAGTAAAGATTCAATGACAATTACGGATCAAGAATTTAAACATAGCATATTCATGAATCCAAAGATCAATAATCCAATTGGCGAAATTACTCTATTAATCAAATAAACTAAATTGAACATTAAAAACATAATAATCCAACAATTGAAATAAATGAATAAATTCACGCTACTAATTTGTAGGAAAAGAAAATAACATAATCAAGTTAACACAACTTCCCCTTTGAACAAGACATAGAATTTAGCCTAGCATGATAGTGGTAGATTCTTCAAGTTGCTTCATGAATTTCATTGTTGTTGATATTCTTGCGCTTGAAAATCACCCAAAAATGCTCTATATTTTGCTCTCAATTTTCCTCAATGTTCAGTCTCCTTTTTGTGGTGATTTTGCTCATTTAATACTCCCAAAATCGTGCCCTACCTTTACCCCAAAGATATACCAATGATAGACCTTGAATCAGATAAGAAAATTTCTTGGCGAGCATGTGACGACCCGAACCTTAGCTTCGAGTGTCACGTATTAAACATAATAACTTTTGCTTTTGTTACATAGAAAAAAAAACTATTAAATAAAATAAAATATATACTGGAAACTTATTTTCAACTTGTATTAAAATATCTCTATAAAATTTAATGGCCAGCAGAAGTACATGCTAACTTGAAATTTTTCTTTACGTAAACGAACTCGGTGCAGTCACGGCTAGTTGGGGCAGCCAGTTCAAACATTTTTATAAAATTCATCCCAACTCCGTTTTCTATAAAATACGTGGCATTGAAAAGATATTTTCAAGTAGTTTCCTATATTAAAATATGGAAAATTATTAAGATCATGTGATATAGACGTTTTATTAAAACAGTGAGGTCCTGCACAGAAACTTCAGATTGACCTTTCGACGCTTAAAAATTTATATCTCAGGTCACACAAATCCAAATGGAGTGATTCTTGAGCTCATATAAATAAAACTCAAATAGGAACGCAGCAGTATTTTTGGAGTCTCAAATAGGTGTCTATAGAATTAGTAATAGTATTTTGAATTGACCCTAAAAAAAACCTGTCCAGTTTCTGCCTCTTTTATCATTGCAGGAAAAGGTCTCTAAAAATTTCTCTTAGCATAACATGAAAGATATGATCACAAAATTTACTTTCATTACCATATTACATCATGTCTTATAAATGTTTATATTTAATACCACAAGAAAAACATATGGAAAATAGTTTTTTGAACAAAACATACGAAAAGGAAACTGATGCAAAATAAATTTGTCCTCACTCCATCATCGAGTAGGCGACTGACATCCTCCGACTCAACGATCATGAATCTGAAAATTTAGTACAAAATACTATGAGTATAAAGAATACTCAGTAAGATATCATGCTCGGATTTAACATGTTAATATTACACAAAAGAAAGCATTCAAACACATACTTGCACATTCCGGCTTGCCGGTGCCCTTCGGACTTGTCCTAAGGCATAAATAGATATCTAACTTTGTGGACTTGTCCACATCTTTCATATTATGGTTTTTCATGCATAGCTTAAGCATAAATATTACCATGAAATCCTACCACTTGAGCATAGAAAGTATCTTAACTTAAAGCTTGGAGAAATTTTGGTGGAATAGTATACTTGAAAGTGCTAGCCTTTGCTCTTCTTCTTCTATTCTTACTATATCTTTTCTCTTTACTCTCTTCCACTAACTCTTGCTGTTGGTTTTTTCTTTGAAAGTAATATTTTGGTTGTCAAGACATATAAAGAACGTCCTTTAATAATCCAAGGAAAGAAGACCTATGAACTAAGTAAGGACAAGAGGTTAACTATTTCCTATTGGTGTATCCACATGCAAGATTTATCTCCAATAGCTCTTGCATGCACTCCATGTATTTACCTCATATATTTAATTGGACACCTCATGCTTAAGTTAAACACCTCATGCTTGCAATGCTAAGAAAAATTTCTTCACTATTAAGATAACTTGCAACTAGTTGACACCTCATGCTTTCTTGTTACCTAACTATACACCTCATGTCATGCTTGCCTTTACATCGCAAGAAAATTACTTCACTCCTAAGATAACTCTCAGCCAAGATTATACGAAATACTTATCACTAGGAATTAGGTATAAAACTTGATATTAATCCCCAAAAACTTAATTAACTAATCTTGGAAAATTTTTAATCAACCAACAATGCAAACTTGGAAATCATTAATAATTTTGGCCATAGAAAATTTGAAAATTTAAATTATCATAAAAAAATTAAATGAATAAATTAAATGAGCATAAAAAAATTTCGGAGTATTACATCCCTCCTCCCTTAAAAAAAATTTCGTCCTCGAAATTAACTCAAACTTGGTTGAAAAGTTCTGGATACATATTCTTGATGTCCTCTTCTCTTTCCCAAGTTGATTCTTCGACATCATGGTTTCGCCATTGAACTCTCACTAATGGAATTTCTTTTGTCCTCAGTTGCTGGATTCTGCGATCTAAGATTGCTACTGGTTTTTCTTCATAAGTCATGTTTTGTTGGATATCTAATGGTTGATAACTAACCACATGACTCGGATCTGACACATATTGTCTAAGCATTGACACGTGGAATACATCATGAATTGCTGAAAAATCTGGTGGCAGAGCTATTCGATAAGCTGCATTTCCAACCTTTTGCAAAATTTCGAAAGGACCCACAAATCTTGGTCGAAGTTTTCCCTTCTTTCCAAAACGATAAACTCCCTTCATCGGTGCCACCTTTAGAAAAACCTTATCACCAACATTGAATGCTAAATCTTTTCTCCTTTTATCAGCATAACATTTTTTTCGATCTTGAGCTGCCTTAATTCTACCTCTTATCTTATCAAATCAACTGCTCGACTGGTTTCCTCAATTATTTCTGGTCCCAATACTCTTCGCTCACCTACTTCATCCCAATAAAGAGGAGATCTACATTTTCTACCATATAGAGCTTCATAAGGTGCCATCTTTATAGTAGCTTGATAACTATTATTATAGGCAAACTCTACCAATGGTACATAATTTTCCCAACTGCCTCCTAAATCAAGGACGCAGGCACGTAGCATATCCTCTAAAGTTTGTATAGTTCTCTCTGATTGTCCATCTGTTTGAGGATGAAATTCCGTACTAAAACTTAATTTGGTTCCCATAGCTCCTTGCAAACTTTTTCCAAAATTTAGAAGTAAATCTTGGATCTCTATCAGATACGATCGAGGATGGGACACCATGTAAGCGGATGACCTCTTTGATGTATAATCGTGCATATTGATCCATACTGAAATTCATCTTCACTGGTAGAAAATGAGCTGACTTTGTTAACCGATCGACTATAACCCACACAGCATTATTTCCCCAAGCTGATTTTGGAAAACCCATAACAAAATCCATAGTTATATGTTCCCATTTCCATTGTGGAATTTTTAATGGTTCCAACAATCCTGACGGCCTTTGATGTTCAGCTTTCACTTGTTGACAAGTCATGCACTTCTTAACAAAAAGACCTATGCACCGTTTCATATTTCTCCACCACAATATACTCCTTAGGTCTCGATACATCTTTGTACCTCCTGGATGAGCAGTATATGGAGTTAAGTGTGCTTCTTCAAGAATTTCTTTCCTCAATCCCTCGTCTTTTGGTACACACAACCTTCCCTTAAAGAGTAAGGCTTTATCAGGGCTTAACTCAAAATCCTTTCGCTTACTAGTACCGACTTCTGATTTAATCTTTTGTAGGAAAGAATCACCATCCTGTGCTACTCTAATTCGATCTCTAAGTGTTGGTCGAATCATTAGAGCCGATATCCTGGTGATAGTTTGTGTTGGTGGAGTAATTACTTCTAGATGTAAGTTTTCAAAATCCTTTAACAATTGGTCTTGCATAGTAATTAACATTGTTAAATGTCCAATTGTCTTTCTGCTAAGAGCATCTACTACTACATTAGCTTTACCAGGATGGTAAAGGATAGTGCAATCATAATCCTTTACAAGCTCTAGCCATCTCCTCTGCCTCATATTTAGTTCCTTTTGGGTGAAAAAGTACTTCAGACTCTTGTGATCAGTATATATATCACACCTACTTCCATATAAGTAATGACGCCATATCTTAAGGGCATGAACTACTGCAGCTAATTCTAGATCATGTGTTGGGTAGTTCTGTTCATATTGTTTCAATTGTCTAGAAGCGTAAGCTATCACCTTTCCTTTCTGCATCAGGACACACCCTATGCCTTGTTTTGAAGCGTCACTATTTATGACAAATCCATCTGATCCATCTGGTATTGTTAATACTGGAGCTGTTACTAATCTTCGTTTCAGCTCCTGGAAGCTCTGTTCACATTTCTTTGTCCATTGAAATTTTATCCCTTTACGAGTCAACTGGGTCAATGGTCCTGCTATTTTAGAAAATCCCTCGATAAACCTTCTGTAGTAACCAGCCAATCCCAAAAAGCTATGTATTTCTCCAATATTGGCTGGTCTTGTCCAATTATTCACTGCTTCAACTTTAGTTAGGTCTACTTCAATGCCTTGTGCTGTGATTACATGCCCCAGAAAACCTATCTTATCCAACCAAAATTCACATTTCTTGAATTTGGCATAAAGCTTCTCTTTTCTTAGAGTTTGCAAGACAATCATGAGATGTTTCTCATGTTCTTCATCACTCTTCGAATAAATTAAGATGTCATCAATAAAAACTATGACAAATTGATCTAAGTATTCATGGAATACCCTGTTCATTAGATCCATAAATACTGCTGGGGCATTAGTTAATCCAAAAGGCATCACCAAAAATTCATAATGCCCATAACGCGTCCTAAAAGCTGTCTTAGGGATGTCATCTGACTTAATTCTCAATTGATGATATCCTGATCTCATATCAATCTTCGAAAATACTGTAGCCCCCTTGAGTTGGTCAAACAAATCTTCTATTCTCGAAAGTGGGTATTTGTTTTTGATATTGAGGCGATTCAATTCTCAATAGTCAATACACAGTCTCATTGTTCCATCCTTCTTTTTCACAAACAGCACAGGTGCACCCCAAGGTGATACACTTGGTCTAATAAAACCTTTATCAAGAAATTCCTTCAATTGTGCCTTTAACTCTTGCAGTTCCAACGGTGCCATACGATATGGAGCCTTTGAAATAGGTGTTGCTCCTGGTACTAATTCGATGGTAAAATCTACTTATCTGTCTGGAGGTACACCTGAAAGATCTTCTGGAAAAACATCTTTATAGTGTTGAACTATTCGAACGTCCTCAACTGACAACTTATCTTGTTTAATGTTGGACATCGATATTAGAAATCCCTGACATAATTCATTCCTCAAAATCCTTTCAACCCGAGTTGTTAACACTATAGGAGGCAAAGTATTTGTCTCAGTTCCTACAAAACGAAACTCCTTTTCCCCCGGTCTTTGGAAAATAACCACTCTTTCGGTACAACGAATGGTTGCATAGTTTTTAGACAACCAATCAATACCAAGGATAACATTAAAGTCTTTTATCGTTAGCAGAATTAAATCTACTGCTATACCTCTACCATCAATTTCCATCTTAAGATCTCTAGCTATTTGGTCAGCAACAAGTATCTTTCCAGATGGAAGAGAGATTTCTAAGGTATACGGAAGGAATTCACATTCTACTTTAGACTTTGCAACAAATGAAGAAGAACTGAACGAATGAGTAGCTCCAGAATCTATAAGTACAAATGCAGGCATATTGGAAACAGAGATGATACCTGCTAGGACATTAGGGTCTCTCTCTGCTTCTTTCCTAGATAAGGAGAAAACCCTTGCCTTCCCTTTCTTGTCATCTCCAGCCTTCTGTGCCTGATTCTGGGGGCATTCTTTAGCAAAATGTCCTGATTTTCCACACTTGAAACAAACATTTTTTCCCAATAAGCATTCTCCTTTGTGAGGTCTATCACACTTAGGACAACGTTTAACATCACCAGCTCCTGATGTCTCAGCCTTTCCTTTCTTTGGAGCATTATTCCACTTTCCTCTACCGTTATTTTTTCTATCAAAGCTCCACTTTCTCTTACCAGCGAAATTTTGGACTTGCTGGGAATTTCCAGTATTTTGAGTCCTTTGATAAGAAATGGTCTGTGCTCGCTTCAAGACTTCTCGATAAGTGCCCAGCTCGAGAACTGATACTATATCACGAACATAAGGTTGAAGCCCACGTTCGAACCTTCTAGCACGCTTTTCCTCTGTATCCACTAGATGTGGAGCAAACCTTGATAATTCCTCAAACTTACGCTCATATTCCACGAGGGTCATGGTTCCCTGTTGGACTCTTAGGAATTCCATCTCCTTTTGATCTTTCATAGCTGTCGTGAAGAATTTTTCTTCTACCAGTTCCTTAAACCTCACCCAAGTTATAGCATGTTCTTCGGCAGTTGTTAACGATCTGGTAGTCATGTCCCACCAATGGCTGGCCCCCTTCTTTAACATAAACACTGAAAATGTTACTTTTTCAGAATCTTCACATCTTATAAACTTAAAGATACGTTCTAGTTCTCGTAACCAGTCTTCAACTGCTAAGGGATCCGTGCTCCCCTCGAGCGATGGAGGGTTCATTTTACGAAACTGCTCTATCATTGTAGTTCGATCCCTAAGGTTGGGTACTATTTAAGGTTGAATAGAGCGTTGGTTGGGCACTTGTTGATCAGTTGGTACTTGTTGATTTGGTGTTTGTTGCTCCGTAAGAGGTGGTGCCTGTTGTTGCTGTTGTTTTCCCAACTCCCGCATTATGGCAAGCAATTCTTGTGCAAAGTTTGCTACATTAACTTCGCCACCACTAGAACTAGCATTAGCATTTCCGCTGCCTAAGTTCATATTGGAATTTGGTGCACTTTCGTGGTTGCGCTTCGGAGGCATTTCCTTTGAATGGAAATATTCATCCAGTTAGAAATACTTCAAAATGAAACACTCACTTGAAAAAGTGAAAGGCCAAGACAACTTTCCTTCATATATATATATATATATATATATATATATATATATATATATATTTTTTTTTTAACAAACAAAAGTTGTAACGACCCGGCTCCCTCGCTGGGGCCTTCTCCGAGCCGTACTCATGGTCTTTCCACTCCCCCCAGGATTGGGCTCCCTCAAGGGGCCTTCTCCCAATCTTACCCTGAAGTGGATTTTTTCCTCCCCAGGGATTCGAACCTTGTACCTAGGGGTTAAGTACAAACTTCATGGAATCCTTAGGTACAAGGTTCGAATCCCTGGGGAGGCAAAAATACACTTCAGGGTAAGATTGGGAGAAGGCCCCTTGAGGGAGCCCAATCCTGGGGGGAGTGGAAAGACCATGAGTACGGCTCGGAGAAGGCCCCAGCGAGGGAGCCGGGTCGTTACAAAAGTCATATTAAGATACTATACATTCAAAAGTAGATGTACGCATTACATCCTATTCTATTCCAAAAACAAAGATAGCTAGATAAGATGGTGTCTAATCTTCTATTTCTTCTGGATCCGCCTCGGGGTCTTCCTCTGGGTCTTCCTCTGGTTCTTCCTCTAGGTCTTCCTCTGGGTCCTCCTCTGGTTCTTCCTCTGGTTCTTCCTCTAAGTCTTCCTCTAACATACTTTGCTCTGAATTAGCTAGGATTGGTACTGGTCCTACTGGAAGACTTTCATCAAGAACTCTAGGAAAGCACTTAGCCAACAGTCCATTATCTAGCCTAGAATTGGTAGCTCGTAGACTAGTATTCAAGGACAAGGTCATAGTCTTCTTAAAGTTTCGCTGTAAATTGCGACTAATTTCATAACTTTCTTGAAGTAAATATGTAAGATCCTCATATGAAAGGTCATCATCAGACCATTGCACAATCTCATTTATAACTGAAGCCCAAGGTTCTGGAACAGTTTCATATAACCGTAGTATCTTCACCTTATCCCTTATGCCATGGTGTATTTTCCACAACATCTCAATAATGCAATCTAGTAGGTCAAGATGTTGCTCTAAACTATGGAGCGGATGCATACAATAATTATGATAAAATGCCAATAACACATCCCGCTTCTCCGCAAAACCACAAGCTTCTGTCTTGGTGGGGGTTCTTATCATTCTTTGCCATATCTAGGATAGAAAATTAATTACGTTACTCTACTAGGATCTAATAAATATAATTACACAATGAATTCATAATCTCATGTATGACTTAATTCAAAGATAATCCTATATCCAACAATAGATATAGCACAGTTCATTGCATAAGAAAACTCATAAACTTTGAAAAAGATTTTTACCTTGATTGCCGGTTAAAAGTCAATTGCTAGCTTGCTCGATGATGATGGACAATAACTTTCTTAAAATGTTTATGCATAATTAAAAACATATAAATTTCATACTAGACTCATTAAATCTACAAAAAGTCTACAGAAAAGTATAACCGCTCTGATACCACGCTGTGACGACCCGAACCTTAGCTTCGAGTGTCACGTATTAAACATAATAACTTTTGCTTTTGTTACATGGAAAAAAAAATTATTAAATAAAATGAAATATATACTGGAAACTTATTTTCAACTTGTAGTAAAATATCTCTATAAAATTTAATGGCCAGCAGAAGTACATGCTAACCTGAAATTTTTCTTTACATAAACGAACTCGGTGCAGTCACGGCTAGTTGGGGCAGCCAATTCAAACATTTTTATAAAATTCATCCCAACTCCGTTTTCTATAAAATCTATGGCATTGGAAAGATATTTTCAAGTAGTTTCCTATATTAAAATATGGAAAATTATTAAGATCATGTGATATAGACGTTTTATTAAAACAGTGAGGTCCTGCACAGAAACTTCAGATTGACCTTTCGACGCTTAAAAATTTATATCTCAGGCCACACAAATCCAAATGGAGTGATTCTTGAGCTCATATAAAGAAAACTCAAATAGGAACGCAGCAGTATTTTTGGAGTCTCAAATAGGTGTCTATAGAATTAGTAATAGTATTTTGAATTGACCCTAAAAAAAAAACTGTCCAGTTTCTGCCTCTTTTATCATTGCAGGAAAAGGTCTATAAAAATATCTCTTAGCATAACATGAAAGATATGATCACAAAATTTACTTTCATTACCATATTACATCATGTCTTATAAATTTTTGTATTTATTACCACAAGAAAAACATATGGAAAACAGTTTTTTGAACAAAACATACGAAAAGGAAACTAGTGCAAAATAAATTTGTCCTCAGTCCATCATCGAGTAGGCGACTGACTTCCTCCGACTCAATGATCATGAATCTGAAATTTTAGTACAAAATACTATGAGTATAAAGAATACTCAGTAAGATATCATGCTCGGATTTAACATGTTAATATTACACAAAAGAAAGCATTCAAACACATACTTGCACATTCCGGCTTGCCGGTGCCCTTCGGACTTGTCCTAAGGCATAAATAGATATCTAACTTTGTGGACTTGTACACATCTTTCATATTATGGTTTTTCATGCATAGCTTAAGCATAAATATTACCATGAAATCCTACCACTTGAGCATAGAAAGTATCTTACCTTAAAGCTTGGAGAAATTTTGGTGGAATAGTATACTTGAAAGTGCTAGCCTTTGCTCTTCTTCTTCTATTCTTACTATATCTTTTCTCTTTACTCTCTTCCACTAACTCTTGCTGTTGGTTTTTTCTTTGAAAGTAATATTTTGGTTGTCAAGAAATATAGAGAACGTCCTTTAATAATCCAAGGAAAGAAGACCTATGAACTAAGTAAGGACAAGAGGTTAACTATTTTCTATTGGTGTATCCACATGCAAGATTTATCTCCAATAGCTCTTGCATGCACTCCTTGTATTTACCTCATATATTTAATTGGACACCTCATGCTTAAGTTAAACACCTCATGCTTGCAATGCTAGGAAAAATTTCTTCACTATTAAGATAACTTGCAACTAGTTGACACCTCATGCTTTCTTGTTACCTAACTATACACCTCATGTCATGCTTGCCTTTACATCGCAAGAAAATTACTTCACTCCTAAGATAACTCTCGGCCAAGATTATAAGAAATACTTATCACTAGGAATTAGGTATAAAACTTGATATTAATCCCCAAAAACTTAATTAACTAATCTTGGAAAATTTTTAATCAACCAACAATGCAAACTTGGCAATCATTAATAATTTTGGCCAAAGAAAATTTGAAAATTTAAATTATCATAAAAAAATTAAATGAATAAATTAAACGAGCATAAAAAAATTTCAGAGTATTACAGAGCAAGTTACGGCCATAACTTTCCTTATTACGGCCGTAAGTGAGCTACTGAATTTTTTTGGAATTTGGAAGTTACGGCAGTAAGTGCATCTTTGCCGAGAAGTGCCTGTACTTGATGTTTTGATCATAACTTTCTCTCCTAAAATCCGATTGTAGTGATTCAAGTTGCGTTGGAAATAAAACTAAAATATCTACAATAATTTGTGAAATAGATGTTCCCAAATTCGAAAGTATTTTATGACAAGATTGACCTTCAATCTATGACTAAAATTCATGATCACAATCCTTGCGGGTTTTTGATTTCCAACTTCACCCCAAACCTTCTTTGACCATAAATTTTTCATCTAATCTTCTTCACACATACCATTATTGATTTGGAGCTCTTTGAATATGCCGTTGAACCTCACTTCTAGATTTTTTTGTATTTATTTGGTCATGTTTCCTTTCTTTTCTTCTTTTTGACCTTACATAGCACAATAAGTGAAAGTGCATTAAACGATACTTCAATAGGATCAAACCAATAACAAAATAAGATAATAAGTGAATTAAATACGTGCTAATGAAGCACTTATCAAATCCTCCCACACTTAAACTATTGTTCGCCCTCGAATAATGATGTGAAAGAAAAGAAATATAACTCAAACAAAAAGATAGACCTACAATCGGAAAGTCAAGGTTACAGCCCACTTCTCTTTTAGCATGAAAATTCAATTGCATAATCGTAGTGTGTAAGAGATGCATTGTCTAATATCTCCTGAACAGAATTGAAAATCAATACCCCCGGCCCAATTCATTACCCAACGTGGCTTGTATCCTCCCACCTTTTGTGAGTTCTCTCATAACATATATCAATTCACTACAAGGGTGTTAGTTTCGACTAACTCAAAAGCATAGAATATAGACCAAGCAATTCAAACCACTCATAAGCATATGTAATGGGAGTTAAAACACTCACTAGATATTTCTCTCTTCGCACAAAGTGTATAAGGGTGAGAATTTTCACTCAACTCGCTGCATAGAGAATCTATTACCATAGACTGCCCAAATGTCATAACCAGAGCCAACAATAACACAAGTGCAAAGTAAAGGTCTTTATTTGGTTGTGACAGGGCTTCAGGTCATGTAGGATAAAATGATATATTTAGGCTGAGTCAAGAAGGAATTTCACAAGCTAAGTTAATTAAAAATGACATTACTTCCTTCACTCTCAATATGAACTTCATTGTTTCCCGCTACCCAACTTAGTTAACACTTGAGTCTTTTCTTTTCTTTTCTTTTTTTCTTCACAAGTTGAGTGTTTGACTTCCTCAACTACTAATTTTCTTGACTAAACTTCCTTTTTATTGCTTTTTCTCTTTCAATTTTTTTTTTGGGAATACAGACTGCAACTTTTTCTCTTTTGTTCAAATCATTACGCAGTCACCAATTGGCACAAGATAGAATTACATTCCCCTGAATTCAGTCCATTACACAACCATCGCCCAAGACAAGATAACCATTGTAACTTCTTAGACTTAGACCACAGCACGATCCTTAATCAACAAAAGCTTGTGAATCCCTTCTCTCTGGGTTCAAAACAGAGACAATGCAAAAGAAAGGGTATTCGTGGCTTGTAGCGTGGCCAAAAAAATTCAAAGAAAGGTTAAGGCTCAAAAGGGCTTCTATTGGTACATGTATCATGGTAGGCCCTTTTAGTAGGTCAAATTTGGTTTAACCTAATGCCTCTACTATATTTTGCACTTTAGTCAAGAAGCTACAACGGCATGCACAAAAGAGCACATCCAAGCACAAACCAACCATACAGGACACACATCAAAAAAAATAGAGCTTAATATAAAGAGTAAAAGAAGCTTATAGGCTCAAAAGCTCACAAATTATGGTTTATATGTGTTCCTCACATCCAATTATGAGTATAGCTCATTGCTTAATCTTCATTCCAAACTCAAAATCTAAGGGATAATGATAGAATGAAGTTACTCGGGGTGTTATTTTATCATATCAATTTTGGTTTGACTCAATTGGGTTGCAGAAATTTTTCAATTTGTCCCCATTTTCAAACTAATTCATAAATTATTGAAAAACTCATCTCTATGTACTCATTGTTTGTCCGATTATGCAATTTAGGAAGTTGGTGGTTCAAAAATAATCATAAGTGAGGTCGCTTCCTATTATACCAAAATGATGCTCTAAGCACAATTAAAGCTAACTAACAAAAAAATCGAATGAAGGTGAATAAAACAGGGATAACAAAAAATAATAGATAATCACCCCCCCACACTTGAATTCCACATTGTCCTCAATGTGGAGCGTGACAATACAAAACAATAGAGGGGAATGTGAATGGAATCAGAAGAAGGGACATGTTTTTTTTTTTGCATGATAATTACGGCCGTGAAGATATTAGTTACGGTCGTAAGTAACAATGATGAGATTCGAAGCGCGGAAGAAACGCCGGAAAGTTCCGAACCCAGGTTGTGGTTGGACGGATGAATCATGACCCGATATTCACGACGCGATGGCTCGACGATGCGGAATAAAGAACCACGACTTTCGAAACGCCACAAGGATTTGCCCAATCTCCTTGATAAGTCTCTGATTTTCAACGCCAAAAATACTCTCGCGAATATTTGATAAGTTCTAGATGAACGCCAAAGATAATCAATCTTGATAAGTTTGGGTTTGTAATGTGAATCCACACATTAAACAATTGAAAAACATTCAATCTATTTTTATTCAATCATCAAAGTCTTAATTTACAATGAATAAAAAAGGCGTATAAATAAGCAAAATAAAACCCTAATCGCTAATTTACTCAAAATAGAATTCTAACTAACCTAAAATAGCTAAAACTGATAAGGAAAATAAAATAATGAAAAATATTTAAATTCCATCAGCGGCGCATGTCCAGGAGCTGTCTTACGGCCGTGAATATTTTTGTTACGGCCGTAAATCCTTTTATCCGGTTTATGAATTAGACAGAGAGCATGTTACGGCCGTGATCCTTCATTTACGGCCGTGATCTTCAAAAGTTACGGCCGTGACCAATCCATCCACGGTCTTGATTTTCGGTTCTTTTCGACACGGTTTGATCTTCAAAGCTCGTCGAACCTGCTGAATTCTTGTTTTGGCTTGAATATTTAAATTTTTCCGTCAAGCCTGCTATGACTCCGATTGTCGAGGATCCGGATCACATCATACCCTCCTTCTTTAGGATGATTCGTCCCGAATCATAGCTTTGTTCCTGGTGTTCCACTTCACCCCTGGATCAAACGGAAAATTTCTGCTTCCATGCCATGAGTTCAATAAATTGGAATCCTTTGATTTGCTAACACGGAAGAGATGGAGCTTGAACTTCCTTTGCCATTCGTAGTGTGGTTGAAGCTTCCAGTCATAATTAACCTGTAAAAAAGATTTAAACAAAATGGGGAGGGACATGTTAGCTTCATGAGGTACAAGGTATGGATCCTTGTATTCATGACAAACCACCACCAACTCCACTTCTTGAACCACGAGGCTCTTCTCTTCGCCTCTTTCCTCCTTTGCAATCTCTTGTTCAATTTTCTTATCTTCAAACTTAACCACATTCCGACCTCCAGATTTTTATCACTAACTTCATCCACTCCCCCAACGGTATTCAAATGTGGATCTACCAATTCAAAGCTCAAAATTTGAACTTCTACCCCAACTTCTAATTCCTCATCAAATTTTGGAGTTTGTTCACCTAACTCCACATTTTCAACTCCTACCACCAAGTTCGGGGTCTCTTCAATTAATTCATGCCTCAAGCCTCCCTCCTTCTTTTCAACTTTCATATCCCGAGGCTCAACATGATTTTCACTCTCTTCTAACCATCTAATTACGGCCTTTCATTTCTCCTCCTTCCTTTGTAATTTAGCCAAATATTTTCTTTCTGCCTCCTGTTCACACCTCAATCTTTCATCATAAATTTCTTTTTGAATTTTCAAAATTACTTTTGGATCAATCTCAGCTCCTCTCTTAACCCCGATTCCATCCCTAGGTTTAGGGTCACGCCTATAATCACTACGATTTGCTTGAGATCGCCCATTTTTCAATTTCCCTTCCCTTTCATCTAATTTATCCAACCTAACCAAAGCTTCATTCAAAAATCTCCACATACGATCTTTGGCGTTTTCATGGGAATTGGACATTGTGAAATTTTTTGTGGAAGGACACAGAAAAAGAATAATGAAAACAAAGGATCAAGAAATTCAAGAAAGTGGTTCTTGAATGGACTCTTTTTTTTTTTTTTTTTTTGAATTTTAGGATGAATTTTCGGAATAAATAAAGTAATAAAAAAATAATTTTTTATTTTTATTTTTATAAATCCGAAAATTCGACAACGAACACGACAAAACAAACGGAACTTAATTCGGATAAGAATTAAGCAAAACAAACACTTTTGAATTTTGTTGGATTTTTATATGGATCAAACAAAGAAAATATTTACTGGCACAAAGAACAAGAAAATCAAGAAAAGAAAGATTCAACAACAAGATATGGATGATTTTTATGGGACTCGGTGATAAACATAAAAATCAAACTGGATAGAAAAACCTGAATTCAGAGTCCAGCTCTGATACCAAATGATGAGATTCGAAGCGCGGAAGAAACGCCGGAAAGTTCCGAACCCAGGTTGTGGTTGAACGGATGAATCATGACCCGATATTCACGACGCGATGGCTCGACGATGCGGAATAAAGAACCACGACTTTCGAAACGCCACAAGGATTTGCCCAATCTCCTTGATAAGTCTCTGATTTTCAACGCCACAAATACTCTCGCGAATATTTGATAAGTTCTGGATGAACGCCACAAGATAATCAATCTTGATAAGTTTGGGTTTGTAATGTGAATCAACACATTAAACAATTGAAAAACATTCAATCTATTTTTATTCAATCATCAAAGTCTTAATTTACAATGAATCAAAAAGGCGTATAAATAAGCAAAATAAAACCCTAATTGCTAATTTACTCAAAATAAAATTCTAACTAACCTAAAATAGCTAAAACTGATAAGGAAATAAAAATGAAAAATATTTAAATTCCATCAGCGGCGCATGTCCAGGAGCTGTCTTACGGCCGTGAGGGTCTTCATTTACGGCCGTGAATTGTGTAATTGAATTATGTTACGGCCGTGAATATTTTTGTTACGGCCGTAAATCCTTTTATCCGGTTTATGAATTAGACAGAGAGCATGTTACGCCCGTGATCCTTCATTTACGGCCGTGATCTTCAAAAGTTACGGTCGTGACCAATCCATCCACGGCCGTGATTTTCGGTTCTTTTCGACACGGTTTGATCTTCAAAGCTCGTCGAACCTGCTGAATTCTTGTTTTGGCTTGAATATTTAAATTTTTCCGTCAATCCTGCTATGACTCCGATTTTCGAGGGTCCGGATCACATCAAACAATCTGAAAAAAATTGAAAGAATCAACTACGGCCATAAACAATATAGTTACGGCCATAATTAGGCCTCTGGATAAATTTGATGGAGTAGAATTACGACTGTAACTTAACTTCTGTCCCCTTTTTTTTTTTTTACTTAAACGGGAAAAGAAATAAAATGAACTAATAATAAAAAGAAAACAAAAGAAAAATGGGGGAGTAAAGAGACTCCCCTCTCGAGTTGCCTCCCTAGCAGCACCTTTGTTTACTGTCGTTGGCTCGACAGGTTGCTTCCTTCTTCATCTTGGATCAACTGGACTCCCAAAACTCAATTTCTTCTTCATGCTCTTCATTATGGCCTGCAAAATATGGGGTAGAAATTTTTCATCAGAAGTTGGTAATGAAATGGAAGAAATGTTACCTGATTGTGGTGACTTTGGACAGTCCTTTCCACCAAGTTCAAAAATTTCCCGTGCTGAAGAATCAATCACATGAACAGACTGAACATGATTATCATCATCATGATTTTTCACGGAATCATAAATATTGAATCGAATAATCTCATTATCAAATTTCATGGTAAGTGAGCCACTATTAACATCTATCTTGGTCTTAGATGTTTTTAGAAATGGTCTGCCTAACAAAATAGGAGTAGAGTTGGGGGAGTGGTCATCATTCATGTCCAATACATAAAAATCTGCAGGAAATACTAACCCGCCTACTTGCACTAAAATGTCTTCAACTACCCCGTCAAGATAAGCATTAGAACGATCAACTAGTTGAATTATAACATTAGTTTCAGTCAGTTTGGCAAGTTTTAATGAAGCACATGTGGACCTAGGCATTACATTGATAGATGCTCCTAAGTCTATTAAAGCACGATTTATTTTCTTATTGCCTATTTGACAAGGTATGGTAAACATACCTGGATCCTTACACTTGTGAGGTAAGTTTTTGTGAAGAAGTGCAGATACAGACTCACCCATTCTTACAATCTCATTTCCCTTTAGCTTTCTCTTATTGGTGCACAGATCCTTCAAAAACTTCGCATATTGGGGCACTTGCTTGATTGCATCTAACAGTGGAATGTTGGTTTCCATTTTCCTGAACATCTCCAGTATATCCTTTTCCTTACCCTCCTTGTTTGCTTTTGCTAACCTGCTGGGAAAGGGAGGTGGAGTCGGTTTAACATTTAAAGTGGGGTCAGTCTTTACCTGAGAGTTTTGTGAGGTGTCATCCTTCTTTCCAGCTTCTGTTTCTTCAACTTCCTCTTCAATTGCAGATGGTTTCATTTGTGGCCCCTCAACCTCCTTTCCCCTTCGCAGGGTTATGACACTCACGTTCCTTGGATTAACTTCAGGTTGAGATGGTAATTTGCCTCCAGATTGGGCCTCCAATCTGTTGATTGCTGTAGCCATTTGACCCATCTGGTTCTCCAGATTTTGAATGCTGGACTTGATGTCCTGTTGAAATTGAAGTGTGTTAGAAACCAAAGTTGTAACCATATTTTCAAGGGAGATACTTGAGTTTTGGGGTCTTTGCTGATACTGCCCCTGAGATTGGAAATTTCCTTGTTGTTGAAATTGCCATTGCGGTTTGTTAGAGACAAAACCGGGGGCTTGTTATTTCCATAACTCAGATTTGGGTGATCCCTCCATCCAGGGTTATAGGTATTGGAGTATGGATTGTACTGCTGTCTTTGGAACGGAAAACCCTTTGCAGCATTTGCTTGTTCACCATTTTTCTCTTACAACACCGAACACGCGTCCGTTGGATGCCCAAGATTTGCGCATATCCCACAGGTCTTGACTTGTTGTAACTTCCCTATAGAAAGTTGTTTTACAAGGTCTGTTAGTTCAGAAAGTTTACTTTCAATATTAGAACTACTCACCTCATTTACGCGCCTAACTTGCATATCCCTGTTGGAGTTGAACTGCTGAGTGTTCTCAGCCATATTAGAGATTAAAGCCCGTGCTTGTTCCGGTGTCTTGTCCATCAATGCACCTCTTCTTGCGGCATCTATCATGCTTCTATCCATTGGTGTCATACCTTCATAAAAATATTGCACCAAGAGTTGCTCACCGATCTGATGATAGGGGCAGCTCGAGATGATCTTTTTGAAGCGCTCCCAATACTCATATAATGATTCACCATTGTTTTGGTGCACCCCGCATATTTCCTTTCTGATCGTCCTAGCTCTCAATGCAGGAAAGTACTTTTCCAGGAATAGCCTCTTCATGTTGTTCTAGGTGGTGACTGATCCAGATGGTAGACAGTATAACCAATCAGTAGATGCATCCTTCAGCGAGAATGGAAAGGCCCTCATCTTGATTTGTTCCTCAGTAATACCCGTGGGTCTCATGCTATCACAAATGACATGGAACTCCTTCAGATGTCTGTATGGGTCCTCACCGGGATGTCCTCTGAAAGTTGGCAGAAGATGGATCAATTCGGATTTTAGCTCAAAAGTTATGCCTTCTTCCACTGCCAGAAAAGTGATGCATAGTGGTTGTTGAGCAATATCCGGGGTAGCTAGTTGCTTGAGAGTCAGATTATTGTTAGCTACTGCCATTTTTTCTGCTGCTCTTCTTTGCTGTCGAAAAGTTCTCTCGATTTCTGGGTCAAAATCAAAAAAATTCAAAATTAGTTGATCGAGTTCTACGCATATAAGCAAAGAAGTAGACATGCAATTTTTTTTTTTTTTTTAGAAATAAAGTGAAAAAAGAAAATGTAGAAAAAAAATTGTAATTGATTAAACACTAAATTGGTTACCCGTCCCCCGAAAACTGCGCCAAAAATTTGATTCGTGTCCAATGCACCAAAATAATAAATAATTTCTTACTCGCTAAATATTAATTAATAATGTAGTAGCGAGAGTAAGGGTCGATCCCACGAGGAACGGAAACTAATTTTAGTTGTTCGATCAATTAGAATGGAATGGGGGGTTTGTTGTTTGAAATTGCTTGAATAAAAAATATGCATAAAAATAAACAATTAAATATGACTAGAGAAATAATATGAGAAAAAATATTGTTCTCGGGTTCGGTTGTGCCCTCAATTAATGTTATGCTCGGTTGTACCCTCAATTAATGTTATACCTTTCCTTGTAACGTGTTTTTATCCCTAATTCAATTATCAATCATAAATAATCAACATGCTCTGATTATCTAAATTCTTCTTTATGTGTATTGATTCAAAACAAGATCTTCGAACCAATTCTAGCCACAGACAATCCTAAACAAGTTCTTAGGATTTAATGCACGACTAGTATGAAAATCTAGAAGAATAGATTGAATTGGATCGTTAATTTCACATGCTCGAATTAATCAATCCAAGTTGAATTATTACTAAACCTGCACGAGATTTATTTGCTACTAAAGTAAAGATTCAATGACAATTACGGATCAAGAATCTAAATATAGCATATTCATGAATCTAACGATCAATAATCCAATTGGCGAAATTAAACTATTAATCAAATAAACTCAATTGAACATTCAAAACATAATAATCTTACAATTGAAATAAAGTAATAAATTCTCGCTACTAATTTGTAGAAAAAGAAAATAAAATAATCAAGTTAACACAACTTCCCCTTTGAACAAGACATAAAAGTTAGCCTAGCATGATTGTGGTAGATTCTTCAAGTTACTTCATGAATTCCATTGTTGTTGATATTCTTGCGCTTGAAAATCACCCAAGAATGCTCTATATTTTGCTCTCAATTTTCCTCAATGTCCAGCCTCCTTTTTGTGGTGATTTTGCTCCTTTAATACTCCCAAAATCGTGTCTTATCTTTACCCCAAAGATATATCAAAGATAGACCTTGAATCGGATAAGGAAATTTCTTGACGAGCAAGTTACAGCCGTAACTTTCCTTATTACGGCCGTAAGTGAGCTACTGAAATTTTTTGGAATTTGGAAGTTACGGCCGTAACTTTGTCATTTACGGTCGTAAATGCATCTCTACCGAGAAGCGTCTGTACTCGATGTTTTGGTCATAACTTTCTTTCCCGAAATTCGATTGTGGTGATTCAAGTTGCGTTGGAAAGAAAACTCAAATATCTACAATTCTTTGTGAAATAGATGTTCCCATATTCGAAAGTATTATATGACAAAATTGAGCTTCAATCTATGACTAAAATTCATGATCACAATCCTTGAGGATTTTTGATTTCCAACTTCACCACAAACCTTCTTTGACCATAATTTTTGTATCTAATCTTCTTCCCACATGTCATTATTGATTTGGAACTCTTTGAATATGCCCTTGAACCTCACTTCTTGATTTTTTGGTATTTCTTTGGTCCTGTTTCTTTTCTTCTTTTTGACCTTACATAATACAATAAGTGAAAGTGTATTAAACAATACTTCAATATGATCAAATCAATAACAAAATAAGATAATAAGTAAATTAAATACGTGCTAATGAAGCACTTATCAGCGAGAGAGAAAGGACCTGCACCAGAATAAACCCTAACACGTGTTTTGGTCTTTATATAGTATGGAGATCAACGACAAGGAGAGTCTCAAAACAGATCCAACAGCTTGTAACAAATTCCATTAATATGGGCTATTAAACTCGATTTGAAGAATGGGCAGGTCACTTCAATTGGGTAGTTGAAAATTTGAATATGCACTGCAAATATGTAAACCTTGAACTCAATGAATGGCAGAGAGTTTAAAAGAATTGAAAATGGTTGTATCGACTGTTGGAACTTTGTTTATCAAAATTGATTTTGACCATGCGATTATTTAAGTGTAAACCATTAGTCGGTGAATGAGAAATGAAGTTACTTAAATATGTGACAATGTTGGCAATTTAATAGAATATTATGAAATATTTTAGAATTAATATAAATGAAAAGATGTGTCTTTTCATATGAAAAAATTGTGACTTTTAAAATTGTTAATTTTCAATATGTGTGTCTCTTCATTTAGAGACAAATTTCAAAATATGTGTCTTTTGAAAGGTTTGTGTTTTTTGAGATACAACTTTTCAACAACTATATATAGATCACATATGCTTGAATTTTTTGCCCCTAGGGCACATCTCCCAGCTGTAAAAGGGAGACTGGTTTAAAGACCAGTCTCGCTTGGTCAGGGGTTCGAATTCGGCCTTACTAAGTTAAAAGGTAAGTTCTCATCCTGCACTCTGGGAGGCATAACTCGCGATTTACTTCATTCACCAAGGCTCAGGGCAGGGTCGGTGGGGGCCCTCAAGGTTGGGGTTCAACCTTCTTTTTTTTATTTTTTTTATTTTTCATATGCTTGGATTTTAATTCATTCATTGTTAGTCATTCATTCATTCATCCATTCATTCATTTGTTCATGATTGCTTTATCATATTAATGCACGTCCAATTCAAAATATTTTGAATTTATTTTGAATCTAGTTTCATATGAAGAGAGTTTAAGATATAAGCAATTTCGTTGCTCGTAATTTGGAGTGTTCCTATTGCGGGATATGGTCGTTGGATCTTGAGAGACGAACATCGGATAACCGTTAGCATCCGTGCGGGGCATTATTATTATTATCTTAAGGACAAAGAGTCGAACTCTTACCTTGACCGAATTCATAATCATGCATTTTTGGTTTCACTTCATCTTTTCAGTTCGATAAGTCAAAATTCTAGCAAATTTAAATTATTGGAATATAATTATGCGAGGCAACAAACTCATCAGTACTAACAACAATTTCCGTACAAAATACAAATGCACAAATTTGAAGCTGGAAATGAAAGTGACCATAATCATTGAAGAATTTCTTGTGGCGATCATATGCTTTGAGAGACCCGAATGATACCAAGATTGCCATCTGTATTTTTTTCCTCCACATTCAAAAGGTTTATTACAGGAAATGCAAAAATTCTTCACTTCATTTTTCACACGAATTATTTTCTTACCTTTCCTTCTCTTCGGTGGGGATGGCACAAACAGCTCGACTCGTTCTACTGCTTGTCCATGGTCTAGCTGAGCCGAGTTCCACAAGTAAATGAACTGGCTCATGAGGTGGCTTATAAGTCGAGCTCGTGATCAGTATTCTGAATAAATTGTCCATTGTGGCCTGACCAAATTTTACGTTAATCTTGTAAAAATCTGAAGTTTGGCTCCTGGATTAAAATTTAGGTTAAAAGATAATAATTAACTCAATCACATATGAGATTCATAAATTTTGAATAATTCATTTCATCAAATTTTATTAAATTTAATGAAACTATGATTTTAATCCCAATCAAACAGGCGCCTGATCTTATTGTCCTACCCTATATTTCTTTTTAAATTTTATTACATTACATTAATATATTTCTTTTATATTTAAGGCTAAAAAATTGAAAAGTTTGTAGGCCTGTCTGGTAACACTGGTTCAATTCGTCACAGCAGAGGGATGAGCAACTGGTCAAGACACAGTTATTTATAAATAACGACGTGTCAATATATAATTCGTCTGGGCCTCTATTTGGTAAACATCTTATAAATAGTTATTTATAAATATTATTTATAAATAATGACGTGTCGATATTTCGTTGATTCATTTTTTTAAAAAAAAGTCAAGAATAATGGACGGGATCTTTGACCAATCGAAATTCCTGACTTTTTGATGAGGATCATGTGTCTAATGCGAAAGAACAAACACTGGCGTATATGGAATGCTTTGAAGGTTGGTGTTCGAAGAAATTTTCATAACTTTGCATACGATGTACGTTTTGAGCCCATAACCCCATTCGGAAAGCACTCGACGATACCCATTGAACTCAACGCTTCGTCGTGATAATTGCTGAATTTTGACCGTTTGAATCTATTTACTAAGTGAAAATTGGATTTGAAGTTTTCAAATTCATTATTGACATTATTTCTTTATTCTACTTTGTAAGCCCCATTAAGGTACTTTTACCCCCAATAAGTTATATGTTTACTCATATTTAAGACGCTTAATTATCTAGTACGTTTTCTTGGTTGCTTCTGAAATAAGAAAATGTGACTCCTTTCTTGAGTGCAATCCGTATTGTTTTGTCATTATTTTATGTTGTAGATTCGATCTATATCACTTTTCAAAAAAACTGTCGAATGAGATGTGGCATTTGACCGTTTACAAAATTTATAAACAAATTTTACCAAACATTCAAGTTTATAAATAACACATTTTTTCAAATAACATTTTTAACCTCAAATATTTATTAAAAGTACTTTTTAACCACATATTTTATTTCAAAAACTTCACATTCTTGTTTGTAAACAAAAATATTTTCCCAAACAGATGCTTATAAGTTTTGGTAAAGTTTACATCAAGAAAATTGGTAAGGTTGACGTGGGGAAGAAATAAGTTTTTCTTTTTTTATCATTTTTATCGTTATTTGGTAAATCATTTATAAATAATACATTTTTTTAAATCACTTTTCAATCACATATTTTATCTCGAAAATATTATATTCTTTGTTTACAAATAAAAAAAAGGGCTTTGAACAAGTTAGTAAATTAAAATTATTATAAACTACCCAAAATAATCTTAAGTTGGTTAACCAACCCAATAACCTACCTTAACCAACTCTTTAACGAACTTCCTCAGAAATCATTCCGCTTCTGAAGCCGCTTTTAAACTGATATTAGAGCCATGGATACTAAGAAAAATTAGGAAAATAATAAAATGAATAATACAGACATTGTTACTTTAAAAGAAATACAAAGTATTTACTATTCTGAATTACACTAATCGTAATAAATAATAAATTACAAGAATTAGTTACAATGTTAAGTTCTGAGTTTGAATTATTCAGGGAAGAAATTAAAAAAAAAAAATTAAACACAATATCAATTAAATGAATTTAAAGATAAAATACAAAAGAGGTTAATAAAACAATCGTTAGAAAACGAAGATATGATTATAAAAGAATTCTTAGATCAATATGAAAATCATTCTAAACCTATTTTATAAACATATGAGTCAAATCAAGATATGATGGCTCATATGAGAAATATAGGATAAAGCTTAGAAATTCTAAATCACAATTTCAAAACTGGACAAAGTCTGTTATACAAACAAATAGAATTAAGATTTAATGATACACATATTAGTAAAAATTCCTATAGAAGAATTAGAAACAACATTCTTTGAAGTGACACGACAAGAATTAGAAATTTATAAACAAGAATTAAAACGAATATCTATGCAAACAGAAAACAAATATGTAAATGATTCTCTTCCCAAAAAGGAAGAAGGACCAACAAGATATCCAACAATAGATACTAGTATACCACCAGTAGAAGAATCAACTCAATCTAAAATTGCTAAAGGAAAAGAAAAAAATGATACAAGTAGGAATATATTAGAAACAGATTGGATGGAAACGGATAATGCTAGATGGGATAGTAGAGTTCCAAGAGAAGGAGAAGAAGATCTTATAGAACGAGAAAATTATAATTTAAGAAAAAGACCTACAACGATACCAACTAAAACTATACATCTTAGGGAAATACTCCTAGAAAATCATTCAATGAACCTGTTGATCACAAAATCCGGCTGGACCTTGAACCAACAAGTCTCAGTCCCTCCCTCTTGAATACGTTGATCTCCTACCCACTGTGACAAACAATCAGTTTGCAAAGGGGGCCAAGGTGGCTCCTATTTGCATTTCGATACCAAAGTCAGTGTTCATTTTAAGCAAATATAAATTGGGTGCGGGAACTATAAGTGTGTAAAAGAGAGAAAAGAGAGTGAGAGTAAAATATATTGTTAGAGTATAGGATTGCTAAACTTTTGCTGGGAGACCAACCTGTTCTATTTATAGTTACATTCAGTCACTATTGTCATGACACGTGTTTGGCCTTTACACGTGGCTTCTTCCCATCCGTTGGTCAGGTTAACCATTTAATTAGTCATAATCATTGCAGTCTACTATAGTGTTATGACGGCTATCACATCAATAGTAAAGGAGCTGTCCCATTAGGTTGCAGTTTACTTACAAGTTTTGTGTTAGTGACGTTTCTGCCTAGCCTAGCTGCCGGTCCTTGAGGTTGCCTCGGTTAATGCTGCTTAGGGAGATAGTTCGGCCATAGATGGAATGGGCCTCGAAATACCTCGGCCAAAATAATAACCACGTAGTTGGGGGCCTACTTAGGTGATTATTGAGTTCCATAAGCAACACGTCACACGTAACTAAAATGCGGTTGTAACACTAGTCCCTTAAATATGGTTGGTTCATTCATGTGCGATCCATATTTGTCGTGCATTTATAACTTTGGAGAGATTGCCTCTTTGGGTTTCTCGCAATTACGGCTCATGAGCTATACTCATTAATACGAACGGCTATCTCCCTTTCAAAATTTTGCTGCTTGGCGCTTTATTTAATCCACCAGTAAAGTTTTGGCACGTGGATGGCGGAGATTAACCTAAACTCGGCCAATTAACGGTTTACGTTTGCAGGGCGCGTTCCTGTAAACCTTTCATCTTCCTTTACCTTATTTCTCCCTCTTTTAGCTTCCTTGTCATCTCTATCAACTCTCAAAGATCTTCTCCGTCATCTTCCCTGCTCACTCATCGCAAGGCTTTTGATATTTCGTCAGAAATCACCATCTGCCGTCTCTCGTTTTGTCGCGTCGCTCTTCATCGAACCTCCTTTGTCTCTTGCTAAGCAAGTAATTCCTTGATTAATTAATATTTCTTCCCGCCCTCATTTTGTTTTGCTTATATTATCCATTTATATATATATATATATATATATATATATATATACATATTTTATTTTTCTGGGGTACGTGGAGCGCACCTCCATTTGCGTGGAATCTCTAGGGGTAAGCTGGGTTTTGGGGAACATGGAGGATCTAGGGAAGAGGATTTGAAGGAAATAATGGTGGTGGCGGACCCCATAAGGGGTTTTTGTCATGTGTTCTGCTTAGTATTTAGTTCTCATTGTTTTAGGGAGCGTAGGAAGAAAAGAGAGCGACGGTTCTGTAGCGTAATATCTTTAAGTGATTTTGACAATGAAGGTGAATCATCTCAACCATACATGGCCAAGCTATCTACCCAAGAAGAGGCGTCACTACAGGAGATCCATCATGATAAAGAACGATACTTTAACGGGAACGAGGCGGCAGGCACCTCATCCGGGGTTTCAGAATCTCACCAAGGGGTAAAGGCCCCATTTAGGGCCCATAGAGAGGAGTTGGGCTTGACCGCAGAGGAGATCACCCAGGTAGAGGACTGGGTGGATCATGTTAATAAGGTTTCTGGCTACCACGTCGATCCATAGCCTCAGCCAGAGCAGTGGGAATCTAATGAAGTTAAGACAGAGGTTAGGGGGAATGATATTGCCGAAGTGTCATTGGTGTATAGGATGCCTCAGGAGATAAGGGTAATTCATCCGAGTCCATCGTGCCGACCCTGCTGCCCTCCTGATGGCCAAGTAGCGGTGCTTCTTGACTCTTTTTCTTGTGGGATGCGCTAGCCTCTCCACCCATGCTTCAGGGCTCTTCTTCGCAGCTACAATGTATGCCCATAACAGGTAGCCCTGAATTTTTGGACCCAAGTAGTGGGGACTTGGTTAATCTGGTAAGAAGTCAGTCCGGAGTATCCGATTTCTCTCCACATCATCCACACACTCTATGTGTTGAAGAAAACCGCGAGGAGAGAAAAGGACAAAAGGCCAGATGTGAAAGACAGGTATTATTTAACTCCCCGGGGACAGTACCCCCCCCCCCCATCATCACCGGACATCCAACGTCCCTCAATAATTGGAGGACCCAATGGTTTTGGGTCAGCGGAGATTGGCATTGTGCTCCTTCGGATCCTGTCCCTGAGATAACAGTTCCCCGAACCCTTTCTTTCCCCGCGAGTTCTTATATTCTCTTGTGCGGGTGTACCACCATACTTAGACTCGGAACCTTACTACCTCTTGTACTTATATATATTGCTTTTTTGATCTTGTAGGATAAACATTCGCCCATCAACTTCCTACAGAGGATCTGGAAGTTGTGAAGAAGCTTTACTGGTATTGCGGTAACTTTCAGAAGGTCATCTCCTCAAAAAAGCTCTTCGTCAAGCACAGCTGAATGTGGGATATGGGTATATTCACCTCTTTCTCCGGTATTTATATGTTAGTCTGATGGGTGTCGAATCCACCAAATAATAATGTTTTCTTGCTCTTATAAAAATAAATTGTATTAGTGGTGAGCAAGGTCGAATCCACAGAGACTGGTTAGATTTAATTCCTCAGAAAGATTAAAAGCAATGAAATAAAAATAAGGGGAGTTTTTGAATTTTGAATATAAAATCAATTTGTAAATAAACGAGTGCGAAATTAAAATTGTTGAAAATATCAAATTAAATAAATATCCAGCCCAAGGTATAATCCCGGTAATGATTCACGAAATTGATCATAGATGCAAAAATAAAATCCTTAAATTATTATCTAAATTGGTTATGGTCATTGATACGATCTAACAACCTATCTCTCCTTACTTTATCGATAATCAAGAGACGCTCGTTGATTATTTCCCTAATCAATAAACAACCCTAGATACGATCATAGGATTTAATTTACCAATAGCATTAATTTTTAGAGAGACGACCAATTCTAACCAACAAATTCACACGCGTGATTTATTTAAGCTAGGTTATATCTCTTCATAACATGAGTCAAAAATCAGTCTATAATTAACTATGTTATTTGCCACTTGTATTAGAAAATCTAAACAATTACGGATTTAGATTCCTAATTGGCTAAGTATCGTTTTGACAATTAAAACAACGTGCACTTTGTATTAATAAATCAAACAACAGCTTTGATGCAAACCAAAAGATATATAAATAGAAAACAATCAAAGGAACAATTAAATTTAATTAGATCTCATAATTCTTGGTGAATCAAAACTTCGAATATCCTTGAACTGGAAAAATAAATTAGCTACTCATATACCTTATCAATCAAAGACTAAAAAAAAAGAAATAATGATTAAAGTAAAAAGAGTCAAACTCCACAAATTTCGATCAAAAATATGTGGCGCCTCTCCTGTTCAATTCGTCCCCAGCTTCTTTTCCTTTTCTTTTGCCTTTTTTCCCCAGCCGTCGTTCTCTCCTCTTTCTCCCTTAATCTGTTGACTGCCGAGAGTCCTCTTTTTTCAGCAATTCTTCTCCTCTTCAATTGTGGTGCCAGCCTCCTTTTTATTCCAAGTCTCCCATCTAGGTCAAAGTGTGGTTTTCCTTTTTGGCCCAAATTCTCCTCTCATTAACCCAGCCCACCAAATTATTATCTGGTGCTTGAACGTTATTGATGATGACCTTGTTGCAGTTGGGCTCATGCAGTTGGATAAAACAGAGAGAGGAAAAACAAAAGCAGCACGTCCAAGCATTACCAATAGCAACACACTGCCATAAACTCCAATGGAGTTCCCAAAACTCAATTTGCTCATTTTCCACTTCTCAATGTCCAGAGCATCCATTCCCACATATAAAAATATAGAAGTTTCTGCAATGAAGGACATCGTAGAGAAAACATGCCTGGTTGTGATTCTTGAACTCTCAGTTACATTATGCCAAGCATAATGCGACATAAAAATCCAAGAAAAGAAGACTGTTAAAATTCCACTGAGGTCGAACAGCTCAGCTAACATGTAGGAAAGATATGCCATTAAAACCATGAGAGCAATTTCACGAACAGTTGAATGTCTGCCAAAGTACAAGCCCTTAAGAATATATGCCACCAAAAGTCCAGCCTTTCAGAATCAATAAGGCGTGCCCACGCCTTATGCAAAGTCCTGATCTGATTGTGTACTTTTTGAGTTCCAAACATGTTCTTTTAATTTGTGATATTGAATCCATTTTGATTTAAATTCTCCACCTAATCCACAAAACATAAAATATGATTAACATCTACAATTTAAACATTTAAAATCAATGGAATAAGAGGAAATATCACAAATTAAACAGCAAATATGTGCCCTATCATAGTCCATTCTGTATTTCCTGACTTAGTGTGTTCCTTGCAGAGTCAAGAGAGTTTCCCAAGATATCCCTGAAAGGTTTGAAGGCCAAGAAGATTCCTCCCATTCTAGCTGTCGGGAGTGACGAGGAGAGGAAGCAAAGATCCGTATTTACGGGCTTCTATCTGGAGGCCACTAAAAAGACCGCTGAAGCCTCAAAAGAAGCCTTTGAAGGCGTCTGCTTCCAGGTCGCTTGATCCGCCACCTCTTCCAGCCTCTTCTGATGCAGTACAACATGTCCCACAACTTCTTGTCGTAAAGAAGGAGCATGGACGCAAAATGGCTGAGGGGCAGGAGAAGGAGAAGAAGACGAGGAAAAGGGTGCAAGCAAAAATCCCTCAAGCCCCTTCTGGTGTAGTGAGTGTTGATGAGGATGAGGTTCTGGAGATAACCGTAGAGGAGAAACCTCCATTAGAAAGATTAAAAAGGGGCAGCAAGGGTCAATCCAGCGGAGCAGAGGCTCCTTCAAAGATTCCTCCCACAGACCTACCTGGACCCCCGAAGCCTTACCTGAGTCCCCTTCTGATCGCGTGGGGAGAGCTGACCAGACTATCGCATTGGAGGTGGCCCGAATTAAAGAGGGGCTCATCCCTAAGCCATCTATTTTGGATTCCAATGGCTTGACGTCTCTCCTGGGGTATGCTGCTAAGGCAGCTATTGCAGTGGACGATTTTTGGACAGAGGGGTGGGAATCTTTTTCCTCCAAAAGCTCTCCTAGCCAAATGCTGCTCGCCATCAAGGATTTGAGCGCAAGGACTCTAGCTCGGCGGATGATATGGAGGGGCCAGTTAAGGAGCTGGAGCAGAGAGAAGAAAGCACTAAGATAGCTCTGCGCAATGCGGATGGCATGGTGCAAGAGATCAAAGATCTGACGGAAACTCTCTCCTCCACCTGGAAGTCCCTTCATGAGGCGAAGAGCGCATCCAGAGCCCTCAAAGAAGATAATGAGCAGCTAAAAAAGGACCTTCACTCCTCAGAAGCGGACGTGGCCAACCTATGCAAAAAGTATGAAAACGCCTGTCAGGCTCAGGCGGTGACCGCCGAGGCCTTGGCGTAATCTAACGCCCTGAAGGGTAAGCTTTTTGACGAGGTTTCCGATCTAAAAAGGGCGCTTGAGGAGGAAAAGGAGCTCCGAAAAAGGGATGCCGACTCTTTGGTCTCTTTGGAAGGTAAACTCAAACTTCTGGAGCGTAGTATGGAGGCCAAAGCTGCCGAAGGTATCCAAAACTTTAAAGATACATTTGAAAACAATAAAGAGTATGGGCTTATGCAGCGAATCTTCGGCAACATTGGTTCCCGTATGGCTCTAAGGGATGTAAAGGAGAAATTCCCCTACTTGGATCTTTCCACCATTGAGGCCATCTACCGTGAGCTGGAAGATGCTGAAGAAGGCAGTCCTGCCACTGATCTTGCCTAGCCTTCCCAGAATGTATCCGGTGGCGACGCTAGAGATGATGTCCCTCCCCTTTAGTCATTTTTTGTTACTACTTTTACTCTGTACATAATTTTTCTTTTGAACAATGAGCAATGTAATTCTTCATTATTTCAATTGTTTCAATGCAAAACAATTCAATCTTTCCTCCTTATTTTTGTGTATGGATTTTCACAATTTCTGCCTTATTTGTGTGTATGAATTTTCACATCCTATTTGATAGTCCCTCAGACTTAGTCAGTTTCTTTAAGACATTCATGTTCACTGAGTAAGTCTGATTGGAAAGTGTGTAATCCTGCCAACACTACTTAGTAAGTAGATAGCTTGAACTTAAAAATGATTAAAACTGATTTCGCGGGAGTTATACGAATTTTACTATCAGGTTTGGACTTTCACCGGAATCAGTTGCAACAAGTCTTGGGATCAATTTATTTTATTAAACCATAACCTTTGGTAACTGATAAAGTTTCAAATAGGCAAGTTTTATTGACACAAGCATTGTTAAGTCATACAAGGATATCTCATACGAGAGAAAAGCTGATCCTATTGAAAATAGCGGCGAAGATGATCAGTGTTCCAAGGGTTGCACAAGGGGACCCCAGATAAGTCTTCAATCATGTACGTACCAGGTACTACCTCGGCAGTGACTTTATACGATCCCTCCCAATTAGGACCCAAAGTCCCTACTCCTGGTTCTTGAGTAGAAGGGAGGATTTTCTTAAAGACCAAATCCCTAATATTGAAGTGCCAACCTTTTACCCCTTTTTTTGTAGTAGCGGGCCATTTTTTCCTGATACCTGGCCATCACCACTTGGGAGTCGCTCCGTTTTTTCAGGAGGAAATCCAAGTTTGCCCTTTTTGCTTCTTCATTTACCACCTCGTCATAATGAATTTGACGAAGAGAAGGCACCCCAATTTCAACCGGACATACCGCCTCGGATCCATACGCCATGGAAAAAGGCGTTTCCCCTGTGGCAGTGTGCGAGGTAGTCCGAAGTACCCATAGCACCTGTGGGAGTTCGTCTACCCATGCACCCTTCTTTGATTCCAACTTCCTCTTTAGGGTATTCTTTATGGTTTTGTTCACGGCTTCGACCTGCCCATTTACTTGTGGGTGATGTGGGGATGAAAATAATTTACAAATTCCCAAATCATCGTATAACTCGTCAATACTTCTATTTTTGAACTGCTTTGCGTTGTCACTGACCAATGAGTGCGGTATTCCAAACCTGCATATAATATTATTCCATATGAACTTGGTAGTGTTAGCTTCAGTAATCCTCATCAGGGGCTCCGCCTCCACCCACTTGGTGAAGTAATCAATCGCCACTATTGCGAAACAATTGTTACCAGTACCTCAGGGCATAGGACCAACAATGTCAACTCCCCACTTCGTGAAAGGCTAAGGGCTGGTCACCACAGTCAATTTGTGATGCGGTATGGTTGCATGCCTCTGACATTTATCACACTTTCGGACAAAGTTATAGGAATCCTTTCGCATAGTTGGCCAAAAATATCCCTGTTTGAGGGCTTTCCGAGCCAATGACAATGCTCCAGCGTGGTTACCACATGTGCCCTCGTGAATTTCTTTCATTATATACTTTCCTTCCTCCGGCCCAACACATCGCAGCAAAGGAGAGGTGTAGCTACATTTATAAAGCAGGTCGTCCAAGAGGACAAAATTTATGGCATACCTTTGCAATTTCAGAGCTGCTTCCGGCTCGTCTGGCAGGGTTTGGTGCTTCAAGTATGCCAGTATAGGATTCATCCAAGAACTTTCTTCTTCTATTGCCAAAATCTCCACCCCTTGTTCGATGGAAGAGATCGGCACATGCTCAATTGGCACCATAATGAGGAGCTCGACGTCCTTACTGCTTGCTAGTTTAGACAAAGCATCCGCATTAGAATTCCCAGTCCTGGGAATATGAAGCAGTTCAATTTTTTTGAAGTGGGCAACTAAATCTTTACTTTCTTCAAGTAGGAAACTATGGCTGGCTCTTTGGCAGCAAACTGTCCGTTAAATTGGCTTATGACAAGCTGCGAGTCACTGCTCGCCACTACTGACTTAATTTTTAGAGCTTTTGCAAGCCTCAGTCCAGCAAGGAGTGCCTCGTATTCTGCAACATTATTCTTGGCTTTAAAGCTAAAACGGATCACACTGTGCAATTTATATCCATCTGGACTCATGAGTAGTATCCCAGCCCCCGATCTTCCTTCATCCGAGGACCCATCAACGAACAATTTCCACTCAAGGCTATTATTCGTGTTATCAATCATCTCCACCTCGGGCGGATGCATGAACTCAACTATGAAATCTGCTAATGCTTGACCTTTTATAGCTGTCCGAGGCACATAATGCAGGTCGTACTGGCTAATTTCTATCGCCCATTTCATTAACCTTCTTAATATATCCGATTTCTGTAATACCTGTCTCATAGGAAAGTTCGTGAGAACATGGATGGAATGCGACTGGAAGTAGGGGCAGAGTTTGCGTGCCGTAGTGACCAGTGCTAGAGCAAGTTTTTCCATGTCCGAGAATCGTGTTTCTGCATCCAGCATGGCTTTGCTTACATAATACACCAGAAGCTGATTCTCATTCTCCTCTCTGATCAATACTGAGCTAACAGCCTCCTTTGACACGGCTAAATACAGGGAAAGTGGCTCGCCAACCTTTGGTTTAGACAGCAGGGAGGCCTGACCCAGGAATGTTTTTAGATCAGCAAAAGCTTGCTCACATTCCGGGGTCCATTGAAAATTTTTTCCTCCCTTCAAGACCTTAAAAAATGGCAAGCATTTGTCAGTGGACTTAGAAACGAATCGACTTAAGGCCGCAATTCTTCCCATCAAGCTTTGCACTTCTTTTGGGCTTCGAGGAGAGCACATGTCTAGCAAAGCTTTGATTTTATCTGGATTGGCTTCAATCCCTCTCCTGTTCACCATGAATCCAAGAAACTTTTCCAGATGCTACCCCAAAAGCGCATTTCGCAGGGTTGAGCTTCATCCGATATTTCCTCAAAATGTCAAAGGCCTCTGACAAATGGCGGACATGCTCTGTGGTAACCATAATTTTGACCAGCATGTCATCGACATATACTTCCATGGTGTTTCCCAACTGTTCTGAAAACATACGATTTACTAACCTTTGGTAGGTGGCCCCGGCATTTTTTAAACCAAATGGCATGGCTTTATAACAATAGAGTCCCCTATCCGTAATAAACGAGGTGTGCTCCTCATCCGATTCATGCATGGGGATTTGGTTGTACCTGGAGTATGCATTCATAAAACTCAGCATCTCATGTCCTGCTATAGAATCGACTAATTGATCAATTCGAGGCAGAGGGAAACTGTCTTTAAGGCATGCCTGGTTTAAATTCGAAAAGTCAATACATACTCTCAATTTTCCATTCTGCTTCGGAACCAAAACAGGGTTCGACACCCACTTCGGATACCGGGACTCTCTGATGAAGCCATTTTTCAATAGCTTCATCACCTCTTCTTTCAGGGCCTCATATTTATCAGAACTCATCGGCCTCCTCTTCTGCCTATACCTAGGGCTTCTTGGGTCAAGTTGGAGTCTGTGACAAGCCACTTTAGGATCAATCCTGATCATGTCATCATGTTTCTATGCGAATACATCGAGATTTTCAAGCAAGAAGCTTTTCATCTGATCTTTGTATTCAACTAGCGAATCTAATCCAATTTGCAACTACTTGATTGGATCAAGTTGATCAACACAGAAGCATTCCAGCCTTTCAGATGGGGTAGAGCAACTGTCTCCGGTCATTCTTAGGTCCAGATTTGCCAGATCCTCTTCCGGCGTCATCGTGACATCTTCACTTTCTGAGGGCCCTTCACCCAATCTTTCAGGGTCTGGAGCAGCCTCAGTCATTACCACATCACTGATCATGTTTAAGCTCCAATCTTGAAATTTTCGAATAGCGTTTGTATAACAGACCCGTGATTCAGTTTGGCTCCCCTTGACGGTTGCTACACCATGCTCCGTGGGGAATTTCATGCAAATATACTTCGTATGAGTTGCAGCCCCCAAGTCAATGAGACCTGGCCTCCCAACTGAGCCGTGATAGGAGGAAATTTTGTCCACAATTAAGAATTCCATGGGTATTCTAGAGAGAGTTGGAGCTTTCCCTACCTCAGTCATAAGGGTTATGGATCCTCTGGGAGTTATGCTGTCTCCAGTGAATCCATATATTGAATTTGGGACTGGAATGAGTGGGGGTACTAATCCCCATTTTATCAAACGTTACTCCATAAATCACATTTACCAAGGCACCATCATCCACCAACATTCGTGACAATCCGTTCCGAGCCACGACTACTCGAATAACCAGCGCGTCATTGTTCGGGAAATGTACCCTAATAGTGTCATCCGGGGTAAATGTGATAAATTCTGTCCGGGACATCCCTGCAGGGTGTGGATGGATGTGATAATTTATGTTAGCGGGCTGCTTGGCCTCTCTGATATACCGTTTCTGGGAGTTATTGGTGTTTTCGCCTGGATGGGGGCCTCCCAATATCGTGTCAATCTCGCGAATCGGTGGATCATTTGTAGGCATAGGTGGTTCTCTTGTATTTTTAGCATGTGCCGGGGAGTTATTCTGATCCTTACCCCTGTCTCTTTGATGACCGTCAAGCCTTTCTTTCGTTGGATTTTTCCATGGAGCTCGCCTATTAGCTCAATTGAACTTTTGGTTACTTGGCCTTTGCGTTTTTCCTTTGTCAAGGGAGAAAATCACCTCCCCTCCTTCCGTGTGCCTTTTGGTCCGCCAGCATGTGAATCTCCCTACAATCCTCCGTTGCGTGGCCATAATACCTGTGATATGCACAGTAGGCCCCAATCATAGGCTGTTTTCCACTTCGGCTACCTTCCATTCTCCCATGGGCCGTAGGAGGATGCGGGGCAGGAGCATTAGAGTGCAAATTGGGGATAGCCTCCGTGATCTCTGCCGCATAACTGGATCTAGTTCCCAGAAATGGACGTGGCGCACCACCTCGGTTACTTCCTAACCTATCCTTATTACCTCCCTTCCTCTAGTTCCCTTCGCTGGGGTACCCGACATTGTATCTCCCTTGTGGATGGTTATCCTTGGCCCTAGCCATTTCTTCTGAAACAATCTCCTCTTTCATCAAATCTACCAGGGCGTTGTAATCCCTCGACTTTCTGCTTCGGACATCCCTCCAAAACATGCTTGTCGTGTCTAGGCCTCCTTTTAATGTAGAAAACATCTCTATCTCGGTGATGTTTTCTCAAATGTGCATTTCCTCTGTAAACCGGGCTAGGTAGCTCTTCAAAGATTCCTCTCTTCCTTACCTTAAATCCTGAAGGTGTTAGAGTGGGAGCTGGCCAGGCCTGGAGGAAACAAGCCATTTTTGAAAGCTGTTTTCAAATCTCTCCAACTGTGGATGCTACCAGGAGGGAGTTTTTTATACCACTGTATTGCACTTCCCTCAAATGTTAAAGCGAAGGCTTTGCACTTTAGTGTCGGAGTGGCTCCAACTATTTCCATGCTAGCGCGATAATTCAACAGGTGATCATCAGGGTTACCTCTGCCAGAGTACTTTGTTATTTCTAGCATTTCAAAGTCATGGGGCACCGGGTACCTTCGGATGCCCTCCGTAAAATGGGCTTATTTCCTCTTCATCATCCAGCTCGTATGACAGTAATTCACTGTTCTCAACATGGATGGAATTCATCATGTCATGGTATTGGTCGTAGGGCAGTTGAACGTAATCCTGCCCCCGTGGCGGCAAAACTCGGTCGTAATTTGGCCTTTGAAAGGTCGGAAGGCCACCATGAGATTGGGTCCGAGCTGCTTCTACTCTTCTCTCCCGCCTATTTCTAGGCTCATGTGTGGGGCTCAATTTTTTCGCCCATGCATCATACTTATCTCTAGGCATTTGGCTCCATGAAAGGACTTCTTTAGCTCGTCTTTCCAGCCTATTTCTAGGCTCAGCTGCACTGTGTCGTCCTTGTTCAGTTCGGCCCCCTCGTTTGCCCCTGAATAATCCTCCTATTCAACTAAAAAATGCTGCCAGACTTTGAGGGCGAAGCCTCCCTATGGCTAATAGGGGGTTGACCTTGTTCTCTTGGTGCTTCATGGCCCGGGTCTTCTTCGTTGAAAGGAACAGATTCCACCTTGTCATATGCATGTGGATCTTGATAATAATACGAGGTAGTGGCCGCATCAGATGGTGAGTAATGTGGATGCGAGTACTGCGGGGCCATCATGGGTTCGTTTATAACGTACCCTCTAGCCATATAGGCATTTATCGCAGCAGTTTGTTCTATCTGCTGTTTCTGCATTTCCAACATTTGGGCTACCATGCGAGTCATATCTCGCAGCATGTGGCGATTCCGGTGCCGGCGTGGAGGGTTAGGTTGGGCCACCCTCTCATTCGTGTTCTCACGAGGCCTCTAGGGAGCCTCTTCCTCGCTGTGTTGTTCATCTCTGCTCCTACGAGGGTTAACATCATCATCACTTTCATTCATGTTCATAGCAATTTCTTGGTTCTATCTTTTCTTTCATGGATAAGTGAACTTTTATCTCAAAGCTTCAAGCCTTTTTCAAGGTTAATAAACTTATATTTCAAAGTTTCAAGCCTTTTTCAAGGTTAATAAACTTATATTTCAAAGTTTCAAGCCTTTTTCAAGGTGTTCTTGTAGTTCTTCACTCTTTTACAAGAGGTTACTCACCCTTTTTTCAAGGTTTTTTCTTTATGTCGCTTTCTACCACGCGTTTTCGTGGTTAGAAGTATGATTTCCCACAGACGGCGCCAAAATGTTGACCACAAAATCCGGCTGGACCTTGGACCAACACGTCTCAGCTCCTCCCTCTTCTCCATATATTTGTAGTGTTTGCCTCGGTTAATGCTGCTTAGGGAGATAGTTCGACCATAGAAGGAATGGGCCTCAGAATGCCTCGGCCAAAATAATAACCACGTAGTTGGGGGCCTACTTAGGTGATTATTGGGTTCCATAAGCGACACGTCACACGTAACTAAAATGCGGTTGTAACAGAACCTATACCAACAACTGGAATATGGTTAGACTTACATTGTATTTTCAATAAAGAAGAAACTATTGATTCATGGACATAAACTACTAACTTAGCTATATCTTTCCATAAATGGAGTACTTCATAAGCTTGAAGTTTTATTATCTATGTATTTAGAGGAAACACTACAAATATATGGAGAAGATTACCTGAGAGGGATAAGGTAAACATTAAATATGGATATGAACTACTGATAATAAAACAAACTTAGATGATGAAGATATTATAAAGATTTGGAATATTCTTTAAACATTCTTTTTAGGAGAAGTATTAGCCAATATAAGAAAAACTGTATTAGAACAAGTAGCTTTAGAAGCATATTAAGAAATGAAATTATTAAGGATATGTGTTATGTGTGAACTAGACAGATATACTTGCAAATTTGAAGAGATATATTATAAACTAAACAAAACTATAAAGTTATTTAATATTTTGGAAGAAAGTACAAAAATACTAAATATGGTATTTGGCCTTGGGGTCAGAAGTTATTCGAAGAATATCTAAATTATTGAAGTAATACAGAATGGAGTGATACTAATGCTAAGATGGACACTATAGGAATGCTAATAACATAACATTTGTTAAAAGGAAAATATCTGAATTGTATAAACAATATATGTATCAACATTTTTTTTTTTTTTAGAAAACAAGGAAGAAAGACAAATTTATGTTGCCATGGGCACCAAGCACCAACTACCAAGACAAATTATGTTGCTTTTGTGTCGTTATTTGTAAAATTCAAAAAATTGTTTTTCCAGGATATCATTGTTAATTCATCACACAAGGCTATTAGATGCTACAAGGACAGTTGATTTTGTCTTAGATTTAATATTTTTTAACTATCAGTTGAATTTTTTTGCTATCAAAATTTGATAAAATTCTTGGAAATATCCCTCCAAAAAAAAAAAAACTATACAAATAAATATAGAAGGAAAGCAGAGAATACTCCCTAGAATAAACAAAACTAAAGAAATCATACATAAGATCAATTAAGACTAATATACTTAGTCCATATATAGAAATAACACTTAACCTACTAGATTATTGTATGATAAAATTTCACGCTTTATTAGATACTAGCAAGAATAAGTCTATGCAAAAGGAATGTTTTTCCCTAACAATATTAGAATAAATACTATAAGAAAATAACATATGGCCAAACTGCTAGTGATGTTGTAGAAATATATAGAGACTTTGTAGAGAATGTTCCTATAATAATATGAAATGGAGAATGCTTTATTCCGAGAATATATGCAACATAAAAAATTGGATGTGATGTATTATTAGGAGAAAACTTCATTTATACATACAGTCATTTTACTCAATATAAGGATAGTTTTGAATCTACTCCTTGTAATCATAAAATATGCTGAAAAATATATAAGACAATAGGAATAGTACATCAACCTATTCACCACAAACCTAGAAATCAAAGTTCTGCAGGTAATCGTGGTAGATATTATACAGAAACTAAACCGTGGCAAAAAATTTCTAGTCCTAAATATAAAAAATCTAGATGAAGATTTAGAAAAGGTTAAAAAAAAATTAGAAGAACGTTACCACGAACATACTTTAGCCAAATGGGACAAAGATAAGCCAATGACAACATAGAATTAAAGAATCCTGAAGCAAAAATAGTAGGAGAACAATTTTCATATAGCAAAGAAGATAAAAAAGAGTTTGAAGTAAAAATCAAGGTGCTTCTAGAATTAGGAGTAATAAGAGAACCAACTAGCCCTATAATAGTCCAACTTTTATGGTTAGAAATCATAGTGAAATCATGAGAGGAAAGGCTAGAATGGTCATAGATTATAAAAAAATAAATGCCGAAACTAAACCAAATAACTATAAGCTATCAATAAAAGATTTATTAATAAAATAGATTCAAGGAAGTAAAATATATTCAATTGTAAATCAAGTTACTGACAAATAAAACTGGATGAAGTGTCAAAAACCTTAACTAATTTTACAACACCAAATCTATTAGGACAATTTGGATTAATGAATGCATCATCAATATTTCAACAAAGAATGGATAAACTATTAGACCAATAAAATATTTTTGTGTATTATATGTCAACGATATTCTTATCCCTAGTCAGAATCTTAAGGATCATATTGAACATCTTACAAAATTTTATTATTTAGCTAAGAAATATTGGTTAGCGCTATCTAAGAAAAAGGTTGAAGTAGCTAAGGAAGAAGAAATAGAATGTCTCGATTATAAGTTTATAAGTAATAAAACTATAAAACACCACATATAGGACAAAATATATAAAGCAATTACAAAGTTTTATTAGAATTTTAAATTATTCAGAAAAACTTATAAAACAATTTGCAAAATATTAAAGTCATTTCCCTAAGAAACTTAAAAAAGAATAGAATGAGAATAGAATCAAGAAGATAAAGAAATGGTCAGCAAGATTAAGAGAATATGTGAACATTTAGCCGAATTAGCTATACCTAATGAAGATGGTTTTTTCATATTAGAAACAGATGCTTCAATGCTCTATTAGGGAGCAATTTTAAAACGAAAGGAACATCATAAAGAATTTCTTTGTAATCCAACTTGTAAATGTCCAAAAGAACTTGATGTTTATACTTCAGGTACTTTCAAGGACGCCAAAATAATATATGATATCATCATATCAATTGTAAAGAATGCCAGTCAAAAGAAGAGTTGCTAAATTCAAGCCTGATTTATTACCAAAGAAATTTCTTATCAGAAAAAATAATACTTAGGTTAAACCATTATTAACAAACAAATTAGGTACCAGTGTTGCAGAAGGACAACTTATTCATATGTAAATTTGGTTTGCGTCTTTTAAATTTAATTTTTATCCATATTGAGGGAAAAGATAATCTAATTCCAAATTTTCTTATGAGGAATGGAGCAACCAAAGAAGGAAGTAGAAAAATTCAAATTCAAAATGAATTTGAAGGTTACAAGATTGGAAGCCAAGATGACATTAATGGAAAAGGTCACCAAGCTAATATCTGATAAAGCCAGAAAGGTTATATTATTTGAAGGCACAAGTGCCAATATTGAATAAGAAGCATTCAAGCTTCGTAAATTATCTATACAACTACCTTAAATACTCCTTCACATAAGAAAAAACCTACAAGTGACAATATTTCTATACCAGAGCTTAACAACTCAAATATTATCAAAGCTTGTAACACCGCAGGTTTAATGGATATAAAAATTAAAGATAATTTTATTCAAGCATATGTATTGTTTAATCTGGTATGCTGTTGGTTCACCAACATTGGAAACTGGACGAAAACCCTAACATATGGAACATATAACAAAGTTAATATATATCCAGGAGCTCTAGCTTATTGGGTTTGTGCTCTTTACAAAATGGAAAATATTTTTTGTATTTATCTATCGGAATCTTTAAAAGAAATACCAATGTTACCAAAGGATGTGACCAGGTCCATTACAAGATAATGTGAAGTCCTCAAAGATAAGAATGTCTATATTAGATTCTATTCTGCAAATTCTGAATGAAATGATGAAGAAGCTACTAGAAAGTCATGTCATAAGAATGGATACCATTACTAAATAGTTTCAACCTAAAAGTTGAGAAACATATCAAACTACACAAGAATATGTTGTTACTATGACAGCTTTTCGTAGAGCAAACGGGTATAAAGAACAATTCGAACACCTCCAAAAGATAATAGAGGAAAAACAAAATCTGGACATACGAGTCCCAAAATCATTTAATCTATTCAAAAGCCACATCACCTACGAAGTCTGAAGATTTGGATATATCTTGACGTGTGATGTGAAAATATATTTGAAACTGGAGCTAGCGGAACAAATAAGATAAGAGAAGAATTGTGCAAATAGTTGCGGTGCTATCCAAATTACAACTGTAGAATTTGCACAGATGGCGATATGTCACTAATTTCGTTGGATCCAGAGGAATTCCCATACGAGTCGTTTGAGAGCCACATAGAGAAATAATTGAATTGGACCCCTTTATCACTACTTTGACAAAGAAAAACTCTGGGCTTCTTGTTTCAATTATATACTAGTATAGAACAAAATACTTTAAGTTAGTACGGTGCAGCTAACCCACTAACCTTATCTCCACCACTATTGAAGGACAATTGTCTTTAAGAAAAGCCTATAAATACCATTGTAATTCTAAATTGAAGGCATTGGATAATTGCTATCTCTAAAAAGATATACAATTACATAAGTCTAGATAAGTGCATTTTCTATGCTAATTTAGATACTAAAAACAAGAAATATATTATCGTTTAAGAATACATTCTACTGATTTTTTCATTATTTGCTATTATTTCAGTTTTATCCTAAAGTCAAGAGAATGAAAGAATTGGAGAGAATAAAGATCAATTGGATGACAATTTGAGCTAAATTGTAGAAGACCATCTTGTAAAGATTCCAAAATTAGAGGATCGAAGCAAATTTAGATACACGTGGATATATAGGGCGATTTTGTGGTAGCTTCAAAGTTAGAAAAAATCGTAACAAGCCCTTGTATGTGATCGTGACTCCTGCAACTAAGTGATCACGTGGCAATCCGACTGGTCGAGATTTTTTCTCCTTAAAATCTGGCTTTGATCAATTTCTTTCCTAATTGAAGTAGATTTCTTACTCAACTATATATAGAAGACATATTACACGAAATTAGGGTTCTCCAATCTCATTATTTCATATCAAGACTCTACCAATTTCTTGAGAGAACCAATTGGCGCAAAGGCAAGATTGACGATATATGCAACAAGCAGAATAATTTCTCAATCTGCATTATGAATCTACCAATTCTTTTTGTTATTTATCTTCAATTATGTTTCTAGGCTAGATATATTTATGTTAGGACTTTACTTGATTCTACAATTATTTAATTGTATGATTGTTGTGGCATTTTCTTAAGTTTGAAAGATAAGAAATGTGTTATACATGTTTTAATTTCCATTAAAAGTTCGATAGGTGATAAAAGTAAACCGTTATGCATTTTGTAATATTAAATTGTTCATGAAACATTAATGATTTTCTATGTGTTCGCATCCATTATAGAAATATGTTTAATTCGCCTTGAAAGAGGTTTTTAAACAAATTAGGAACATTGATTTTCATATCTTATGAATTATTGTTAGACATTTAAATCAAGATATGAATGATCAAAATAAAAGTGGATTATCGATCCTATCATATTTCTTTCATTAATTTTACACTTCAAAAATTGTGTCCTTTTAATTGAACTTTATTTTTAATTGTTAGTTTAGTTTTAATAAAAAAAAAAATCAAATTGATAATTTTATAGTTTCAGTTAAGTTTAGTGATCTAAAATAGCTAATTAACTAAATCCCCGTGGGAATGATACACGGACTCCTTGTCCACTTTATTACTTGTGCAACCCATACACTTTCAGTAGGAAATCAAGCAACAAGTTTTTGGATCCTTTGTTGGGGACTTTAGTTTAATTTAGTTTTAGATTATTTTCACTAATTCAAACTTTAGTATGGTTTAGTATTTTTATTTTTAGTACATTCACTAGTGCTTTTGTGTCCTCAAATTTGTGTATGCAAAGTTCAAGACACGACGATCTTACAGAAGCTGATCCAAAAATCGAACGCACATTTCATCATAGATTAAGAGAAACAAAAGAAGTAGAAAAAAAAATACTAAAAACAACAAAAAATGGCATAAAATAATCAAGTAGTAGAAGGGGATGATGAATGGAACATGCTTGTGAGTGATTTCATGACACCTCAAATTATTCAAAACCAGATAAGCATATTCTATCCACGTTTTGGTCAACGAGATTTTCAGTTGAAAACCAATGTCATCAATCTATTCCAAAACGAGCCTAATTTCTACGGTAGGCCATATGAAAACCTACATACGCATGTCTCTAAATTTTTAGATATGTGTCAACACTTCAAGTATCAAGGGATTTCATATGATGCTATTAAACATTGATTGTTTCCGCATACTTTACGAGATCGGGCACTAGATTGGTTGAATTCTCGTCTCATTGCAAGCATCACTACTTGAAATGACTTGGTTCAGAAATCCTGCACCAAACTTTTTCCACCTGTTAAGATTGCTAAGCTCAAACATGGCTTATCAATATTTAATCAACATGACTCAGAATCATTTGATGAAGCTTGGAACAAGTTCAAGAACATGCTTAGAAAGTTTTCGGATCATGGAATCACTAGGGGAACTCAAATACTTTATTTCTACATAGGCCTCCTCCCTTAATACAAAAGTATAGTAGACTCTTCTTCCAATGGTTGATTGTTTACCAAATTTTTTGAATTATCTGAGAGGATAGTAAATACTAACGTCATGTGGACATCTGATAGAATGATTCAAAGAAAACCCATAGGAGTCTATGAGGTAGATACTTACACTGCCTTATCTGCAAAAATAGACACATTAGTGAATAAAGTGGAAAGTATTGCAATATCGGGAAATTCAATTTAAAATTTCAGATTGAGCTGTGAGGAATGTAGTGCAAATCATAACACTTTGGAATACCCTATATTGACACAACTTCCAAACATGTAGATTTCGTTCAGGGAGTCAACGTCCACAAAACAACCTGTATTCAAACGCTTACAATCCAGGTTGGCGAAATTACCCAAACTTTGCATGGAGAGTCAATCATAACACAGTAAAGCCATAGACACCTGTATATCAACATGAAGAGAAAATATGTTTAATTCACCTTTTGATAGAGGGGTTTAAACAAATTAGGAGCCTTGATTTTCAAATCCTATGAATTGTTGTTAGACATTTAAATCAATGTATGAATGATGGAAATAAAAGTTGATTCTTGATTCTAGCATATTTCTCTCATTAATTTTATACTTCAAAAATCATGTTCTTTTAATTGGATTTTATTTTTAATAAAAAAGATCAAATTGATAATTTTCTAATTTTGTCTAAGGCCAATGATCTGAAATAGCTAATTATCTAATCCTCGTGGAAATGATATACAAACTCATTATCCACTTTATTATTTTTGTGATCTGTATATTTGTGGTAGAAAAACCTGCAACAAATCCCTTCAACTTTTCAGTGTGTCAGTTTTTCATCTTTTAGAAGCTTTGAATAAGGTAATATCTATGGAGTACCAAAAGTATTGTTGAAGTATGAATATATACTCTAATATAAAAATATTAATGTGATGTTTTTATAAAATCTATTATTTCGATAACATTGTTTCTTATACTTGTTATTTTCTCAAAAACTCTTATCCTAAGATTCTCCGATGATGAAAAACTTGAGGGTTGTGATAATACCCTTGATGTCATCAGCCGTGTATAGGCATTTAGACGTTGTGTGGAGAAAGCAGTGTGAACCTTGATACTTACAAGGTATAGTTTTAACAAAGAATTGAAAGGAAAAATGTGATTCAGTGTGATCTAAATTAAGATATGCAAAAGAGTCATAGATGAAAGAAGGTATGTGTGTGGAAGTCGTGTTGTGCCATTATCCACATTTATATTAATAGATAACACTGATATGTTACATCTGACTATACAACATATGAATGCAAACTTGAGGGAAATCTCATTTTAGTCATACTCATTTTAACATTCTGCAAGCATTTGCCTATTTATTGTAAGATCTTTCAGTTATCTGCAAGTTACTATGTTATGTCTATTACTCGTCTTAATATTTCCGTCGAAGTATTATATTATCTGCTTGAATTTGAACATTGTATTACTTTATATCATTGTAGAAAAAGTCAAGAAAGTAAGGCTGCGTTCTCTTTGTGTTTCAGTTTCCTGTTTTCATTTTCGAAAATGTTTTCTGTTTTCCATTTTCTGTGACTTTTTTCGAAATTGCTGAAAATGCGTTTGGTTTGTTATTTCTGAAAACTGTTTTCGAAAATGAAAAGCTGGAAAACGCGTTCTTTTTAAAATTTTGAAAAAAATTATTTCATATTGTTTGTGAATATAAATGAAATAAAGATATCATATTTTGAGTTACACAACAAAAATAAATGAAATAACCTCTATCACACAATTTGGTTATACCAAAAAAGTTCAAAAATTCATGTTGCCCTTCTAAAGTAATCGTTCCACATTTGAGTAGTAATTTTTCCTTCTAAAGTAATTGTTCCATTTAATACTTTATATAGATACATCCTTCTAGTAAGCACTCATAACGTTTAAAATTTAAGTTTCAATAAAATTTGAAAAAATCAATTTACGTTAATTAATTATGTCATTACAAAATAAGTGTCTACAATACAAAAGTAAAAAATAAATGCTTAATAATTAAGCACATGATACATCATCAGAAAGATAGTTGAATTTGGAGTTCTACGCAAAAAACAGAGTGCAATTCGGAGTTGTACATAAAAAGTTATACGTGTTTGAAGAAAATGACCTATAAAGCAAATTCGAAAAGGACTAAATTGAAAGAAAAGTAAAATTTGTGAACTTATGTGCAACAAAATCTGAAATTGAGGGACCTAAGTTGCAAATAAATTAGGATATTTTCGAAAGAAATTTCAAAATTTGAGGATTAAAATGACAAGTTTTGAAAATCAGGGACCAATAATGTAATTAAAAATGATAAATTTTGACAAATTTCAAATTTTTTTGATTATTTTAATTTTTTTTTTTTAAACGCGGAAAACGCTCGTTTTCCGCATTTTTCACTTATAAGGCAAAAATTTCGGAAAACGATGAAAACGTGATTTTCACGTTTTCCATTTCCTTTACAAATTTTGAAAACGTTTTCGAAATTTTTTTCCGAAAATGGCGCAAGAGAATGCATTTTCCGCGTTTTCGGAAATGGAAAACGGAAAACGGCTGGAAAACGCCAAAGAGAACGCAGCCTAAATTTTTCTATATAGCGCTTGAAGCCTTTTAAAGCGTACTAGAAATATAGAAATACATGTACTTCAACTTGGAAAGAAAGTATGGTTGAACTTAATAAGCTAATTTTTAAACAGGAAAATAAACTAAAAAATATAGAAGATTGCTTGTAATATGATATCTATATTATATATTAAAGCAGCTGAGTCAACCCAGTCAACTTCACCATTTCCCGCCTAAACTGGTGTTCTTCCGTGAAACTATATATAATATGCTTTTACTTTTTTGTTAATTGGAATTCTGCATTTCAGTTGCTTCTTTCTATACACGTTTAATGGCACACTTTCCCAAAGATGACTACTGCAGGATGACCTTTAGATTTCCACATCAATAATAGTCCCAATAAAAATAGTCACTTTTTGTTTTTCCTTCCAGATGACTAACCAAATTCCACGAGCTATTTAATCTCTGGATTCGTCAGGTCGTATCTTTCATCTGATTTCTAAACACAGCTTCTTTCCAATATTTAAAATTACTTTGTGTCCTCACCATGGCAACGTTCAACCTGTTCAAGGATATCAGCAAGAAACGCGTCGATTGGCGTCTTAAGGTTCGCTGTTCAAGGAAATGGCTGGTGCCACAATCTGACAGATTTGAAAGCAGTCTGGAATTCGTTTTAATGGACAAAGATGTAATAGTATTTCAGATTCGAAAAAAAACAACTAACGTGACATCTTTTTTCTGAATTACATTTCCAGAAAATTCACTTCTCATTTTGTAAACAGGGTGACAGGATTCAAGCAACAGTTAAGGGTGATCTGATCAATAAATTTGAACACATTATTGTTCAACGTGGTTTATATTGCATAAAGTTCGTAACTGTGCGCGACAACAAGGGCTGCTATCCTACAACAAATCACTTCTTCAGACTGTATTTCTTTGATAAAACCTATGTTGGGCAAACAACTGATCGAGTATTTCCTGAAAACATATTCAATTTCAAATCCTTTCATGACATCAGAACATCAATACATTCAGAAGATATGCACTTATTCGGTCTGTTACATTTTAGTATTTTCAGATTTTTTCCTTTTTCCATTTTTTCATTAAACAAACAACTGTACTTTTTTTCTTTTTGCAAGATGTCATTGGTCGTGTTGTTTGTGAGGCAAATGAAAAACCACGATTATGTACTACGAAGACCGGTGCCACAAGACTAGAGTTCTACCTAGAGGATTTGCAGTACTCATCCTCACTGGACATGCCTCATTTATTACGTTGTTTTGATACATCTTGATCATTGATAATGTTTGTAATTGCAGAGATAACCGAATTCCATGCACATTGTGGGAAGGTTCCTCATCACACCATTGATACATAGTATGCAGCATTATTTCATAGATAATACAATCTTTCTAATGATTTTTATTTTAAGGGAACATGGGCGTTTCAAACACGTTTCACGCTACACAGTTACTGACTGACTCTTCGATCAAGGAGATAGAATTCTTCAGATCAAGGTCTTCTATTGTACTTTATTTATTCTGTTTCGATGCTAATAATGAACAGTATTTAAATTTTAATTTTGATTTTCTTTTGCAGTCTACATAAGGTTGAGCAAGAATCCTCTTACCATATAAGTCAAGTTTCGTCGTTTTCCTATCAAACTATAGCAGAGGAACTTGACAATCAAGCTCACGACATTGTCACACTAGACACTGTTCCAGTAATAAACAAGGTATATTTGTTTCTTTTTTATTTATTTATTTGTTTGTTTTGTCGTGGTTTTAAGACAATAAAGCATATCTATTTCAAAATATGACTTAATTTTACTTTGCTACATATAGGAGGACTACGTTTGGGTTATTGGAACAATTTCAGGTTTCAATGAAGATAGTGGATGGTTTTTCATCAGTTGTAAGGACTGCTTTAAGAAAGTAACAAAACAAGCGGATGGATATCATTGTGACAATTGTGGTGCATTTAACACTGAGCAGACTTAATTCAAACTGCATATTACTGTTTGTGATGGAACACATTTCCTTAACTTTCTTCTATGCGACAAAGAATGCCAAGAACTGATAGGAAAGACTGCTAAAGAACTCAGTGATAAGCTGGATTTGGTATGAATTGTTCTTTTTTTTTTCTTTTATTTGGTGCTTATTTCAAAAATAATTTTGTACTTTCGTTTATGCTATGTTTAGGCTTCAAACAAGGGAAAGAATACTTTCAAGGGAAAGAATTTTGTGTTCCCAGAAGAGTTCAATAACTTGATAGGAAAGGAACTGTTATTCAAAGTGCATATCCAAGAGAAAAATTACAAAAGAGGTGATTCTGTATATGTTGTTTCACGCATTTCAGACAGCAGTGAGTTGATAACCAAGTACAAGATAACAGACCATGAGACAGTTGGTTTTGAAATGACCGACACTGATAAAGCTGATCAGGACTCTGTTAGTGAAAACGAAGTTAATTCTCCAGCTAAAACACCTGTCAAGAGGCCTACTGAAGATGACTGTGTTGATTCGGTAGTTGGTGGTCGGAGTTCGGGTTCAGTTTCCTCAACCGTTCCTAGGAAAGCTGTCAAGATCGAGAAGATCGACTAAGATCTTTTTACTATCTATCCTATCAAAATAAAATGTTATCTTCGAGTTATCCCTAATCTGTAATATGAAATAGCTTCTGGCCAAATATTAACTGTTCTATTCCATGTACTTCTTGAAGAAAAAAAGTTTGTTTTTGTTTCTTAATTTTGTTATGTAGGTTGAAAACGTAAATTCGACTTGAACAAAATAAATTGACAATTTTGCTTATAGTTTTAAAATAATTAAAGCTTGAAATTTCCTATATTGCCTCCTTATGGCTTCAAAATTTTGCTTATTCAAAATGTAATTAAAAATAATAATTATTATTTTTAAATAATAATTGCAGTCAGCGATAATTTAAAAAGTTAAACAATATAATATTTAACTTAACATGATATTTCGAATGCTTTCTTGACAAGTTTTCCTATATTTCTAAACATACAGAAATAATTGAACCCTATTAATCTTTAAGTTCTGCATTTTATTTTTTTTTGCTTCTAAGTTCTACTTAATGTGTTTTCTCCTTACTGACTTTTCCATTTTTAGCATCCTAAATATTTCAAATGCTTTCTTGACGAGTTTTTCTATATTGCCATCCTATACATACATAAAATAATCGAACCCTATTAATCTTTACGTTCTGTTTCTTTTTTTTTTTTTTTTTTTTCTTTTATTGGATTTCTTACTTTGCCGCCCTACATGTAAATAAAGAATTAATACAAATAACTTAATTAAATTAGGAAAACTTCACTAATTTTTCCACTAATATTTGAGCTTCAACAATGGCATTATTGATTTACTCAACTTTTTAATATAGGGCGGTTTCACCCGAAAATAAAATTTTTTTAATTGTTTTAGCTATTTTAAATCTTAAGTGTTCGTCTATCTTTATATAGATTAATTAATTAATTAATTAACTACATAACGACTATGTAATTTGGTTTAATCAATATAATAATGCACGTTATATTATGTACACAAACACTTCATATGTAAACATCACTATTTTAATATTTGTTTCTTATTATTTATTATACTATTCGTTTGATTCAGTTAATTTAAATAATAATGCACATTAACACTTCCTACCTATCTGGTTGTCTTCATTTTACGTTTGAATCTTATAATTAATATATGTTCTAAATATTTAATTCACTATTTAAATCTAATAGGTTTGACTCTGATGATTAATAGGTTCTGAAGCATATTTAATTCTAACCTTTCGTATTATGCATTTCTTGAATACTGGAATCTTCTGTGGCAAATATTAACTATGTTTCACTGACTCATTATCTTCCGGACAACTATTATACATTGTCATCATATATTGCATCCCATCTAACTATTTATCTCCTAATTAAAGAAAAAAAACGTGCATTATCTTTCTTATTTCTCTCCTAAATTCTATTTACAGAGTTTTTTTACAGCTTAAAACACCAATTCTAACATGGAAGATTATGCGAATATGCATGCCAAGAGGAAGTGTGCCACAACAAACATCCAATCTATATTGGTAGATAAATCTCAAACATCTACGAAAACAGGTTCTTCTTATTCCAAAATTATGTGATATTAAACTGCCTCTTATATAAGATTGTTGTTCACGTTAGTCCCCAAATTTGTGGATTTAATTTTTCTTTTTTTATCAGGATTCAAAAATGGGGATTTGATTGGAAAACAACCAAATAATAGTTTTCATCAAATATCTTCTGTGCCATTGATTGATATAACTAATGGTAATGTTATTTGAATCTTATTATTAATTTTGGATTAGCTTTAATCTAACCCTAATTTAATATAACTTTTTCTTGATTAGTTGGTGGGTTCATTTCATCCCAATCGCTTACATCTGGTAAGCATGTGTTTGGCAAGAGGGCCAAAATATGTTCAAGCACAACAAACTGCTTAAACAATTTCCGCAATGCCGTTCAAAAAAATAACACTGAATCTAGCTCGGCAATGATGGTAGAACAGATTATTTCTAAAGGTAATACTGCTTATTTTTTGTTTAAATTTATTGGTAGATGTATATCATTCGCATTTCACTTCTGAGATTGAGTTTGACATAAAAAAAAATTCCAGTTCGTTTATGGATTTGGTTTCAAGCTATGGAGAGTTTATTTTGTCAACATTTTTTGTATAACAGTTAATATATCAACGTTCTATTTTCCATCTTTTAATTTGGTACAAAAAAATTGTTCCCCATGTAGATTTTTCTTATATGTTATTTAAAAATAGATTATCAGCCATTATTATCGAGGTTACTTTAATTGTTTTAGAATCCATGTCTTTTAAATTATGATTAAGATATATTGTTTATGGCATTTCACCTTTTTTGTCATTTAGTTAGTAAATAGTTGCAATTTTATGTTAAAGAAAGTCTATTATAATAAATTTTGAATAACTTTTAACTTTATTAGAATTTGGTTAATATGGATTTAAAATGATTTTATGTCAGAATATACAAATATTTATTGATATTTTATTTAGTTTTTATTTTTTGAATGACTTTTATGTGAAAAATTATTGTTGTGCTGTATAGAAAAAGTTTTATTATGACAGAATTCTTCTATTTTCTCATTTTGTCATATCATTTCAATTTTAATAAACAAAGTTTTAAGCTGCACAAAATATAAACATTCCCTGATATTTCATGTTATTTTAATATATACGATTTTTGGCTACGATATCTTTTATCTTTTCTTTATATATCAAGTTTATCAAGAATGAGTGTTCGTTTTCCAAAAAAAAAAAAATCTATATAATATATATATTTATATTTCAATTTCAGATCTACCTATATATATATATAGATCTATATCAATTTTAGATTTATATATCAATTTCAGATCTATCTATATATATATATAAATTTCAGATCTATATATATATATATATATGGATTCAAGAGTGTACAAAAACTGGAAAAAAAAAAAAAAAAAAAGAAGCTAAAATCACGATCACAATATACGACGAAATAACATGCATCTGATAAAATCATTTAAAAAATATATAGAAAAAAAGTAATAAAATATAAATTTACTGACGATGTTTACGTAGATCTGGGTTTCAGAATGGTACCTGCGTCGTTGATGTTGATTTACTGTTGCGATCGTCCCCGCATTTGCCTTCCATTGCGCAAATTTACACACGTATAATATTACATCTATCCTCACTTTACACTTCACTCAGATAAATTACATTTTCAACAAAAATAATATTACAGACCAAAAAAAAATCGAAATACCGAAAACAAAAAATGATGTATCCCGTGCAATGCCATTCCCCAACTATGATACTTGCGATCTGTTCCGACCAGTGCGATCTATTAAGATTACAAACATCGACCAAAAAAACATTAAAAATTAAAAGAAAAGGAAGTTTAAAGTATATACAACATGTTCAAAATGTAGATCTAAGTGAAAATTAATAGACAGTAATAATATACTCATCTTGATGGATCTGAAAGGCTGGGTCGTCCATTATATATGATTCTTTTTCTAGATCCAAATAGATCTAAGATTTCAGGAGCATGCGTTCCTTTGTGTGCAGATGATTTTAGATTCAAATGATGTAACAAACCGGAAATACAACGTTCATATGCTGCCCAGACATTGAAGAGTATTTGTTGATTTTTGCTCTGATGTACTCAAAATCTTGACGGCGTGGATGAATCATATGTTCAATGCGTTGGAGCTTCTTTTTTTTTTTTTTAATTATTGGAGAGAAATCGGATTGTTGTGAGGCAGCATTATGGAATGCCAAAGGTCAAGAATGCTATTTATTAGGATACTAGAATATTCTAGGGTTTTTTCTCTCATTTTGGGCCGTTTATTATTTATTCTAGGTCGGGTTTAGCAATAAGGCCGAGTCAGTACATGAAGTGTATGGATTGGACTCTTATTTGTATTTTGTAATGTATCTTTTGTGTTTTTTTTAATATAAAAGTTCACTACAAAATTTGAATTTTATTTTATTTTATTATTTTATTATTTCATTCTATTTCCATTTTACTTTTTTAATTTTGGTCATAAATGTGTTTGAACTCTTACAGTTTATTAGTTATGTTAATATGATGTTATGTCAATTAAATTGCGAATTATTTAATATTGCTTCTTTTTTTAAAATTAAGAATACAAAATTTTTATTTGATCATCTTCTTCTCTTATTATCTATGACTAATAAGAACATGCTTCATAATTTAATATGTTTTTGATCATTCATTTCACAATTAATTTTTTTTTTTTTTACATACCCATTGCTAATTTAGGTGATTCACAAGAACGAATAATTTTTTAAAATTGTTTTAAGGTTGTAAAATAAAGGCTATTATAAACTATGATGTTCTCTCAATTAAATTATTGTGTTTTTAATAGTCCATATGTATAACGCCTTTTAATGTTGTGTATTGTAAATTCGTTAAAATCCTGAATATTTTTATGATTTTCCATATTTTTTGTAGTGTTATTTTTTACTATCAGTACATTGTTACTTCATTGTTTTATATTTCTTAATATGTTATCTAATGTTAACTTTTTTTTTTTCATATCTATTTTTCTAATGTCCAGAATACATGGATCTAGGTGATCCTTCCTTTAAGTGTGCTTTCTGCAAGGCTAATTTTTGGTTTGATGAAAGGGTGGATAAGCGGTATAAAACATGTCGTAATCCCAAGTTTTCGTTGTGTTGTATGCAAGGAAAAATAAATATTCCTCTCATGGAAGATCCTCCGGTTATTATGAAAGAACTGTTATATGGCAATAATGAAAGGAGCAAGAATTTCGTTGATAATATTCGGACATACAATATGATGTTTTCTTTCACTTCGATGGGGGGTAAAATAGATCATGGTATAAATGATGGTCGAGGGCCTCCTGTCTTCAGATTACATGGTCAAAATTGTCATAAAATTGGTACTCTATTACCTATTGAGGGATCTGTGCCACAATTTGCTCAACTTTACATTGTCGATACTGCGAATGAAGTTGAAAACAGGAAAAAGGCTGTAGGGTATGAATACCATGTTTTATATATATATATATATATACACACACACACACACACGTTTACTTATGATTTGTTGATCTAACCTCTATTTTTTTTTTCTTTTTTAACCCCCATTTAGGGATGATTTAAGGAATTCAAGATTGGATGGTAATATTGTTTCTGAGTTGAAGGATATGCTCGACTTGCATAACAATTTGGTGAAGCACTTTAGATCGGTTAGAGAAAAAATGATCGAAGAAAAACACTGTTAATGTAAGATTGAAGCTTATTGGTCGAAGAGGTACCGACAATAGGCGGTATGACATGCCTATCGTTGATGAAATTGCCGGTTTGATTGTTGGTGATTTTGATACACAGCCCGGATACAGAGATATTATAATTGAGCCACGTGGTGGATCGTTGCAGCGGATAAGTGAGGTGCATCCTCTTTATTTACCTTTACATTACCCATTACTTTTTATATATGGCCAAGACGGATATAGGGATGACGTTCTCCTTATTGGATCGGGTTCAAGCTCAACTGGTGGTCGAAATAAGTTGAGTATCCGAGAATTCTTTGCTTTCCGATTACAAGAGAGAGAAGGTGAATCTCCACACATTTTATTTTCCAGGCGGTTGTTACAGCAGTTTTTGGTTGATGCTTATACAATGGTAGAGTCTTCTCGGTTGTATTATATACGGTCACATCAAAAGGAGTTGAGGTGTGAATTGTATAACCGCTTGCAAGAAGCGCTTTTAAGGGGTGAGACAGATGCTGCTGCTCAGGGTTTAAGGGTATATCTGCCTGCTACATTTACAGGTGGTCCACGATGGATGATCCAAAACTACCAGGATGCAATGGCTGTATGCAGATGGGCTGGATATCTGAATCTATTTATTACATTCACATGTAACCCAAAGTAGCCGGAGATTGTTCGATTTTTTGATAATAGGGGGTTGAAAGCAGAAGATCGCCCTGATATAGTTTGCAGAGTTTTTAAGATGAAGTTGGATCTCCTTATGAAGGATTTGCGTGGCGGAAGTGTATTTGGTCCAGTACGATCAGGTCCGCTCTATATTACCCTTATATTTTTTTATCATGCATAACTTTCACGTTTGTAATAGATTTTGCATTTATTTCAGTTATGTACACTATTGAGTTCCAAAAGCGTGGATTACCGCATGCTCATATTCTTCTTTGGTTGGAAAAGTATTCGAGTTTTCCCAGTGGTGATGACATAGATAAGATCATCTCAGCTGAGATTCCTGATGAGTTGAGTGATCCACATTATTATGCTGCTGTTCGAGATTTCATGATTCATGGTCCTTGCGGTGTCCTGAGGAGTAACTCACCTTGCATGTCTGATGGCCACTGTACAAAACATTTTCCAAAAGGTTTCACCGAAACTACCGTTGTTGCGGATGATGGATATCCTGTTTACAGACGACGTGATAATGGTTGTTATGTGAAGAAAAATGGTGTTCATCTAGACAACAGGTATGTTGTTCCTCACAATCGATACCTCATATTGAAGTATGGAGCTCATATAAATGTTGAATGGTGTAATCAATCGAGGTCCATTAAGTACCTCTTCAAGTATGTTCACAAGGGCAATGATCGCATTACGGCAGCTTTTTACCAAACAGCTGATGATGATGGTTCGAGCGGATGTGTAGATGAGATTAAAATGTACTACGACTGTAGATATTTATCTGCTTGTGAGGCTACTTGGAGATTGTTCATCTTTGACATTCACTTTCGGGATACACCTGTTGAGCGGTTGTCTTTTCACCTTCCCGATGAACAAAGAATATACTTTTCTGGTGAAGACCATATTGAAACGGTGATGAACATACCCGCTGTTAAAAACAGTATGTTTGTTGCTTGGATGGAGGCTAATAAGAAGTTCCCTAATGCTAGGGAGTTAACTCACGCAGAGTTTCCTATGAAGTTTGTGTGGGACAGTAGAAAAAGAGAATGGCATCCTCGACAGCGTGGTTTTTCAATTGGTCGAATATATTACGTTCCTCCAGGGAAAGGGGAGCTCTACTATTTGAGAACTTTGTTGACTATAGTTCGAGGTCAGACAAGCTATGATGATATTAAATGTGTAAATGGCGTTATACATGAGACTTTTAGAGATGCGTGCTATACATTAGGTTTATTGGATGATGACAAAGAATATATTGATGGTATTATCGAAGCCAGTCATTGGGGTTCAGCACAATCTTTGAGAAGTCTCTATGCAACCCTGTTGGTTTCTGACTCCCTGTCCCGTCCAGAGTGTGTTTGGATGAAATGTTGGGAGTACATGTCAGATGATATATTATATCGACGCAGATCATCAATGGGAAATCAAGGTAATTTTTTGTGCATTTTTTTATGGTTTATAATAATTTATTCTATATTTCCTACTTTATCAGCTTATAGTAATTCATTAGTTTTTAATAGTCCTTTATACGTTACAATACTTCCAAATCAGGTTTTGAGTTGACTATTGAGCAAATTCAAAATTATACGTTATTAGAGATTGAGCATATTTTGCGTAGCAGAGGTAGAAGTCTTCGGGATTACCCGTCGATGCCATTTCCATCTGTTGTTGATGATTCATTATCATGCAACAGACTTATATGCGATGAGTTGGCATATGATAGAGCTTCTTTGTCGGATGAGCATTTGAGGTTTGTAGGTCTATTGACAGATGAACAGAAGGTTGTTTATGATACCATAATAGCATCCGTACATTCCGGTAAGGGTGGTGTGTTCTTCCTTTATGGATATGGAGGTACGGGTAAGACTTTTGTTTGGAAGACTCTATCTGCTGCTTTACGGTCGAGAGGAGATATAGTTCTTAATGTTGCCTCCAGTGGTATAGCATCCCTTCTTTTGCCTTCTGGTCGAACTGCTCATTCAAGATTTGCTATCCCTCTGAGCCCTGATGAAAACTCGACATGCAATATTAAACAAGGGAGCCCACTTGCAGAATTGATATCGAGGACGAAACTCATAATATGGGATGAAGCGCCCATGATGAATAAATATTGCTTTGAAGCACTTGACAAGAGTATAAGAGATATATTAAGGTTCGATAATCCCAATAGCTTAGAACAACCATTTGGAGGAAAGACAGTTGTTTTCGGTGGAGATTTTCGACAAATTCTTCCGGTTGTTCCAAAAGGTACCAGGAAAGATATTGTTCGTGCAACGATAAATTCATCTTACTTGTGGAAGCATTGCAAGGTGCTGCGTTTGACGAAAAATATGAGGCTTCAACATATAGTCAACATTGATGATAGTAATAACTTAAAAGCTTTTTCTGATTGGATGTCAAGCATCGGGGATGGCACTACTGATGGGAACAATGATGGTTACACTGAGGTTAAGATGCCAGATGATTTATTGATAGATTCAACGAGAGATCCGGTTCGATCAATAGTTGAAAGCACGTTCCCGAAATTCTCAGGCAATGTCGGTGATACATCTTACTTGCAGGGGAGAGCAATACTGGTACCTAGAAATGATGATGTTGATGGTGTTAATGAGTATATGATCTCAATGGTTCATACTAACGAGAGAACCTACTTAAGTGCTGATGCTGTGTGCCGAACAGAAGGAAGTGGTACTTTGTTTGAAAATATACATTCAACTGAATTTTTGAACAATATAAGATGTTCTGGTATTCCCAACCATGAGTTGAAACTTAAAGTTGGAGTTCCTGTAATGTTGTTGAGAAATGTTGATCATACTCAGGGACTGTGCAATGGAACAAGGTTAATAATCATGAGGCTTGGAGATCATGTTCTGGAAGGTCAAATTTTATCTGGCAGCAATGCAGGTCATAAGTTCTTCATTCCAAGGATGTCGTTGAGCCCCTCTGATTCTAGGATTCCTGTTAGATTTCAAAGGAGACAATTTCCATTGAATGTGTCCTATGCAATGACAATAAATAAGAGTCAAGGACAATCACTTTCGCATGTCGGACTTCTTCTTAAGAGACCGGTATTCACTCATGGTCAACTTTATGTTGCGATTTCTAGGGTTACCAGTCGTTCGGGGTTGAAGATGTTGATTTCTGATAAGGATGGAAAATCTACTAATTCAACAACAAATTTAGTTTACAAGGAAGTTTTCCAAAATTTGTAAGAATGTGTATTGAACATTTAATGATGTAAAATGTTATTTGTTAATTTATTTGTACTTGATCGCAATTAGTGATTCATCTATTGTGTAGACTTTGTTTCTTTGTCCAGATGTTTCTTCCCGTGCATCGCATCGGTGTGATTACTAGTATTGATAAATAAGAGCATACTTTGTTATTCTATCTATTAGGAAAATAGACAAAAGTGTTTCTATGTTTAATCTTGGAGACCTCGATTTATCTGAAAAAAATTCAGCCTGATCTCAAAGATCTAACTCACTAGCTTGAAAATTGTAATTTTTAAAATTCATTAAGGGTAAACAAGTCTTTTAATAATTAGAGGGCCTTTTTAGCAAGTAAGTATTTTGACCAGACAAATTTCAAAAATCTCCCTAACTTTTAAGATTTTTTAAAATTTGATTTAGCTAAAAGTAAATTGAATTTATTGTTATTAAGTTGATAAAAAAAAAATAAAAATGAAAGCAATGAAATGTTTGTTGAAAATGAGATTGAGAAATTAACTTTATAAAATAGGGTCAAACTTGAGTTAAATTAAATTAAAGGAAAATATAAACTCAAAATAATATATCAAATTTGATTCGATAAAGTGAATAAATTTGTCTTGTTCAAAATTATTGATACATTATGTATTCTCTATTGCAATCATGAGATAGGTAAACCCCCTATTTGCCCCCACATAATAATAATAATAATAATAATAATAATAATAATAATAATAAATTGATTTCTTTAACTCATTTTAAAAATACACGTTTCAAATTTTTTAATAATAACTAAACTAATATTTTATCAATTTTAATCAAAATTTATTAAAATATTATTGTTTATTACATAATAAATAAAGCATTTTTTTTAAAAACTTTATCAAACTTTTAGTATTTGTTTGGTGTAAGATAAATTGGATAAATTTTTGAATATGTAACTGAAAAATTATCCAAAGTGTATGCAAGATGAATAATGCTACCACCGTACTGAAATTCACACTAGCTACAATGAGGAGGCCTGTTAGCAATATTCAAAATGAATTTGGGGGCAATTATTCAATTTCGTCAGATCAACAAAATTACTCATGTAGCTATCCATCTCTAACGAACTCATAGGTGTACACACTTCTCACTGTCGGTGGAACTCAAAGACCCGGCAGCTCCCCCGTCGTTTTCCTCTCTTTTACGCCTATTTTTTTTAACTCATTTCTCATCATCAACGATCACAATAATATAAACAATTGCACACTCATTAACAGCTATACATACATGTATTGCTCTCAGTCAGCCTCGCTTGATTAGGCTTTACAATTCGATCCTAAGTGCAAATTAAGCTCTCATCTGTATTCTGAGGCATAACGTGCGATTTAGATCCTCCCCAAAGATTCAGGACAGGACACCAAGATCCAGGACAATATAGGTGGGGCTCTTGGAGTTGGGGTTCAACCATTTATGTGTCCCTCTGTATATATAGAGAGAAAAAAGAGGAAAAATCAAGAGAGACAGACAGGTGATGGTCTTTATTTTTACTCTTCTCTGTTAATTCAATTTTTTTGTTTGCATTGTTCGCATATTCCGATTTAGATCTGGTGTATAATTGATGGATTTGTTTATTGAATTTTAGTTGCTTACCAAGAAGTCTGTTTCTCAGCGGCGGAGATTGCGACATCTCGTTAGATCTTGAGGTGATTGTTTCATTGTCGTTCACTTTCTGCTTCAATGTGTCAGTTTGAGTATGGCAATGAGCGAAAATGTGTGTTTATGCCTGAGATTCGATAGTATGAGGAGAGATTTTTGTTTTGTTTCTTTCACAAAATGGTTACCGAAAAATTTGAAGTTGGTTGAACTTAAGTTGACTACTGGAATACTTCAATTTGATTGACATACCTGAACGAGAATTCACTTGATTTTCATTTTATTTATTTTTGTATTGTTTATTTTTCACTTGATTTTTATTTAACTAGATGTAGATCTATTCTGTAGATTGAGGGAATCTAATTGAAAGAGTGATCTTTTCAGTGAGGAGACTTTGGGCATGTGGAAATCTGAGTAAATCTGTTATCTATCTGCTTGTAAATCCATTGCCCCCATTTAAGCTAAGCGATGATGGAATCTGAAGCAGAAACTAAGGTTAGTATGAAAGTTCATTATTATTTTATATGTTTGGGGGATGCTTAATATGCTTCAAGATTGAACTTCTAAAGGTCCTGGCTAGCTTTTCTGAATTCCGTGAGCTGCTAATTTATCAAATCCCCTAATATGAACTTCTCTATTATCTGTGCACTATGATTTGTAGGTTGTGACATTATATTGAACTTAAGTAAAGTTTACTTTTTTGCTGAGCCTCTGTTTGATTGCCATTATATGTCAAAAAAGAGTTATTGATAGGCGATTGTGTGGTTGAAAATGATGGAAATTTTTTTGATTTATGTGTAGAAGAATATTTTGTTGTTAAAATGTATAATTAAAATTGAGTACGGTAGCAAAATGATTTAAAAGTAATGGTTATCAAACAGAGGCTAAAATTTATTGCTTAGAGTACTACTTCTTTTTATTTTTCAATCTTTTTTTATTTTTTACTTGTCTGATTGAAATAGTTTATGAAGTGGATTTTACAATAGCTAAACCTTGGGATTATTGGGTTTCTTTGTTACTGAATTGTGGTGCTGATTGATCAGGGAAAGACCTTGAAGAACATGGGCAGTCAGGTCTGTCAGATCTGTGGTGATAACGTGGGTTTAACTGTTAATGGTGAGCCATTTGTTGCTTGCAACGTCTGTGCATTTCCAGTTTGCAGGCCTTGCTATGAATATGAGAGAAAGGATGGTAATCAGTCGTGCCCTCAGTGCAAAACCAGATACAAGAGACACAAAGGTAATTTTTTATTGTAGGCATGTTGATGGTTAACAATTGACTCTACATGTTGGTTTTTCATTTTTCAGTTATTATATTACTCGTGTTCGATATTTTTATGTACATTAGTGCACAATACAAAGTTGTTTAGAGTAGCAATTTTAAAGCTAGCACTACCTGTCCAACTACGACCTACAAAATGTAATAGAACAACAGGAAAGCTTAGCCCTTGTTTGATAGAGATTAAAATCAGATTTTTAGTAAATTTTGATAAAAGTTGATGGAATGTGTGGTTGAAAAGTCGTGGGTCCTATAAAATGTATGGTTAAAATTAATTGTTTAACTTTCATTTAGATTTTAATTAGGTTTTTAGTGGTACCAAATGCGGGCTTAATTATTGTGAACAGTATCCAAAAGGATCTTTATATTGGATTGTTGATTATGAGTGCATTTCAGGTCCCCTTCATCGACCCCCTTTGCTTTGTGGATAAACACTGGTCTTTTAATTTCTCTCATATTTTTGAGAAAACTAGCACCGTTCTTTTAATTTCTCTCATATTTTTGAGAAAACTAGCCACAACGCATTTTTTGAATGGTGAATAATAATATTTGAAACTTAAGTCTGGATTTTCTGAACTTGACTTCTTGCACTTTCACTTTTTACAGGAAGTCCTGCTATTAGCGGTGATGGAAAGGATGATGTCAATGATGATGGTGCCAGCGATCTTCAGTACTCTGAAACTCAAACTGATAAGCAAAAGGTTTCAGAGCGTATGTTGAGCTGGCACATGAATTATGGACGAGGAGAAGATATTGGGGCACCAAAATATGACAAAGAGGTCTCCCATAATCAAATTCCTTTGCTTACAAATGGAACAGACGTATGTTGATATGTTTCTTGTCCATTACTTCATAACTCTAGAATGAAAATATAAGTATTCATTTTTGGTGTAATGGAGATACTATTTTCTAATAAAAATAATTGTTTTTCTAATGTATAGATACTTAATATTCCAGCTCTCTATTTTAGGTTTCTGGAGAACTGTCTGCAGCATCACCTGGACGTCTTTCAATGTCATCTCTTCCACCTGGAGGTGGTGGTAAACGTATGCATCTACTTCCTTGTAACTGATATGGATCAGTCGCATTTATTTATCTATTTTTGCTCTTCATGACCTCATTTATCTTTTCATCAAGTTCTTTTTACTCCCTGCTTGGCACTTACATTCTTTCTTTGAATGCAGCTAGAGCTGTGGATCCAGTGAGGGAGTTTGGATCCCCAGGGCCAGGATTGGGCAATGTTGCATGGAAAGAGAGAGTTGATGGCTGGAAGATGAAGCAGGAAAAAAATGTTGTTCCAATGACAACTAGCCATCCTCCTTCGGAGAGGGGAGCTGGAGATATTGATGCCAGCACAGATATTCTCGTGGACGACTCTTTACTGTGAGTTTCTTATTATTCTAGTTATATTGATTGGCTTCCCGCCTTGATTTTTACCTTTCTTAGCTGCATTAATTTCAGTTCAATGTTGTTTTTTATATAAAAGAAGCTATTTTGTTTTGTGTGCAATGTACACAAGAACTGTTGTATACAGATAATGCTAGTGTCTTCTGTGCAAGATTTATTGATTTTCATCATGCTGCAGGAATGATGAAGCTAGACAGCCCCTTTCAAGGAAAGTTTCTGTTCCATCATCCAGGATAAACCCTTACAGGATGGTTATTGTGTTGCGGCTTGTTATTATCTGCATTTTCTTACACTACCGATTGACAAATCCAGTGCCCAATGCATATGCTTTGTGGTTGATATCCGTGATCTGTGAGATCTGGTTCGCTATATCTTGGATTCTGGATCAGTTCCCGAAATGGCTCCCAGTAAATCGCGAAACATATCTAGACAGACTCTCTCTTAGGTGGGGCATATTCTGTTATTCATATCGATTTATCCTTTTTGGTCTTCATTTTGCTTGTTCTTTCACTTATTTTTTTTTTTAATTCCTGAAATTATCCAAACCATAATTTTCTAGAAGAGTTTCCTTTTGTCTCATTACATTTATACATCTGATTTTGGAAATGTATAAAACTTGTACAACAGATATGATCGCGAAGGGGAGCCTTCACAATTAGCTGCTGTTGACATATTTGTCAGTACTGTTGACCCTTTGAAGGAGCCTCCTCTTGTTACAGCTAATACAGTCTTATCCATTCTTGCGGTTGATTATCCAGTGGACAAGGTCTCTTGCTATGTTTCTGATGATGGTGCTGCCATGTTAACATTTGAAGCTCTATCAGAAACATCAGAATTTGCAAGGATATGGGTCCCTTTCAGCAAAAAGTACAATATTGAACCACGTGCTCCAGAATGGTACTTCGCTCAGAAGATTGACTACTTGAAAGATAAAGTTCATCCATCATTTGTCAAAGAACGTAGGGCTATGAAGGTAAGAAATTTATATTTCAGAACATTTCCATTGTCTGATTCCTTTGGTCCAAGAGTCCTATTTTTGTTCTCTTTCTTTTCATAGAGAGAATATGAAGAGTTTAAAATTCGCATCAATGGACTTGTGGCCAAGGCTCAAAAGGTTCCTGAAGAAGGTTGGCTCATGCAAGACGGTACACCATGGCCAGGAAATAACACCAGAGATCATCCAGGAATGATTCAGGTAATCTTAGATTGATGGAATTGTGGTAATATATCCCTGCGCAATGAGCTATAATGGTTTTCCGTTGTATGAATGTTAAAATGTTGAGAACTATTAATATCTATTCAAAGTATTTTAAATTAAAAGTTTTTAATCCTTTTATGTGTGATAGGGTCTAACAGTATTATTGCATTTTTTCACCGCTTGATAGATTTTACTGTCATCATCGTACTTGCATCTTCACAGTTCTGTGTAATGACTGAAGTAACTCATCTAGATTCTGATGATTGCAGGTTTTTCTGGGCCAAAGTGGAGGTCTTGATAGTGAGGGTAATGAGCTGCCAAGATTAGTGTATGTTTCTCGTGAGAAGCGTCCAGGATTCCAGCATCACAAGAAAGCTGGTGCTATGAATGCACTTGTAAGTGGTTCACAATTGTGTTCTGCACTTAAGCTAACATTTCCTTGTTGTCACATTTAACATGTTATGTTCAATGCAACTCTTGCAGGTTCGTGTATCAGCAGTTCTTACTAATGGACCTTTCTTGTTGAATCTTGACTGTGATCACTACATAAACAACAGCAAAGCTTTGCGAGAAGCAATGTGCTTTCTTATGGATCCAAATCTTGGAAAATATGTATGTTATGTGCAATTTCCGCAGAGATTCGACGGTATTGATAAGAACGATCGATATGCCAATCGTAACACAGTCTTCTTTGATGTGAGTTTATGATCACTGTTATTATTATTTGTGTCTGTTTCCTATCAGATTGTTCAAATGAATTGTAATAAATAATTTCATAATTCTTTATTTTATTTCTTTTTTGAGGGGTGGGTGATTTCCTGTATGCATAATAACTTTTTTCTTTTTCTTTGTGCTATTAGATTAACTTGAGAGGTTTGGATGGTATTCAAGGCCCTGTGTATGTGGGTACTGGATGTGTCTTTAACCGAACAGCTTTGTATGGTTATGAGCCTCCTCACAAACCTAAGCAGAAGAAATCTGGGTTTCTCTCTTCCTGTTTTGGTGGGTCAAGAAAGAAAAGTTCTAAGTCAAGCAAGAAGGGGTCAGACAAAAAGAAATCTAAAAAGCATGTTGATCCGACTGTTCCAGTTTTCAGCTTGGAGGATATAGAGGAGGGTGTTGAAGGTATTTTTTCTGTTTAATCAATATTCTTGAGTTCCTACTTGCATTTTGTTCTTTTTAAAGAAAAAAAAAACATAATGACAGTATATATTTGGTAGTAAGGCACAAAACAACTACATGCATAATGTCTGATCATGCGTGATTAATTTTTATATTTTGTCGGTGAAAATTGATATAGGCATGTACATTATGTTAATTAGGCTAGCAAGGGAAGCATGCAGCCTCTTTTTTCAGCCCCATTCTTTAAAATTCATTTTTTTTCCAAAACAATTTTCAACCAAATATTCTTCGAATATTTTTTTATGTAAACCAAAATTTTTCATCTTATTTTTAACCCCGCATTCTCAAAATAATCACATTTACAAAATCTACTCTAAAAAAATGGGGCTCAAATAGGGACGCAGTTAATATATGTTTTTTATAATATAGTACTTGTAAAGACTAAAATAAAGGGGCAGAATAAGCGTAACACTACAAGTACATAAACTTCATCTAATCTTTGCTCCAGATTTTGAGGCTAGTCCCTGCCATCACACCTGGATTTCTACTCTTTGGTGTTCCTTTCTTTTTCTTTTCTGCTTGTTCTTTTTTTTGTTGTCTGGTTGGGACTTTTGAAGTAATTATTGGATCAGATGAAGTGGCTTCACAATGGGCCAGTGAAGTGCTGGAATATAACTGTTGGGCGTGGTTCATGCCCATTGAGTACATCTCACATTGCTAATTGGCATTTTTCAAACTGAAATGTACATACAATTTTTTATTGAATCCCCATATATCACATTTTTTCAACTACACGTGATCTTTTTTTTTCCCTTCTTTTTCTAATCATTCTTATTTCATGATCTGCCTGGTTTCCGCAAGTCATGGCACACTCATTGGTTCTTTGCGTACTGAGTTTTCTCCTTTTGTCTTTTGTGCTGACAAAAGATGCTGACAAGGAACTTTCTCTAAAAGTTTCATTTTATTAGCCTTTTTCATTTGATCTCTTTGTTAATTCTTCCCTCATCTTATTAAAATCAGGTGCTGGATTTGATGATGAGAAGTCGTTGCTTATGTCTCAAATGAGTCTTGAGAAAAGATTTGGCCAGTCAGCAGTTTTTGTCGCATCCACACTAATGGAGAATGGTGGCGTTCCTCAGTCTGCTACACCAGAGACTCTTTTAAAAGAGGCCATTCATGTTATCAGTTGCGGGTATGAAGATAAGGCAGAATGGGGAAGCGAGGTAAATTGGCGTTTTTGTTAATTTCTATTGAAGTTCCTGTCCAAAGCACTATACCATTATTTATTCATATTCATATAATTAAGAAATGTTGCTAGTGCCTTTGACTGGAAGGGCATGGTTGATACAGGAAGATAAATCTTTGATTCGGGTTGCATTTGATGTAGACTAATAAGTACTAAGAGCAACTCCAACGGTGGTGTATATTACATCTATTTGGTGATTTACATTTTCAATTTGCCTGGAATGAACTCCAATGGGAAGGTGTTTATTGGATGTAAATAAACTTTCTGATGGAAAATGTATATTTGCATCACATGGCCGACTTCTGTGCAAATTTCTGGAGCATTTTGGCTGAATTCATATGGATTTATGCGGATATATGCGGTTATATCCGCATAAAGCTATAGATTTGTCCCCATATATGGGGATAAATTAATTGCTGGGCAAGGTTCTCTTTTAAGAGCCTTTTAACATTAAAAATTGTTTTTTAATTTCTTAACCAAATTTCAAATTTTTAGATCGATTTGTTAGTAATTTACATATAAATAGATACTGTCTAAAATAAAATAAATTAAGAAATTTACTATCAATAATATTTGTGTAAACTAAAAAAAATAATAAAAGTTATAAGTTTTAATTTACATTTACAATTGGAGCATAATTTTAGTTTAGATCTACCGAGATGTATATTGGGATGTAAAAGTGACTTTTTGGGGGGTGTAAATTACACCACGATTGGAGTTGCTCTAATAAATGATTTGACATGATTAATGTTATTTTTCTTTTTCCTTTTTGTATTGTTAAATAAAACTCTCGACTTTCGACCTTATTATCAGATGAAATAAAAGTGAAGATCCGGTTTCGTGGATTCAAAAGTGTACTCAGTTAGGTTGATAATTTCTTCCTGTTGTGATGTCATTAGCAGTATATGGAACTGAAAATCCATGGCAAGCCCATTTCTGCCATTGTCAATAGAAATCAATTAATGCATGCTGATATCGGTTATGTATCTTTTATCTCCTTAACCCCCTTCTGCACTCCTGAAGGAGGGGGCAGTAAAATGAAGAGACAATTGAAAGCTGTTATTTTGCTTAGATTGTTCATCAAATGAAGTACTTAAATATTTTGGGTGCTGCCTGTATCCAGCAAAATTTATGTTTGAAGTAGATCTTTAGGACATATATGCACAGTTTTCTTCCTATTATATCTCACCACTTCACCAGTTCAATATTTCAGAGATTTATTTCTGCATACTGGTGCTTGAGGCCGTGCTCTCTAGGAGCCCCTTTTTTAGTTCCTCTACCTTGAACAAGTAAATCCCTTAAATATAATTTTCTTTATACGTTTTGTTTCCCCTCGTGCAGATTGGATGGATTTATGGTTCCGTTACAGAAGATATTCTTACTGGATTCAAGATGCATGCTCGTGGTTGGCGATCAATATACTGCATGCCTCCTAGACCAGCCTTCAAGGGATCAGCTCCAATTAATCTTTCCGATCGTCTCAATCAAGTGCTTCGATGGGCTTTGGGATCTGTGGAGATTTTGTTTAGCAGGCACTGTCCTATATGGTATGGCTATGGGGGAAGGTTGAAGTGGCTAGAGAGGTTTGCATATGTCAACACCACAATTTACCCAATCACTGCCATTCCACTTCTTTTTTATTGTACTCTGCCAGCGGTCTGTCTACTCACTGGAAAGTTTATTATCCCACAGGTTGATTTCATCTCCATCCATTTTCATTTTAAACACCTATTTGAACTTAAATAACCACTCCAAATCAATTTGTCTTCTTCAATATCTTGAAGTGGCTATGAGATTGACAAATATAAAATGAATGTCATATTTCCTTGATCATGTTATCTTCTTTGATCTTTCTGCCTTAAACCATGTATTGTGTGAAAATAACTTAGCTCCTGTTTGATGCACATTTTGAAGAGAAATTGGAGAATAGTGATTTGTTTGATGCACTTTTTAAAGAGAAATTTGTTTTTTGAGTAGTGATTTTTTGGAGAATGTGTGGTTGAAATGTAGGGAAATCTTTTTGGTTTATGTGGAGAATATTATTGTGTTTTGAAAATGAGTATGAGAAAAAATAGGTTTTGAAAAAGGAGAATCAAACTGGGGCTTAATGTCTCAACTATACTCTCAGTCGTAAATATAATATATTACTATATACTAGCATTTTATCGTTGTTTCAGCAACTTGCATGAAATTGACGGGAATTTGATTTTATAAAATATTAAATGTTACTTCGCATTGCAGATTAGTAACTTTGCGAGTATCTGGTTTATATCCCTCTTTCTTTCCATCTTTGCTACCGGCATATTGGAAATGAGATGGAGTGGCGTGGGAATTGACGAATGGTGGAGGAACGAACAGTTTTGGGTCATTGGAGGTGTTTCAGCTCATCTTTTTGCCGTCTTCCAAGGGTTACTCAAAGTGCTTGCTGGAATAGACACCAATTTCACTGTCACATCGAAGGCCTCGGATGAAGACGGAGATTTTGCCGAGCTCTACATGTTCAAATGGACAACGCTCCTAATACCACCCACAACTCTCCTCATCATAAACTTGGTGGGTGTTGTTGCAGGAATCTCCTATGCCATCAACAGTGGTTACCAGTCATGGGGTCCACTCTTTGGAAAGTTGTTTTTTGCCTTCTGGGTGATTGTTCATCTCTATCCTTTCCTTAAAGGTCTTATGGGCCGCCAGAATCGGACGCCCACTATTGTAGTCGTATGGGCCATTCTTCTTGCTTCCATCTTTTCATTGTTATGGGTGCGAGTTGATCCATTCACCACTCGAGTCACTGGCCCAGATGTTGAGCTGTGTGGAATTAACTGTTAAAAGTCGACATGCCACCGACTCGAAAGTTTGATCATTGATCCTCTGAAGAAATCAATGTTCGGGAGATTGCGATGTGATTCTTGCACGATTCATCTACTCCATCTTTCTGTATGTTTTGTCTATGCGGAACTCATATTTGTTGTAGAGTTAATAGCTAATTTTTTTATTTTTTATTTGCCACACAGAATTAAATTACAAAACAGAAGTCTGTGTCATTAAAGAGACTGGTGAAAGAATTGTATGTTGTTTCAGAATTTGCCCCATTGCTAGATGAAGTCTTGTAAGTCCTAAATTATGTCAGCAATTCTCATCCATGTAATGAATTTTATTCATTTCATTCAGTATATTCTCTAAATCGTGTATCAACTGTGTCCTGCATTAATTATTTGAGGTCATCTTCACATGATATTTTCGTTTGCTGTATGTAAATATTGATTAGCTATGACATGTATAGTCAAGTTATTCAAGTAGTTACATTTACAGAGTAATTTCAGTTTCATCAACTCTTAGAGCCATTGTATCATTTAACTTCTTACTTGGGAAAAAACCCTACTCAGGTCAGGAGTATATTTGATTATTGTGTCCTTGAAAATTGATTCCCTGTCTTGTAATAGACTCAGCTGCCTCACATTGTAAGCTTGTTTTGCAGATGAATTAGGTTCCAAGGCACTAATATACTCAGCCGTACCAAAGTAACGCTGACCAGAGTTTAGTAAATAGATCCTTGGCTAGGACTTCGAGACTTGTTAGAATAACACATTAGGTCCTCGACCACATCTTTTTTTCGATGCACACGAGTCATCTAGGGAATATTGGGCCTTTGTGTTATTTCTTGATCTTCATCAAAATAAAAAGGTTGTATTATGCACTAGTGCCGAATACAAATAAAATGCCTTGGGGATATAATATAGTGGACCTTGTTAGGTGTGCACACTGATTTACAATATAGACGCATGAGGTGAGGGGAAAACGATCATTACATTGTTCACGTGTCCAGTATATACTGTACACTAGTGTGTGACATATATCATTTTCCTAATGTGTTAAAGTAGACGCTTCTCAATTTCTTATGATTGGTAATGTTGCTATCTTTTCTTCTCCCAATGGAGATCAAGCCTAATCACCTCTTAAGTTGTACTTAATACTTGTATTGCATTACTAATGAAATTGGCTACCCGGGGTTAAAACAAACACACATTTCTAAGAAGAATAAATATGGCGATATTATCTTTACTGACTATTGAGGTTGGTGCAATATTCATGCAGACCACTAGAGTCTGAATTACTTCTTTTTGTAGACGAAGTTAAACACGACGAGGAAGACATGGCTAGAGTTGGGGAACTACAACTGCATTTCTCATCACCATAATGATATATTTACATATTCTCTCAGCATAAAGACGGTGGGCACAGTTAGCCACATTTCCCACTGAATAAGAATAGTTGTTTGAAAAATGGATAAGTTATTTGTACTCTTTGACTTTCACACTTCCTTACACATCACTCACATGGAATAGGACCCACAAACATTTGTGGGTCCTATTCCATGTGAGTGATGTGTAAGGAAGTGTCTAAGAATGTATGTAAATGTAAGTTTCGATCACCTACCCACAGTGGGAAAGTGTTAATGTGTCTACCGTAAATGTGATGTTGACACATGTTCAGAAATTTTAAAATACTGAACATGTGTTAACATCACATCCCCGGTGAGCATATTAATACTTGTCCACCGTGGGTAGTGATCGTTTCCATACGTACATTAGTTTCCATCACCTACCCACGATGGACAAGTGTTAATGTGCCCACCATGAATGTGATACTGACACAAATAATAGCAGCAATATCAATTTGACCAACTCTTACAGAACACATTAGGGGATCACCTGACAATAATTTATTTTTTCTTAGTGTTGACATTACGAACTGGCTGGAGACCAAGTCACAACGAAAGTGACGTGACAATCAATTCTAATTTATTTGATCAGATACGTGGAACTCAGCTAAGTTAATTTTCCTAGCTGAATATCATTTCATATAAGAGCTTGAACTCATTTCGAATTTAAATAGTTAGGATAATTTTTGTTTATAGCATTATTGTCAATCTTTAAATGCTCATTTACATCCTAAAGTTATTTGGAGTGGTAACATAATCATTACAATGCGCAACATATATAATTAACGACTTGACAAATTAAATACACTCGACCTTATTCATAATGTACATTTGTCTCATTAATATAAGGTGATGACTCACAATTATGTGATTGATTTGACAAAATCTCCCACTACTGTCTATGATGACAACTCATACATCGAGTCCATAATATTAGAAGAACAACTACCGTATTTGAATTTTATTAGAAGTTTTTGATATGCTTGGTAGCTAATGGGCTAATCCCAGGCCCAAGTAAATAAAGCCCATATTTGCGAGCCCCTCAAGCAACGAGTCATGACTTCAGAAATTTGGACATCACCTACCTAAAAAATATCGGACTCATCTTTCAGCATATGCATAGCGACCTCATTATGAGGTCGGCATAAACTGAACTAAACTCATTAGCAGATCCAAACACAACTTGAAGTTCTCGAGACACTCGATGCTTTGTAAGTGGACCATCTCAAGCCTCAAATCTTGGAAAATGAAGCAAGTTTCTTCCATGCTTTTGAAATATGTGACCATTTGCAATCTATCAACAAGTGCCACAAATGACGACTGATCACATCCAAGATCAAAGGGACCCGCCACAAGTCACAACAAAGTTTAAATGTAGCAACTAATCAACGTAAAACTTATTTTTTTTTTACTAATTTTTCATACATACAAGTTACAATCTAACGGATTCTTAGATCTTTGACTCTTAGATTTGTCATTTCAAAAGGGAAATTATATCTATTTCACACTTCCGTTCTCCTACCAAGCAGTCTGGCACCAACTGGTGCCAGACTGGTGACATGGCTTTCACGCTGTTAATTTTTTGTTGAAATCACCCTCCTCCCCAATGACTTCTCTGCTACCCGTATTCTTCCCCAACATCTCGTAAAGTGAACCCCTAACCCTATCCTACCCATAAAAGTAAATGTCAAATCACATCACTTTGCTTGCAAAGTTTTCCAAAGACCAAATATATTTGGCACTTCCATTCAGTTCAGACCTCTTCATTTTCGCTTTTTATTGGTTCACCTCACCTCACCTCCCCTTCCATTTTCATTCATTTCTTGTGAGCTTCTTCAGTAGTTGAACTGGCAAGTTGTTAAATTTATTCATGTTTTATGTTATGGAAAATTTTATTATGAGTTTTGTTTAACTTTGTGCATTTTTTAATTAATTTTATGTGTAGTTTTTATTTTTATGTTTAAATGGGCAGCAATAATGAGATTAGTTAAAATTTATAGTAAATCTTGATTAATGAACAACATTTTTTTGGGGAAGTTTGTAACATGTTTTTTTGTTGATTTTATTTTATATGATCTTTTCTATTTTAAAGTAGGACTATATATTTTGTATATAATTTTTGTTCATCATAAATTGGTAATTTCATTAATTAATGGCAGTGTGTAATGTTAAAATGACGACTTCAGATAAATTAACTATAATAAACGAGCAAGTGTGAACAATTTTTTTTTAAGTGCTTAAAAAATAATGTCATCAAACAGTAGAATGAGCTGCACTCATTTTCATCCTACACGAAACATGGAAATATAAAAGATTAGAGGGAAAAACAAGTTACGTAACGAAAATAAATAAATATTTAGACATGAATACATACCTCAAACTGAATTTTCACAGTCATGTCGATGGTTGCAATTTCCACAAGCCAACTTTTAGCAAGTTCATAAATTTACTTAGTAACGAGTTTATAATTTTCATGTTGAGGCTCCGACAAGATTTAGTCATCATAGCCCCACTTAAGCAAGTCGGAAAGTAGAGGCTCAGATATATTTATGTATTCATCGGTAAACATGGAACCTAATCGCCATGGCTGCAAATCACTGGTTGCATGAAAATTCATGCCATCCAAATTGCCCCGCCAAGATACGACATGTGATTTCGTGTTTAACCATTACAGCAAAATTTTTAGCTCATCACAGCTTCATGCATATTCAGCCACACACTACCATTCTCCTACCGACCAGCCTTAAAAATCATCATGATTCCACCAACAATTCATCAAAATCGTTCCATTCACAGCAAAAAATTTCACCAATAATTCGTCCCATTCACAGCAAAATAATCCAGCCAAAATTCATTCGAATCACAGAATCGTTCCATTCATAGAAAAAAAATCCAGCCAAAATTCGTTCCATTTCATAGCATAAATTCATTCCGTGCACAATCACAAATACAAAATCAGCATGATTTCCAAAAACAAAAAAAATACATAAAAATAAAATAAAACAATTTCATCAACATCACATACGAATGCTTGAAACATCCGTCACAGGAAGATCAAATTAATTTTTTTGGGAGATTGGAATTAATTTTGGGCAATTAAAAAAATTTGTGTAATTACCAATCATAATTTCTCAATAATTTGGGATGTGATTCATGAATCACAGCATAATAGGGCAAATTTAAATTTGCAGCAACGGGAGATGACTCCATGACATACCCGACATGTACGTTCTTATGATCAGAAGGGGCGGCGACCAGAAGGGGCGGCTCAACAAGCGGACAGGCACTTGAGGTCCAAACCACCGGCGGCGCACCCAACCCCCGCCAAACACATCGCATCCAACTCACACCATAAAAATAGCATCAAGCGCCGATCAGACGGAACACAAATTAGCACCTCAACGACGAAGGCGGGTGCTGGTAATAATGGTTGGGGTTGCTTTCATTGGTAGGGGAAATGGGTAGGATAGGGTTAGGGGTTCACTTAATGGGGGAGTGGGGAAGAATATGGGCAGCAGAGAAGTGATTGGGGAGGAGGGTGATTTCACCAAAAAATTAACTGCGTGGAAGCCATGTCGCTAGTTTGACATTAGTTGGTGCCAAACTGGTTGATAGGAGAACGGAAGTAATCAATTTCAACACAGAAAACTGTAAAACAATTATTGATTATGAATTATATTTTTATGTGTCAATAGGACACAATACCACAGCATCGTCACCATTTTTATTTTCTACCATTAAACTCAGATAATAGCAACACGTATCACCATGCATCTGTGATCTGTCTCCAAATAAATAAATAAAATATATAATAATAATAATAATAAATCTTGAAAAGTGTGCAAGTCTTAGGCATATCTGTATCTTTTCCCTGCCATAATTATCAGCATTTTTCTTCGATTGTTGTTGAGATTAATTGGAAAGGGATAAGAAAATGGCGGCCATAGAAGAACCAATACTATCTAGACTAATCCGACTGGATAATATTGTAAGTAAACTTATCATCGTTTATTTTTTTTCTTAATTGATTCTGATAATTACCAGAGATTCTATTATTTGGTATTGATTGGAGTATTTCTGTGGGTTAGTTTTCCATTTTATATTAGGAATTGACAAGAGAACCTGTTTTTCACATATCTCTTGCTATTTGGGACAAGTTAAATTCCTTTTCCCCTACAGAAAAATATGGAATAATATTTGTTGGAAATTAATATAGTTTTCTTTGTGAATGGAAATTGAACCAAGAATCGTTTTGAACATATTATCCAACTTAGAGGACAAGGACCAAAAATGGCCATCTTTTCTTCTTGGTGATAAAACTCTAATCAATTTTGATCACCTACCCATAGTAGATAAATATTAATGTTACATGTCCAAAAATTTTAAAATACTGGACAATTGTCAATATCAAATACACGATGAACACATTAATACTTGGTAGGTGAGTAGGTGATCGTATCCTAAACTCTAATTGAGATTTTTTAATTTCTTGTAGCCATCTCTGTGTTTTCAATATTGTGGCAATCCAATTTGTGGTCTGTTGTGTAAATTTATTTTTTTAGACTCATTTGATTGTTGATTAGTAAACTTATTTGAATTTTAACCAGTTGAAACAATTGGAAGACGTGAAGAGCCTTGACCATTCTCCCAAAAGCTCGTGCGCCTCCACTTTCTCAAGTGGAACCCTCACAAGTAGTGACGTCGACGGCCAAGCTTCTTCAGTTGATTACTACTCGCCAAAAATCTTGGAGAAGCATTGCCGGCCCATCAATGAAGTAATATTGGAAGTCGAGCACAAGGGAACGCTCATCGAAAGACTGGTCCGTGTGGAGGACCGTGTCTTGAAGGTACGTATAGAACTATACTGTCCGAATTTGTTGCCCGTTACGGAAAACATATAATCACTGCAGAATTTGTCAAGAACCCACTTTGGGTTCTCTCTAATACATGTGATTTTTTTTTATATTGTCCGTGACGGGCAATAAATCAATTCCTTTAATCACTTAAATATTGAGTAAAACATATGAAATTACTTTTGTTCGACCAGATTTGTTTGCGATTAGAAGAAGAGCTGGAGGCGGAAAAACACAGAGACGAGGAGGCGAAGAATTCCCCTAAGAAGGTCTTGAAGAAGATGCTGAAAACTTGTGTAGGAGGAGGAGGAGGACGACGACATGGGAAGCATAAGATCAAATCTTGACATACATATATAGACAGTTGCCTGTATGTATGTGTCTTTTATATGTTTTTTTACATTATTGTCACTGTTTAGGCATATGATGCACATGTGGTAAAAACATCAAGTTTTTTTAAGCATAATTTGTGTTTTCTTACAATACTTTAGAGCCTATGCTGGTTTACTTGTAATTGACTAATTGATTCTTCATCTTTTCATCGATAGACTATTTATGCTCATTGGATCCACTCGTGTGTTGGGGAGTTTTATTACAAGTATGGAAAGTACGTCTTTTGGAGGTGTTTGGTGAAATTCCAGTCTTTAACATAACTAAAATAAAAACATGTAGTCTATTCAAGTACAAAAGATAAGTCTAATAATCTTCCGTCTTCTATTTTCCCTTCTCAATCTCTTTACTATTACGGAACGTGATAACATTTATTTCGATGTATCTTTATTTGCTATCTATAGCGATCCAGAATTTTTATGCAATAAATAATTATTTTAATATTTAGAAAATTGTGTCGCTACTATTTCATTTATTATTTTGAAGTTAACGCCGCGACGAATTCGTCTAGCCAAGTCAAGAAATATCGAATTTGTTCGATTTTAAATTAAAATCCGAATTTCTAAAATTATGTTATTTTAATTATTTATTCAAAGTATTATATTCAAAATCTTTCTAAAATCCAAATTTGCCCACATGTCTTCTTCTTTACACCAAGACAACAATTCTTTACACAATAACATCATCATTTTTGTACAAATAATTTTACACCTAATTCTACACTATCATATTCTATAGTATCAAATCAATACATATTCTTCCCCATCACAACTCACGTCCCCTATATTTTTTTCTTCCTTCTTTATCATTCTTTCCACCTCAATATACCATCATCAAAGCATCTTCATCATTATCATTCATATCCCCACAAATTCCTTTACAGCACCATTATCATCATCATCAATTCACTATCACAAAGCCTCCATTGCCATAGAACCATTATAGAATCAAAACCATCAACCTGTATAAAACCATGGAGCTGCCACAATCATCCCAATGCAGCTCAATCTATAATCAGCTCAGCTCCATCACTTTCCTTCAAACCCAGTAACAGCTTTCTATCTACCAAATCAATACAGAACCAAGCAACCACTGTTTCATCACTGCAAATTCACCAATCACCAGAATTCCTCACTACTGATCATCACCACCCACACTGATCCATCTCCCTCACACAGCTAACCTCACATACCCATCTCAACATCACACAATTCTCAATTCCATTAAGTTTTCAGAAATCATTTTCATTATCAATTTCTCTGCAACACTCAGACCAAACGCCAATTGAATCATGAAACCACAGCCTTTAATCCATCAAGCCACGCACTGCAGCCATCACCAACAACCACCAACCATATTCATCATCATCAATCAACACCGCCATCACGCAGACCATACTGCCACCATGCCACAATTCCAACGCCACCAACCTCCATCAGCACCGGCATCATCTCCACACCCAAACCACAACCTCCACCACCATCGCACACGGACACAACCGTCATCAATACAAACCACTACTACCCAATCCCAAAGTAAAACCCAAAAACTGAGAGGAATCAAAGCCCAGAACCTTACCTTGATTCGACCTAGCTCTGGCCTGATTTTCACCGGTTGTACCGCCGATTCTCCGCAGCCCAAAACTGCCACTTTTTGCCTCGGCTCAACCATCAATCTTGCACCCAAATTTCACAATAACCTAGTCTACAACACCCCTGCCACTCGCCGCACCTTACGCCGGCGATTTCGTCTGCGAAACCGCCGGTCAGACACCATAGTTCACGAAGCCGCCAGCGTCGCTCTCTCCGATCTCTCTCTTGACTAGTTGAAATGGAAAGAGAGAGAGAGAAAAATATTTTAAATATATTTTGAGTTTCAGAAATTGCAACTTTAGTCCCTGAAGTTTCTAAGTCTTTCAAATCAGCCCTGATTGTTTTAAAACCTATCAATTCAGTCCTTAAGTTTTTTTAAATGATTTTAATCAGCCCTTTCATTTTCAAAATCTGATCACTTCAGTCCCTGCTGATTTACTTTTAAGCTCAAATTTCAAAAGTATTCATTTGAATCCCTCAACTATCAAAAGTATCTACTTTAGTCTCTCAACTTTCAAAATATCTATTTTAGTCCCTGAACTTTCAAAGCATTCATTTTAGTCCCTCAACTTTCAAAACATCAATTTTAGTCCTCAAATTATAATTTATCATTTTGAACTATATATTCGATAGACTAAAGTGACTTATTGGCTAAGACGAAGCGTACGGAGAATTTAAAGAAATTGAAGTCATTCCCGCTCAACTTTGCACTCGTCGGATTTGAGGTAGACTCGCACTTATTAATTGATTTAAATTATGATTTCATATGAATGTCATGTGACTTGTGAAAGTCAATTTTTAAGAAAAACAAGTATGTTTTTATGAAAGGTAAATATACCTTATGTTGTTATGAAAAGTAAGTATGTTTTTATGAAAAGAAAATATACTTTATGTTTTTACGAAAAGTAAGTATACCCTATGCTTCACGAAAATGTTTTTTTGGATCATTGCTATGAAATCAATCTACCAAGATTGTTTTGGGTCCCATATGATAAGTTATGATATGTTAAGGGGACCGGAGTTTTAGTAGCGCTACACATAAGAATTCTTGCCACCTAAGTTCGGTAACATTCTTGTGTCTCCTATGTTTATGAGGATTTGCCACGAAGTTCGGTAAAATTCCTATCTTTCCATATGTTTATGAGGATTTACCACCTAAGTTCGGTAAAATTCCTGTCGCATATGTTTATGAGGATTTCGATCCTATCTTATGTTATGATGCAATTGATCCCTATGAATTTCAGAAAATTATGCTTGGTATACTTACTACATAAGAATTCTTACCACCTAAGTTCGGTAAAATTCTTATGTTTATGAGGATTTCGATTTTATCCTATGTTATGATGAAAACTTACTGTTATTATGATTTTACTACATAAGAATTCTTACCACCTAAGTTCGGTAAAATTCTTATGTTTATGAGGATTTCAATCCTATCTTATGTTATGCTTTCAAAAGAAATTATGCTTGGCATAATTAAAATGTTTTATAAGTATATGGTTTTCAAAGAACTGTTTTCAAAGAGATGTTTTCAAAGAGCATATGATTTGCAAAATATGTCCCGTGCTGTAATGCACAATATGAGTTTTATCAAGAGCAATTTTATAAAGAAGCTCTATCAATGCCCGTTTTATAAAGAGCCGGGATTTATGTGTTTAATCATCTTATAAATTAAATTAATATGCGATGAGTCTACTGAGTATTTCCCCCATGAAATACTCACCCTACTTTTAACAGTTTTGCAGATTTCGGAGACGGTGGCGAGCGATGAATGATGGTGGCAATAATCGTTGAACGGTTGAAGTTTGACGTTAATGATTTCCGTATTTTCCAAATAATCGAATAATTTAGAGAAGTTCATTTATTTGAGAAATTATGATATTGGCAATTTCTTTACAATATTAATGGTTCGATTTACTATTTCAAATGGTTTCATAAATGTTTTCAATTTTAGCGGCCATTACAGTATATTTAATGTTGCCAAAAATGAATTTCAATTATTTCTTCCGCAAAAATATTATTCGAAAAATTTAGACAGAAAATGACGTAGTGAATCGGGTATACGGAACTCGGGGCGCTACACTATCCGTGCGCAAGTTCTCATCAAACGAGTCAGCTCATCTACATTTGTTTTGGCCTTGTTTTCCGTTTGAGTGACCATGATAGACTCACCCTTTTGCCAATCGAAGAACCAACAATTCAATCGAGTACAAGATAAAAAAGTTGTCCTCTATTAATCATACATTTTCTCCACCTCCTGCAATCTCACGAACCCCTCTCCGCGCAAGGGACATCGCTTCTTTGTTGGACAATCATCCAACCAGTGCCCTGGACTTCTACAGCTATGGCAAACGCCATAATTCCTTCCTCGCATATGCAGGTCATGTAAACCATTAGTTACACATCGAAATCAAGTAAATACATCCATTTCAACTGTACCTAACTTATCAACCTAGTACTTCAACCGATGTTTAATATTAACAGGCCACAGATACAATTCCAGTGCAGCATATTAATCTCTAAATGAATAATAGTTTATCATGATAAAGCAATAAATATATAGCAAACAAAAAAATCAGAATGGCATGGCACGAATTAATTAGAACAATATCAATCCAGCATTTTCTTTGAATGAAAAAAAACAAAAAACAAAAAGGCTCAACACGCAGCTTTAATTATTTTTGAACATTAGAAAATACCTTGCTCTTCAAAATCAAATGTGAAGAAACCGTCAAGTTCCTCAACACCTAGGGATGTCAAACGGGTCGACCCGGACAAGCTTGACTCCCACACAGCCAGTCCAATTTCAGCTCGTAAGCTCAATTAGTTAGACTAAATTTATCAAACTATAGTTGTGATTGGTTTGCTTCAATCGAGCCAGATTTTCGACATTGTTTGTAGTGTCTGTTGAGGTGTGTGTTGTGTCCCAACCTTCTTCCAAGAGAAAAGTCCGTCACAAGTTTTACATTGTACTTTATTTACCGTGTTTCCATCAACGTCTTTAGCCATTTCAGTCAAATCGAAATAATTCCAGCAGTTCGCTTTTTTCGGCCTTTTTGGATTTATGTTCGAGCCTACCTTCGTGCTAGCGGAGCCAGATCCATATGTAGCAGAACAATCTTCGACAAAAATGTCATCCAAATTAATATGAGTTGTAATATTTTCGACCTTATTTTTCAAATCCACCAAATTGTCGGGAATTGAAATATCGTTGAGAGCGGAAAATTCATCAACAAATTGGTTAGAAGAATAACCATGAGATTGTGAATGTGTCATTAGAAATAATAGAATTGAAGATTTTGATATGAAAATGAAATATGAAATTTGAGACAATATTGTATGAAATATTTCTAGCAATTGAAGTTGAAGATTGCAAATTGCAATTGACACTTGAGAGTTGAGAAGAGAGTAGTGTAATTTCTTGATATAGTGATAGAATTGAGAGAGTAGTTGTGGCCTGTGGGAAAATTAGTGGGAAACTTGTGGTAATTATAAAGTAAAATAAAAAAAAAAATGCCTCAAACGGTCACACTTGTGACCGACAAGACCGTTGTCAAACGATCTGTCTCATAAGCCGTGAGCTAGTCCATCATGGCTCGTGAGAACTGATCAGATGAGCCTCAAATGGGCGGCTCACGAGCCGGCCCATTTCACAATCTGTTGGGCTTGTCCACTAGCCGGACCATGAACTTCAAGAGCTGAACCCAAATTGTTTAACACCCAATTTTTTTGTCTGACCCAAAGCCCAAGTCCGTTTTTTCACGAGCCAAGCCAAACTTTTAATGAGCCGAAGTGCCGAACCGAGTTGAATTCACGAACTGTACATCCCGTTCGCCACCCCTATAAACACCGCAGACTATAAATTAGCAAAGATAGTGATTATGTTACAAATAATGTCCGAACTATGGGAAATCGACGACATTAGAAAGCATACCTTGCTCGCTCAATTCCACTGGAAACTGTTCGCCATCGGAGAGAGCAGTGCCGTTTACCACACACATTTAATGTTAATTTAATTTTAACAAGAAGCCCTAATTTCTGGAGTAATATCTGGGAAGGCGATTTTGGAGACGATTGGAGAAGAAGCTGAAATCTTATTTTCGGTTAAGAAAGAATTTGGGTATTTAGGGATTGTGTATATACTGTTAATTAACACTTCTAAAAAAAGTGTTTGGGGATGCTGATTTGGAGTCATCTACTGAGTCGAACATTTTTAACGAGTAGTGAGAAGCCACGTCGAAAACCATTAGCTAGGTGTACTTTCCGTCTGGTGCAAGAGACAGAAAATGAAGTCAATCATGAACGGTGTACATCATTTGAAGTTGAGTGAGTACGTTCATTTCCCTTTTAAAGTTGAGTAAGTAAGTATTATCAAATGCTGATTTATTTGTAATTGATTCTTCATCTTTTCATCAAGAGATTATTTATGCTCATTCGATCCACTTGTGTAGACTATGGTGTGGAGTTTTATTAAAAGCATGATGGAGAGGTAAAAAATGGCATTATGGAGAATGGATCCAGACTCCTGCAATTAATTGGAGAGGTAGGCAATTGACACCAACTCAACACCCCCGGGAAAATAATGATCTGGAGACTGGGAAATCTAAGGATGTTTTGGGAATTCCCGACGATCAAAATGCAATGAAACTGATTCAGACAATCTGGTGGTGGCTTCGATAGAGGCTAAGGCCATCTCCAACCAACATACACCAAATTCTCGCTTTTTACACGAATTTTAAATTACAGTTACATTATTCCAGCTTCTCTACTCCAACCTAGTAACGTTAAATCTTTCACCTAATATACACTATTCATTATTTTCCTTATTTCTTATTATAAATAATACAATTTCATCACATTTAATTATTTCGATAGTTAAATACAAAAATCGTATTTATAGTTTAATATTTAACATTTTCAAATATTAATTTATTTAATAATTAAGTATTTTGAACATTTAAAAATTAATGTTGTCATAAACTAATTAAAATTAAACTTTTCATTACCTGAAAATTCTAAGAACAAAAAATTGAAATTTAAAAAAGTGGATATGAAATACATAGCAATGACACAACTCGAAATAATATAGGAAATTTAGTGCTGAGAGTTACTATATTCCTCCCACAAGTGCTCAATCAATTCTTTCTTAGCGCGATGTGAGCTTTCCTATCCTCAATTTGTCGATGTCGAGCAAGAAACTCTCGAAATTTTTTATTCTCGTCAACAACAACCTCAACTGTTGGATTCTGCGCTTCCACATAGACGCCAATTGGTGCATTGAGATCTCGTTCGTCCTCCACTATCATGCTATGCGTGATCATGCATGCTGTCATTATGTTATGTGATAAGTGTATTTTTTACACTCATGCATGCTGTCATTATGTTATGTGATAAGTGTATTTTTTACACTTATTTCTATCTTAAAAGTATGATTTTTATTGTTTGTTCAAGAATATTTGCTATTTATTTTGGTTGTATTTGTTTATCTTTCAGAAATACTCCAAAGTCGAGAAAACAATGAACTTGAAGTCAAAATTGAGGAATTGGATGATAAAAGTGTCAAAGTAAGCAAATCAAGAGTTGATGAAGTTAATCAAATGGCCGATTTGAAGAAGAAATCAAATTTGGAAGAAATCAAAAGTTCAGGGGCCAAATTGCAACAATCGAAAGTTGGAGGACTAGCTATGAAATTAAAAGACAGGGACCAACTTGTAGCACTTCAAAAGTCAGAAATTGCCTTCAACCGTAACACCGTGATGTCGCATGGTATTAAAATCATGCGGTCGAACGATCACAAAAATCAACGACTGAAATAGAACTGCAGAACCGTGCGGTCTCGCACTTTTGTACCGTGCGGCCGCACGGTTAAACTTCTGGGCCGCAGGTGGGATTTTTGCGTGGAATTCAGCATTCTTTCTCCCCAAGTAACCTAATTCTCGTGAACATCTATAAATACTAGACTTGGGATACGAAATTAGGGGTTCCCAAATGTGATATTTCATGCCAAAATGTTGTCGAATTGCTGAGGGATCCATTGAAGGCCAAATTCAAGATTGAAGAACAAGGATCAAGAAGATGAACGGGGTGACTTTTATTCATTTTGCTTGTGATTTATCTTTTATCATGTTTTTAGGCTAGAATTCTTGTGTTAGGATTGTGATGAAGTTTTAATAATTGATTCTATGTTTTGACCTATTATTTAATATACACAGTTTATGGGTTTGATGCAATTAAATAAGTGCATTTATTATTATGCAATTGTTTGGCCAGCTTTTGTTTGATTATCTTTATGATTTTCTATGTTCGAAAGAATATGATTTCATTAGAAGCTATTTAATTGCCATAAAGTCTGATAGGGGATAGATATATACCCCTATACTTTGTGTTATCCTATATAATGTTCATTGATCGTTAATGCTTTTCTAATTATTTAATTATCATAGAAATATAGTCAATTTGCATTTAGAGATAGGTTTTTATGCATTGCTCGAAAGAGGACTTAAATAACATTTGGAACATGGATATTCAAAATCCCATGAATTGTATTTAAATAATTTGGTCAAACACATAGATGATTTGGTTAAAATGGATTCATAATTCTACGCATTTGTTTTTATAAGTTTTAAATTCAAATTTTATTGTTTTTTAGTTTAATCTTTATTTTAATTTTCAAAATCAAAATTTTCAAGCTCAATCAAATCCCTTGTTTTGGTTATGGTATAGTAATCTAAAATACAATTTACAACAATCCCTATGGGATCGATACTTGGACTCACGTCCACTTTATTACTTGTACGACTCGTGCACTTCTGGAGCGAACATTATGCAACACATTTTTGCTCCAAGAACGAGTCGGTTCGCTGACAATTCTAAACCTTGATTGAAGCACCCCAAATGCGCGTTCAATATCCTTTCTACTCTTACCTCATTACAAAATATTCTTTCTTCGGAGTTTGAGGATCATTGATTGTTTGTACAAGCGTTGACCACTTTGGATATATTCCATCAGCTAAATAATATCCCATTGTGTACTATTTTCCTCGCATAAAATAATTCGCCTGTGGAGAAAAGCCGTTTTCCAAATCGGAAAATAGATGGGATGAATCGAACACATTAATATCGTTGTTTGAGCTTGGCAAACTGAAGTGAGCATGCCATATCCAAAGGTAATAATCGGCCACAGCCTCGAGAATTATTGTAGGTGACCCACTATGGCCAGCATATTGTCTCGCCCAAGCAGTGGGACAATTTTTCCATTTCCAATGCATACAATCAAGGTTTCCAAACATACCTTGAAATCCACGTTGCTGCACAATGTACAATAATCTTACAATGTCTTCGGCATTCGGTGTTCACAAGTATCGTGTCGAAAATACCTCCAGAAAGCACGATAGAATTGTTGCAAACTCTCTATTGCCGTTGACTCACTTATTTTCACGTACTTTTCAGTCGCGTCTGCTGCAATAGCATATGCCAACATTCTCATTGCAGCCGTAATTTTCTGGAAAGGAGACAGAACTAGCCTTCCAAGACCATCGCGTTTTTACACGAAATAGTCATCATGACTTTGCATCGCCTGAAGTATATGCATGAATATATTTCGCGACATGCGATAGCATCGATGGAACTTTCGTTCATCGAATTTTGGATTTGCAGAGAAGTAATCGTTCCACAACCTTGATCTGCCACTTCGCGATCGCGTTCGATCACAACACAACCAACTATTGAACCTCTACGAGGTGCATCATCCATTTGGTTCTCAAGCAGACGAGCCCGAAGACGGATGTTGTTTTGTCTGATGCGAAGCACAATCTCCTCTTGCTTGTCTATCTTGTTAACTTGTTCGATGAAATCTTCGTCGCTATCGTGGTAGGGAATCATAAACGAGGATGCATCAAGATTGAAATTCATGTTTGTGATATATTGTTATTAAACTTAATGTGTAGATGAATCACATGTGTAGATGACTCACACTGGTCTCCTCAAATACATTAATATCTTATTTTAGGGTGCATGCGTGTGTCAGATTATTTGGCCATAAATGCGTGCAAGTTGGCAGGAAAGATAAATTATTAAGAGTCTCGGTATGGGAATCTATACTTTATTCTCATGCAGAGAATAAAGTAAAAAACTTTACATATATAGGGTGCATGCATGTGTCAGATTATGTGACCATAAATGGATTCAAGTTGGCAACCCAGAGAAATTATTGATTCTCTGAATGAGAATTTCTTCTTTATTCTCATGTAAAGAATAAAGTAAAAGATTTTTTTGGCCAAATAGGGTGCATGCGTGTATCAGATTATTTGGCCATAAATGGGCGCAAGTTGGCAACCCAGAGAAATTATTGAGCATCTGCATGTGAATCTCTACTTTATTCTCATGCAGAGAATAAAGTAAAAGATCTTTTTGGCCAAATAAGGTGCATGCGTGTGTTAGATTATGTGATATATAAATGGTGGGAAGTTGACAACCCAGAAAATCATATATTCACTTCGAAATCGTAGATTAAGATGTCTAGCTCACAAACCTTTTTTGCAATTAAACATGAGTTCAAGTAAAAAATCAGCTAACTATACAGTTGATGAGGACATACACTTAACTCATGTTTACTTGGATATATCGCAGGATCCCATAATTAGTATTCGATAGAAAGGTTCACAGCTATGACAAAGAGTTTTCGAAGCCTTCAACAATACTAAATCACCCCACATGAATTCTCGACCAGAACGGTCCATCTCAATGCATATGGGTGAAATTACTAAGGCCGTCTCAAAATTGCGATTTTGTTTGCGTCAAGTTGAAAATTTGCATCCCAGTAGCGAATCGGAGCAAGACATTGTACACATTTCTATTTAATTAATATGTCTTTCACATTCTAATGGTAAACAATTTTGTAACATGTCTTGCAGATGGACAAAGCCAAAATCTTGTACGCACAACACCCTACGAACAAGGGCTCTTTCAAATTTGATCATTTATGGTACCTACTTAAGGACATTGAAAAATTCTCACCAACGCCAAATGTGTCATGACAAGATTTTCAAGCCTCCCCAAATGCCTTTGGATCTTATGAACAAGACTTCCCACTTGCTGGCTCTCCCACGTCCCCTAGAATTTCATCATTTTCTTGGAACATGGGAGATGTTGCTGCTAGGATACCTCGTCTGAACGGCCAATGGGTGTGAAAAAGGCCAAATACAAGGTGTGAAAAAGGCCAAAAACAAAATAAAAATAAAAATTGAAGACGAGACCAGAAAAGAACTTGATGAGATCAAGTCTGAAAACAAAGAACTCACGGAGTTGATATAAAAGGGAGTGACTGATAAACACAACTTTTATCAGTTGCAGATGTATAAGGAGGATAACAAGATTTTATTGACAAACTTGGATTCAATATCAGATCCGATGACGCGTGATTTCATAAGGGGTGAACAACAACGGATCATTCGAAAAAGGACCCAGAACAAATGAATGTCAGTCAATCTGACTCAAGCTCGTTCAGTCCACTATTCGATGATCTATGTGGCTCCGGAGCAAATTTTCCTGTTCATTGAAAATTGCATGTTGTGAAATGCTTATTTTATTGTTTATGATGTGTTCTTATTTAAATTTCATATTGTCCAGTTATTTGAAAATTTTCATCATCTTTGTAGTCGCATCCGTTTATTAAACTTTAATATGTTATATTTTATTGTCAAAATTTTCTATTTGTTACTATATTGAAAATATTAACGTTAACTACCTTTGAATAAAATAGGTAAAACACTATAGTTTATTGAACTAGGAAAATTTATGGACAATCTCAAATATACATAACTTTTTTAAACAAACTAAACAAGAGTGTAGGGACCACAATGGAGAGAAAAAATGAAATAGGGACCAAAAAAAAAACATAAACTAAAGTTAAGGAACCCAAAAAAAAAAAAAAAATTAAAACCTGTGCAAAATCAGCCTACCGCTACAGGGGTAAAATACGACGCTAGACTGAGCAAAATGGTGCTGCGTTGGAGATGGTCTAATGCATATAGTGGAAAATCGGCTCATTGTGGAAAAGTGGCTGAGGGTAAGGCCATGGATGAACCTACAATGGCACCTGACTTCACTCAAAATCCTAACCATCAGGTATCACACAATGCCACCCCTGTTATTCCTGTTGCAATGGTGATGAAAAAACTTATGTGTACGAGGTTGGCTGATTTAGGTGAAAATCTATTGGGGACAAAGATCGGTGTAGAAAATTTGAAATCTAAGCCTCCGTTTGGAAAACATGTTTTTAAACATATTTTTTTAACACAATTCTCCAAATCACTTTTTAACCACACACATTTTCTCTCTCTATTTTTCAACATGTTTTTAAACAAAAACTTTTTAAAAAACAGAGTGTAAATCAGATTGTGTTTGGTATTGTTTAAAAAGAATTTTTTTTAAATGAATAGTAATTTTTAGGGGAATTGATGGTTGAAATTTGATTGAAAAGTCAAATGTTGTGGGCTTGACTTTTAATGGATGGTTAAGACTGAGTACTATAGAAAAAAGAGAAAATTTTAATGAAAACCAAAAAAAGAGCTCGATAAACAAGCCGCATTGGAGAATTGTCTTGGGTGCCCCTATTGTCAGTGGACGAATGAAATCTCGTGGCCGTTTATGAAGATGGGGAACAACAAAATACGATACTTGGACGTGGGATACCATGGAAATGGCCAAGCAAACTTGGCATTTTATGAAAATAGCCGAAAATTTCATCAAATCATAAAAAAGGCCCTAGTTATTAGATACTACCAAAAATGCACTTACATATCATATTTCAACTATGCCTATTAGAATTAAGAAAAGTTACAACCTAGTCCTTAAAACTTTACATTTATATACTTTTAATTAATTTTGTTTATATGAATTTATTTAATTTTTGTTCGCTCATAGTAGCACCCCTCCGTTTGATATCAGAGCCATATGGCAGATCTAAAAGATAAATATTATATGACAAAAAACAAAAATAAATATATTATACAAAATGATATCAAAGAAGAGTGTGGATTATCATAGAATAGATCCTCAATTAGTTAGATATCTTGACATAGAAACAAATGAAAAATTAGTTATAATAATAGAAAAAAGAATAAATTTAATGGATCAAATAAGAGAAGAAAGAAATATAAAACGACAAGAAAAGATAAGATTAAAATTATTATAGAAAAAGAGAGAATATTATAATAAAATTTTAAAGCAATTATCTAAAATACAAATAATTTTAGAAGACAAACAGAAAACTAAAAAAGAAAAATATGATGAAACAAGAACATTGGAAGACTATCTAAAATATTATAGAATATATCATAGAAAATTAATGCTTGGATCAATAGAAGAATATTATGAATATCAAATAATGAATTATAAAGAAGCAAAATATGAAATTGAACTTATTCTAGAAATTGAACATATCAAAGGAAGAAACTAATGACAGAATTTCCAGAAATAAAATTTGAAAAATAAATAATAGAAAATATAAGACCTCCAGTTGGATCTTATCATATAAAAGAAGCTAATACAACTATGTTTCAACAGTTAAGCTCATGGGGAGAATTCGATGGATTTCTTAATATGCAATTAAATTGGATAAGTGCTTTTTTATGACAAACATATAAAAATATAAATTTACAAGATAATTTAGCTATTGAAGAATTACAACAATTAAATATACAGAATATGAATATCAAAGAAAAATTACAGAATATTCAAAATAAACTAACAATAGAATTAAAAGAATTAAAAGATATGATAGAAGAAGTTAAAAATATAGATGAAGAAATTTTAAAAGAATTCCAAAGAAAATCAGGAGAATTAATTAATCAAGATAAAATTGAAATAATCATAGAAAAAATAGATAAGTTAAATGAGAAAATAAGAAAGAATGATAATGAAAGAATCTTATCAATAGAAGAAAGAATAAAAAAATTAGAAATAAAAATAGATGATATGTATAACAAACTATTTAAGGTACAAAAAAGTCAGACTATTAAACCAAGAGTATTAAATGTCGATAAGTGAATATATTGAAGATCTAAGAATATTAATAAAATCATTAATAAGTGATGTTCAAGAAGTAAAAAATGAATTAAAAGAAGTAAGAAATGATATAAATATACAAAAACTAGAGATTAGAGAATTCAAAGATAATAATAAAAATAAAGATAAGAAAATAGACAAAAAACTCATAGAAAAAGAAATACTAAGAATAGGAAAGAAACACTTTGAACAAGAAAAAAATTATGATAGAAGCAGGAAGTATGGATGATGAATTTAGAAGGAACATATTATCAAAAATACTGGAAGAAGAATTAGAATTACAAAAATCCATAGAAAAACTTTAGGGAAACTAAAAGCTGAATAAAAAACTGAAGAAGAACAAAATAAAATGAATGAAGAATTAGATTTACTTATAGAAGATTTTGACCAATTAAGCCTAGAAAATTTTAATGAATATCAAGTTTTAATGAATACTGGATAAGCACCTAGTCCAACTCCAATAGGAACTTCTAAACAAGAATTACCAGATTTAGATGAAAGTTATACATCCTCATATAGTAAACCACACCGACAATATTATGATAGAATCAGAGATAGACAACCACCTAAAGGGAATAAAAATAAAGATAGATTTGAACCAAGTAATAATTACGATAAACCTATTAATCATGGATGAACAAAACTAGATTTAGATTGTAAAATAGATACTAAAAAAACCTTATTAACTTAGGTAGATTCAATGATACTATTCTTTTTATACAATAAAGATGATATATGGAAAATACTGAAAGAATGATAGATTTTTTAACAGCATCTTTTGATGGACATGTTAGGAATTGGTGGGAATGAATAAATAGTGATACAAAAGCATTAATAAGGAGAAATGTACAAATAGATCAATTAATAAAATCATATAGAAAAGGTATAGAAAAGTTAGTAGATTAAATTGCGGATGAATTTTTAGGAGAAAATTGGATAAGTAATGCTGAAACAGAATCAATTAGAGAAAAAGATAACTCAAGAATGAGATTAATAAATTTAACAATATGCGATATGTGTAAAATCAAATAATACACTTGTGAATTCAAAGAATACTATTGTGTTCAATTCTATAGTAATGAAAATCAAGAAGTATACAGAGATATGTATTAGAATAAATTACCAAGTTCATGGGGAATATACTTTAAAATAGAATTTGAAAAATTTATCTAAGATAACCCTGAAATACCTAAAACATTAGGATCAAGGATAAAATTTCTATTTGAAAGATTAGCATATATGTGTCAACAAAGACAATTATTAAAGAAATCAGGAAAATTAACTAGAATATGTTGTGAAGATATGGAAAAACCAACCCAATTGGGATGTAACCCTGAAAGAAGAAAAAATATTAAAAGGAAATATAAAAATAGAAATTTTAGGAAAAAATATATAAAATCTAAGAGAAAATATTACAAAAGAATATATAATCCAAATAAAATAAAAATAAAACTTATAAGAAAGACAAAAGTCAATGCAAATATTAAAATTGCGGAGAAATGGGGCATATAAGCCCTGATAGTAACAAAAAGAAAGTTAAAATATTATAAAAATAATATCTAGAAATAGAAAGTGAACTAAGTGAAATATCTGACATTGAAGAATACTATAATCAAGAAGTCTATATAAGTGAAACAAATTTAGAAAGTAATGAATCAAAATCAGAATAGAGAAATAGAAGAAATAGAGAAAAATAAGAACATAGATAAACAATAATATGAAAGAATATAAGGTTATAGATTAAAAGTGACTTTTGATAATAATAAGTTCAGGAAAATACAAAAATTATCTTTAGATTTGAAAATAGGAAAATGGGAAATATTAGACAGAATATGAAGAAGAAAAAGAGTAGCAATAAATGAATATCATAAAATTGAAAAAGCAATAGATGTTAGAACTACTCAAGAACACACAAATTAAATCTTTTAACAAAAAATACGGTTACAGAATTATTAGCAAAGATCAATAAAAAAAGTGAAAATATCTAATATGTTTATTAGCAGGTATCCAAATAATGTTTAAATCCTTATTTAGAGAAGGATTAGATTCACTTTTGATTGTAAGTTTACATGATGGGAGAATAATAAATTTAAAAGACAATCATTTAGGAACAGTAGAAGGAAATCTAGCATATGGGAAACTAATATTTACATGTTACACAAACTATTGTATATCATTGAAAGATAGAAATTTTAATGAAGTTTTAGGACTACATTTCAAATTACATAAAGATGATATAATGGAACTAGGAGATAAAATTATGACTATAGAATATAGAGCATTATACACATTTACTAATTCTAATTATGGAAACATTTATTCTAAAAAACCATATATTGAAATTCATAAAGAATGCAAAGATTTTGGTAAAGTTGTGGAACCAGATAAACAAATAAGTTTATCGCAAGAAACTATGAACTTACTATAATAAAAAATAAACCAAAAATTATAGAGTTATGAGAAGAAGAATACCCTAATAATAATATAACATTTGAAGATGATAGATTAATTATAAGATCAACAAGTTTACCCAATAGAAAACAATTAGGAGAAACTAGTAATACAAGGGAAATAAAACTTCATAGAAATGTTGGAAATATGAAAATAGAAGGTGAATATTTCAACGAAAAAAGAACATATAAAAGAATCAAATATATTAATTGACCCAGGAGCTAACGAATGTCATATAGCTTCAAACAGGAATAAATGATTAATATATCATAGAACTGATCTGTATAGATATATAAATTTTGATGGATAAATACATATGACTGAACTTGAAGTTAAAGTACCAATAAAAATATGAGGAATAAATCTCTTAATACCATGTCATGTAGATAACAATATGGTAAATCCTCATGTGTTATTAGGAATAAGCTTCCTACATGGACTAGAAGATTATAGTATAAAACGTGAAGGATTATATATAACCCATAATGGTCAAACTATACTATGTAGAAAGACTGAATAAATGAATAAACAAATAAGTTTTCCATTAGCTGTTTATATCCAAGTTACTATTGTTGAAACAAATATAATAATCTGTGCATTAATTGACATAGGAAGTGATATCACAATATTCAAAAGTTTCTTAATAAAATCATGGAATACTAATGGAAAGATAAAAATTACAGGAGTAACACAAGAAAGTACTCAAATAATTAATAGTATTGATAGGATTGATATAATACTTGGGAGTAAACAAATAGTTGTAAATAAAATATATAATTATAAAAAATTAGAATGTGATATAGTACTAGGAAATGACTTTATACAACAATTTCAATATTCTAAACAAAATAATTATATGATAATGCTACAAATATCTTGTGGACATTTACTAAAAATACCAAGAAAATTTAGACCTTACAGAGTTCAGCCAACACAGCGTGGTGATAAATGAGATAAAAAACCAATTACACAAAATGAAATAAAAAAATAAAAGAATAATGTATAAAAAAGGTCTTGAAAACAAATATACAAATAAGTATGGAAAAAATCATTGATCAATTAGAAAAAAAATGTGTAGAGAATACATTATTATTTTGGAAATCACATCATCGAAAAGCTAAAATAGAACAAACGGAAAATGTTATTATAAGAATTAGACGAATGATGTATACCATACAAGATACACAGGAATTTAAAACTCAAATAAAAGAATTACTTAACCAAAAATGAATCAGACCTAGTAATGGACTCCATAGTAATCCAGCTTTTATGGTAATGAAACATTCTGAACAAAAAAGAGGAAAAGCTAGAATGGTGATAAATTATAAAGAATTAAACAAATATATCAAATTTGATGGATACTTTTTACCAAATAAAGAAGTTTTAATAAATCTGGCAAAAGGAAAACATTACTATTCTAAATTTGATTGTAAATCATGACTTTGGCAAGTAAAAATGGAAGAAAATAGTATTTAATATACAACATTTAGTACACCCCAAGGTAAGTATGAATGGATGGTAATGCCATTTGATTTAAAAAATGCACCACAAATATATCAAAGGAATATGAATAATATATTTAGAAAATTTAATGAATTCTTAATTGTCTATGTTGATGATATACATTATGTTCTAATAATATAGAAGAACACAGAAACGATTTAATGAAATTTATAAGTGAATGCAAAAAAGAAAGAACTGTTCTTTGAAAAAACAAAGCTAAAATAAAAAAAATAAGAAATTGATTAAAAATAAGAAATTGATTTTCTTGGATTATCAATAGATAAGAAATAAATAAAACTACAAACACATATATCTAAAATGATTGAAAGTTTTCTAGATAAATTAGAATCAAATGAACAAATACAAAAATTCTTAGGATGTTTAAATTATGCAGAAGGACTTATTGAAAATATTTCGAAAAAGAGACATAAAATTCAGATTTTACTCAGAAAAATAAATACCAAAGGATGGAGAAATGAGCACACAGAAATTGTCAAATCACTCAAGGAAGAATGTAAAAATTTGCCAAAATTAAGATTACCAGATAAAAAAGATAATCTAATAGTTAATACTGATGCCTCAGATAAATATTGAGCAGCAATATTAAAAACAGATCTTAATAAGATTTGCAGATATTTTAGTGGAACGTTTAACCAAGTAGAAATAAATTATACTACCCATGAGAAAGAATTGTTAGCAATTATCAGAGGAATAAAAAATTTTCATTATTTTTATTATCCACAAAATTCATTATTGAAACTGATAATTTTCAAGTTGTAGGCTTAGTAAAAAATAAGTTATCACTAGAACCTCAACATAGGAGGCTCCATAGATAGCAATCCTATTTGGCATTTTATAATTTTGATATAATTCATATTAAAGGTGTCAATAATGAATTTGCAGAATTTTTAAGCATGAATATTGAATTTGCAGAATTTTTAAGCATGAATATTGAATTTGCAGATGGATAATATAAATTTTTTTTTTGATAGACGCCAAACGGCGAATGAACTTCTTCACAGAGGAAGTTGAAGATATAAAACTTGGAATTGAGCAATTAGCAGAAACTCTCCAGGAAAGTTTCAAGCAAATTGGTGAAAATCTCAAAATTTCATTACAATTATACTAAAGAATTGAGCGATAACATAATTAAGATTGAATCTCAGTTTGAATCGTTAATTACCAAACAGGGTGATACCAAACAGGTTATATAAAAAATACAAACATGTACATCTTATGGAAGTAGTGGTGGACCAACGATTAAAAGAGATGAACCAAGTCCAAAGAAAGTAACAATAAATGAAGCCAGTCCTCGAAAAGTGACAATCAATGCCAAAGACGAACATACAAGGGTAATCAAAATTCGTGCTGCGGAAGAAGATGATTCCCCTTTTCTTTATCAAAAGAAGACGAATATAAAACTACTGCCAAAGTTATATATGAACTCCAAGAATATGATTATTATTACATTTCATCTGGAGACCATGTATACCCATGATTGATTGTTACTCAGGGAGGAGATTCCGTTATGACAAAAATGGCAGCTGATTATGGATTTTTGGATCTTATCTATCCAGGAAAAGACCTGAAAGAAATTGAAAATTTTGATGATTTACTAAAAGGAGAAATTTCAAAGTTTTCCCAAGGAAGACCTATATATTTAAAATTTTATTCAATCAATCCTAAAATTGATGGAAGGATGTATTATCCTGTTGAGCATATTATCACAATTGGATATGTTGCTTGAAATTTCCAGATTGAAGTTGGAAAAACTACCAAACATGTACCTAATATTATAAAATCATGATTTAGACCTCGAAGGGTGTTGGGAATTAAGGTTCTCTACAACATTGCCAAAAACTTGTATGATAAAAAATTCAAATGCATATGCCAATATAATTGATGGACCCTCCTCACTAATGGAGGAAAAGAAAAGTCAACAATCTTGGAAGAATACATCAACAAGTTTGACACTCATCAAATCCATGGAAACTTTGCTACCTTACAAGAGGCGTGCATTGCCAGAAATTTCCACATGTAAGGGCCATGTGAGGAAATAAATAATAGAGGAACATGTATGTCCTTGTAATAAATAATAGAGGGACAGGTGTGTCCTTATAATACTATGAAAAGCTGTAAAATTATTAAGTTTGTGATGTAAGCAATGATGTAATTATGTCCAATGTAACATTATAAATAGAGGCCTCTGGGCTAGTTGAAAGGCAGAGATCATTTGAGCACTCAACTTGTGAGAAAGCCAAGAAAATCCTCTATCTTTGAAAAAATTCCCATACCAAAGTCATGTACCAATCCTCTTTGAATCAATAAAATTCCAATAGTTTTATAAAAAAAAAGATATGAGTTTCTAAATTTTTGTCTTATAAATCCTATTTCTTAAAGAAGGTATATTATTAAGAAAACTCCCTACACTTTGTCCAAAATATTTTCCAGCAAGATATTATACAGTGAAGGCATGGATTCAGGTGAGGCTAATTGCCCATAAAGGCAGAAGGTCGTTGAAGGGAATGATAGTAGAAACCTTTGAGCCCAAAGGTCACTAATATCAGAAGGAAAATTCAAAGGTACAAAGAACAGGAAAAGAGGTTAGTATTCTTAATATATATGTCTTTATGGAATTAGGAGGAGAAAGAACTGTTAGAACATGAAATTATAGGAGAATTTAGAATTATTAAGTTTAATTATCAAAACAATCCTTATAAAGATGAATATCATAGCATAATTGAACCTTTATTCATGCATAAACAATTTACTAGACCCAAAAATGAAATTAAAAAGTTATATCATGTATATATGCCATGTTTGTTAGTTATTTTTCCTAAATTAAAAGAATTATTAGGAATAGAAATTACAAAATCAATCATTTACTTTTGGCTTGATAATGATAATACTGAAATAAATAATGAATTATATTTAGAATATATGTTTAGTAGTGATAATGATTATGATCATATAATAGATTACGATAGTGATGAAAGAGACAAATCATTCTTTACCAGTTTTTGAAAATTTTAACATCATGAATGAAGAAAATTACATCATAAGAAAATCCACATATAAGAGAAGTCCATGTAAAGTTAAGAAGAATATTAAAAATAAAAAAGGAATTGAATATGTAAATGAAATTGATAAAATAGAATACCAAGAGCAACTTTATGCATTACAAGAGATATTAAAAAGTTTTAAAGAAAATTTGATAGAAAACTTCTTTAAAGGAACTGTAAGATCTATAGTAATACAAGATATTCAAGATATAATTTATAAATTAGAAAAAAGAAAGAAAATTATTTCAAAATATAATATACCACTTGAACCAAGTATAGATATCATGGCTGATATAAATATTATCAATTTCCAAACACTGATAGAATTTGAAAAATTACTTGAAACTTTATAAATTATTTACTTCTGTTTTTATAATGCCAGGATATACTATTGAAGGATTAGACAATTTGTTAGAAAGAATAATGAAAAAAATAGATAACATTATATCTCGATTAATAGATATGGATGAATCATCTAAACATTATCATATACTTTTAGAAAATCATGATCAATACATTATAGATTATTCTGATATATTACAGCTTAAAATAGATTTAGAAAATAAAATTATGACAAATACAGTCCAAACTAATGCCAGGATATACAATCGAAGGACTAGATAATCTTTTAGAAAAATTGAAAGATAAAATGGAAGATATTAAAAATCAAATGAAAATGAAAACATATCTTCTGAAAAATATAATAAATTTTCAGAGAAACACGAACAATATATTGCAGATTATTGTATTTTACTAGATCAAAGAATTGATTTATACCAAAAAAATTTGTATAATAATTTATTAACCTGATAATTAATGGATACTTCAGAAGCATCAACTTCTAATAACTGTGATCATAAACTATATTTAGAAAACAAAGAAATTTCATTCTTGTTAGCTATCGTTGAAAAATCTAAAAAATAAACATTCTGTTGGACAATCTAAACTAAAAGAGATATACGAAGATATTGACTGTGCTATCCTAAATAGAATAAAGTTTAATTCTGTTGAAACGGCAAAAAATATAAATACAGTTCATAAAATTATAGAAGAATACAAAAATATAGAAGAAGAAGAAGTTTCAGAAGGAATAACTTAGGATATATAACTAAAAAAGATCATCCTAAATCTTTTGAGAAATTACCACAATATAGAACATTTTTAGAAGAACTTAAAAGGTTAAAAAAATATGAATATAATAAGAAGTATTGAATTAAATCAACCTAACTAAATTAAGGGATATATATTGCAAAGAAAATAACTAACTTCATTAAGGGTAATATAGACAATTTACAATAAATGGTCATTTTGAAAAGTGATATGTTTCACGTGGCTAATTCAATGAATCCCCCATACTTGGGCATTTGAGTAGTGATAACATGGGTGTTAATAGTCTGACTGATGGTGGAAATAAAAAGAGAAGAAGGATGGAACTGGGGTTTGAGGAGAGGATCTCTAGACTAGGAGTGGTGATGGTTGCATAGGCGGAAGATGACACTTGTATAATTGAATTATCGACAGAGTTTGCTAGGCAGATCTGTCGAATCCAATGAATTGACTATGTTGGAACGTGCAAGGTGGGGGAAATCCGGGAGATTTGTTGAATTAGCCTTGCCAAATATGTAGTTTTTCAAAATGCCCATTTTTTGGAAATTGTCTTTATTACCCTTAATGAAGTGAATTATTTTCTTTGTAAGATATATACCTGACTTAGTTAGGTTGATTTAATTCAGTACTTCTTATTATATTAATATTTTTTAACCTTTTAAGTTCTTCTAAAAATGTTCTATATTGTAATAATTTCTCAAAAGATTTGGGATGATCTTTTTTAGTTATATATCCTAACATTATTCCTCTGAAACTTCTTCTTCTATATCTTCGTATTCTTCTATAATTTTATGGACTGTATTTACATTTTTTTCCGTTTCAACAGAATTAAATTCTATTCTATTTAGGATAGCATAGTCAATATCTTCGTATATCTCTTTTAGTTTAGATTGTCCAACAGAATGTATATTTTTAGATTTTTCAACAATAGCTGATAAAAATGAAATTTCTTTATTTTCTAAATATAGTTTATGATCACAGTTATTAGAAGTTGATGCTTGTGAAGTATCCATAAATTATCATGTTGATAAATTATTATACAATTTTTTTTTTGGTATAAGTCCATTCTTTGATCTAGAAAAATACAATAATCTGCAATATATTGTTCGTATTTTTCTAAAAGTCTATTATATTCTTCAGAAGATATGTTTTTATTTTCCATTTGATTTTTAGTATCTTCCATTTTATCTTTCAATTTTTCTAAAAGGTTATCAAGTCCTTCGATTGTATATCCTGACATTTAGGTTTGGACTATATTTGTCATAATTTTATTTTCTAATTCTATTTTAAGCGGTAATATATCAGAATAATCTATAATATATTGATCATGATTTTCTGAAAGTATATAATATTGTTCGGATAATTCATCCATATCTATTAATTGAGATATAATGTTATCTATTTTTTCCATTATTCTTTTTAACAAATCCTTTTATAGTATATCCTGGTATTGTAAAACACGAAAGTATAAAGTAGTTATAAGGTTTCAAGTAACTTTTCAAATTCTATCAGTGTTTCGGAATTGATAATATCTATGTCAGCCATGATATCTATGCTTGGTTCAAATGATATATTACATTTTGAAATATTTTTCTTTCTTTTTTCTAATTTATCAATTATATCTTGAATATCTTGTAGTATTATAGATCATACAATATCTCCAGCAAAGTTTTCTATCAAATTTTCTTTAAATTTTTTTTAATATCACTTGTGATGCGTAGAGTTGTTCTTAGTATTCTATTTTATCAATTTCATTCTCATATTCAATACCCTTTTTACTTTTGATATTCTTTTTAACTTTATATGGACCTCTCTTAGATTTGGATTTTTTCATGATATAATTGTTTTCATTCATGATATTAAGATTTTCAAAAACTAGTAAAGAAACACTCATTTCTTCTATCACTGTCATAATCTATTATAAGATCATAATCATTATCACTACTTAACACATATCCTAAATATAATTCATTATTTATTTTAGTATTATCACTATCAAGCCAAAAATAAATAATTGATTTTGTAATTTCTAATCCTAATATTCTTTTTAATGTTGGAAAGATAACTAACAAGTATGGCATATAAATATGATATAACTTTTTTATTTCATTATTTGGTCTAGTAAATTGTTTATGCATGAATAAATGTTCAATTATGCTATGATATTCATCCTTATAAGGACTGTTTTGATAATTAAACTTAATAATTCTGAATTTCGTCATGTTAAAAACCCTTCTTCCTCCTAATTCCGTATATATATATATATATATATTAAGAATACTCATCTCTTTTCCTATTCTCAGTACCTTTGTATTTTTCTTATATTGTTAGTGACCTTCAGGCTTATAGGTTTCTGCTCCACACCCTTCAATGGCCTCCTGCCTTTATGGGTTATTAGCTAAATCTGGATATATGCCTTCACTGTATAACCTTTTAGATGGAAAATATTTTAGGATAGAGTGTAGGGAGTTTTCTTAATAATATATCTTCTTTTTGGAAATATGATTTAGAAGACAAGAATTTATAAACTCATCATAATTTGATAAGTAGATTTGGATTTTATTGATAATATGAAGATTGAAACAAGATTGGTATGAGAATTTTTCAAAGACAGAAGATTTTTGGCTTTCTCACAAACTGAGTGCTCCAGTGATCTCTGCCTTTCAACTCGCCCAGAGGCCTCTATTTATAATATTACATTGGAAACAATTACATCACTGCTTACATCATCGACCTAACAATTTTTCAGCTTTTTATTACATAAGGACACACCTGTCCTCCATTATTTATTACTTCACATGACCCTTACATTATAGGGACACCCATCCCTTTATTTTCTAGTATTTACATGACCCCTACATTGTTCTGCCTTGTTGCATTAAAGTAGATTTATCAGACAACTTCCACCTGTCCATCCATTCTGTTGGCATGTAAAGCAGATTTATCAAGTAGCTTCCACCTGTCCATCAATTCTGTTGGCATGTGGGGCGATTCCTTGCTATACACGCTTCTTGTAAGGTAGCAAAGCTTCCATGGACTTGATGAGTGTCAAATTTGTTGATGTATTCCTTCAAGATTGTTGATTTTTCTTTTTCTCCATTAGTGAGGAGGGTCCATCCATTATACTGGCATATGCATTTGAATTTTTTGTCATACAAGTTTTTGGAAATGTTGTAGAGAACCTTAATTCCCAACACCCTTCGAGATCTAAACCATGATCTTGTAACATTTGGTACTGGCTTGGTATTTTTTCCAACTTCAATTTGCAAATTTCGAGCAACATACCCAATTGTGAGAATATGCTCAGCAGGATAATATATCCTTCCATCAATTTCAGGACTGATCGAATAAGATTTTAAATATATGGGTCTTCCTTGGGCAAACTTTGAAATTTCGCCTTTTAGTAAATCATCAAATTTTTCAATTTCTTTCAAATCTCTCCCTGGGTAGATAAGATCCAAAAATCCATAATCAGCTGCCATTTTTGTCATGACGGGATCTCCACCCTGAGTAACGATCAATCATGGGTATACATGATCTCCAGATGAAATGTAATACAGTCACATTCTTGGAGTTCATATATAACTTTGACAGTAATTTTATATTCGTCTTCTTTTGGTAAAAAAAAAGGGGAATCGTCTTCTTCCTCAGCACAAATTTTGATTACCCTTGTATGTTCATTTTTTATTGTCACTTTCCGAGGACTGGCTTCATTAATGGTTACTTTCTTTGGACTTGGTTCATTTCTTTTAATCGTTGGTCCACCACTGCTTCCATAAGATGTATCTGTTTGTATTTTTGATATAACTTGTTTGTTGTTATCAGCCTGTTTGGTAATTAACGATTCAAACGAGATTCAATCTCAATTATGTTATTGCTCAATTCTTTAGTATGATTGTGATGAAATTTTGAGATTTCCATCAATTTCTTGGAACTTTCTTGGAGAGTTTCTGCAAGTTGCTCAATTCTAAGTTTTATATTTCAGCCTATTCTGTGACGAAGCTCATTCGCTGTTTGGTGTCTATCAAGGATTTTTTGATATTATCCATCTGCAAATTCAATATTCTTGCTTAAAAAATCTGCAAGATAATTATTGACACATTTAATAAGAATTATATCAAAAATTATAAAATGTCAAATAGGCTTGCCATCTATGGAGCCTCCTATATTGAGGTTCTGGTGGTAACTTATTTTTTTACTAAGCCTGCAACCTGAGAATTATCAGTTTTAACAATGAATATTTTGGATAATAAAAATAATGAAAACTTTTTTATTCCTATGATAATTGCTAACAATTCTTTCTCATGAGTGGTATAATTTATTTCTGCTTGGTTAAACGTTTCACTAGAATATCTACAAATTTCATTAAGATCTGTTTTTAATAATGCTGCCCAATATTTATCCGAGGCATCAGTATTAACTATTAGATTATCTTTTTCATCTGGTAATCTTAATTTTAGTAAATTTTTACATTCTTCCTTAAGTGATTTGACAATTTCTATGTGCTCGTTACTCCATCCTTTGATATTTATTTTTCTAAGTAAAATCTGAATTTTATGTCTCTTTTTTAAAAGATTTTCAATAAATCCTTTTGCATGATTTAAACATCCTAAGAAATTTTGTATTTTTTCTTTAGATTTTAATTTATCTGGAAAAATTTCTATCTTTTTAGATATATGAGTTTGTAATTTTATTCCTCTTTTATTTATTGATAATCCAAGAAAATCAATTTCGTGTTTTTCTATTATAACTTTATTTTTTGAAAGAACAATTCCTTCTTTTTTGCATTCATTTATAAATTTTACCAAATGACCTCCATGTTCTTCTCTATTATTAGAACATATTAATATATCATCAACATAGACAATTAAGAATTCATTAAATTTTATAAATATGTTATTCATTCTTCTTTGATATATTTGTGGTGCATTTTTTAAACCAAATGGCATAACCATCCATTCATATTTACCTTGGGGTGTACTAAATATTGTATATTGAATACTATCTTCTTCCATTTTTACTTGCCAAAATCTTGATTTGCAATCAAATTTAGAATAATATTTTTTCTTTTTACAAGGTTTATTAGTACTTTTTTATTTGGTAAAAATTATCCATCAAATTTGGTATATTTGTTTAATTCTTTATAATTTATTATCATTCTATCATTTCCTCTTTTTTGTTCCGAATGTTTCATTATCATGAAAGCTGGACTACTATGTGGTCCATTACTAGGTCTGATTAATTTTTGGTTAAGTAATTCTTTTATTTGAGTTTTAGATTCTTGTATATCTTGTATGGTATACATCATTGGTCTAACTCTTATAATATCATTTTCTGTTAGGTCTATCTTAGCTCTAGGATGATATGGTTTCCAAAATATTAATAGATTTTCTCCATATACTTTTTCTAATTGATCAATGATTTTTTCCATACTTATTGTTATATTTGTTTTCAAAACTTTTTTATACATTATTCTTTTATTTTTTATTTCATTTTGTATAATTGATTTTTTTCTCCCATCTATCACCACGCTGTGTTGGCTGAACTCTGTAAGGTCTAAATTCTCTTGGTATTTTTAGTAAATGTCCACAAGGTGTTTGGAACATTATCATGTAATTATTTTGTTTATAATATTGAAATTGTTATATAAAGTTATTTTCTAGTAATATATCACATTCTGATTTGTTGTAATTATATATTTTATTTACAATTATTTGTTTACTTCCAAGTATTATATCAATTTTATAGCACTATTAATTATCTGAGTACTTTCTCATGTTACTCCTGTAATTTTTATTTTTCCATTAGTATTTCATGATTTTATTAAGAAATTTTTGATTATTGTTATATCATTTCTTGTGTCTATTAATGCACAGGTTGTTATATTTATTTCAACAATAGTAACTTGAATATAAAAAGCTAATGAAAAACTTATTTGGTTATTCTTTATTCAATTTTTCTACATAGTATAGTTTGACTATTATGGGTTATATATAATCCTTTACGTTTTATACTATAATCTTTTAGTCCATCTAGGAAGCTTATTCCTAATAACACATGAGGATTTACCATACTGTTATCTACATGACATGGTACTAAGAGATTTATTCATCCTATTTTTATTGGTACTTTAACTTCAAGTTCAGTCATATGTATTTGTCCATCAAGATTTATATATCTATACGGATCAGTTCTATGAGATAGTAGTAATTTGTTCCTGTTTGAAGCTATATGACATTCATTAACTCCTGCGTCAATTAATATATTTGATATTTTTATATGTTCTTTTCTATTGAAATATTCACCTTCTATTTTCATATTTCCAGCATTTCTGTGAAGTTTTATTTATCTTGTATTACTAGTTTCTCCTAATTGTTTTCTATTGTGTAAACTTGTTGATCTTCTAATTAATCTTCCATCTTCAAATGTTATGTTATTATTAGGGTATTCTTCTTTTCTTAACTCTATAATTTCTGGTTTATTTTTTGTTATAGTAAGTTCATAGTTTCTTGGGACTAAACTTATTTATTTATCTGGTTCCACAGCTTTACCAAAATCTTTGCATTCTTTATGAATTTCAATATATGGTTTTTAGAATAAATGTTTCCATAATTAGAATTAGTAAATGTGTATAATGCCCTATATTTTATAGTCATAATTTTATTTCCTGGTTCCATTATATCATCTTTATGTAATTTGAAATGTAGTCCTAAAACTTCATTAAAATTTCTGTCTTTTAATGATATATAATAATTTGGGTAACTTGTAAATATTAATTTCTTATATGCTAGATTTCCTTCTACTGTTCCTAAATGACTGTTTTTTAAATTTATTATTCTTCCATCATGTAAACTTACGGTCAAAGGTGAATCTAATCCTTCTCTGAACAATGATACAAACATTATTTGAATACCTACTAAATAAACATATTGGATTTTTTCACTTTATTTTCTATTGATCTTTGTTAATAGTTCTGTAACCGTATTTTTTTGTTAAAAGATTTAATTTGTGTGTTCCTTGAGAAGTTCTAACATCTATTGCCCTTTCAATTTTATGATATTCATTTATTGCTACTCTTTCTCTTTTCCATATTTTGTCTAATATTTCCCATTTTTCTATTTTCAACTCTAAAGATAATTTTTGTATTTTTCTGAACTTATTATTATCAAAAGTTACTTTTAATCCATAACCTTCTATTCCTTCATATTCTTGTTTATCTATGTTCTTTTCTATTTCTTCTATTTTTCTATTCTAATTCTGATTCATTGCTTTCTGAATATGTTTCACTTATATAGACTTCTTGATCATAGTATTCTTCAATATCAGATATTTCACTTAGTTCACTTTCTATTTCTAGATATTCTTTTTGTAATATTTTAACCTTATTTTTGTTACAATCAGGGCTTATATGTCATATTTCTCCACAATTCCAACATTTGCATTGGGTTTTGTCTTTTTTATAAGTTCTATTTTTCTATTTTTTATTTGGGTTATATCTTCTTTTATAATATATTCTCTTAGGCTTTATATATCTTTTCCTAAATTTTCTGAATTTTTAAAACTTCTTGTTTTTATATTTTCTTTTCTTATTATTTTTCTTCTTTCAAGGTTACATCCTCATTTGGCAGGTTTTTTCATATCTTCACAACATATTCTAATTAATTTTTCTGATTTCTTTAATAATTGTCTTTGTTGACATATATATGCTAATCTTTCAAATAGGAATTTTATCCTTGATCCTAATGTTCTAGGTGTTCCAAGGTTATCTCTGATAAATTTTTCAAATTCTATTTTAAAATATATTCCCCATGAACCTGGTAATTTATTGTAATACATATCTCTATATACTTCTTGATTTTCATTACTATAGAATTGGACATAATAGTATTCTTTGAATTCACAAGTGTATTCTTTGATGTTACACATATCATATATGGTTAAATTTATTAATCTTACTCTTGCATTATCTTATTCACTAATTGATTCTGTTTCAACATTACTTATCCAATTTTCTCCAAAAAATTCATCCGCAATATAATCTACTAACTTTTCTATACCTTTTCTATCTGATTTTATTAGTTCTGTTTGTACATTTCTTCTTATTAATGATTTTGTATCACTACTTATTCCTTCCCACCAATTCCTAACATGTCCTTCAAAAGATGATGTTAAAAAGTCTATCATTCTTTCTGTATTTTCCCACGTGTCATCTTTAATGTATAAAAATAACAGTATCATTGAATCTACCCAAGTTAATAAGGTTTTTTTAATATCTATTTTACAATCCAAATCTAATTTTGTAACTCCATGATTAATAGGTTTATCATAATTATTATTTGGTTCAAAACCATCTTTGTATTTATTAGGCGGTTGCCTATCTCTGATTCTATCATAATATTGTCGGTGTGGTTTACTATATAAGGGTGCATAACTTTCATCTGAATCTGGTAACTCTTGTTTGGAAGTTCCTATTGGAGCTGGGCTAGGTGCTCCTCCAGTATTCATTAAAACTTGATATTCATTAAAATTTTCTGGGCTTAATTGGTCAAAATTTTCTACGAGCAAATCTAATTCTTCATTTATTTTTATCTTGTTCTTCTTCAGTTTTTAGTTTTCCTAATGTTTTTTCTATGGATTTTTGTAATTCTAATTCTTCTTCAAGTATTTTTGGTAATATGTTTTTTCTAAATTCATCATCCATACTTCTTGCTTCTATTATAATTTTTTTTTGTTCAAAGTGTTTCTTTCCTGTTCTTAGTATTTCTTTTTCTATGAGTTTTTCTATCTATTTTTTTTATCTTTGTTTTTATTATTTTCTTTGAATTCTCTAATCTCTAGTTTTAGTATGTTTATATCATTACTCACTCCTTTTAATTCATTTTTTACTTCTTGAACATCACTTATTAATGATTTTATTAATATTTTTAGATCTTCAATATATTCACTTATCGACATTTTATGCTCTTGGTTTAATAGTTTGAGTTTTTGTACCTTAAAGAGTCTGTCATACATATCATCTATTTTTATTTCTAATTTTTTGATTCTTTCTTCTATTGATATGATTTTTTCATTTTCATTCTTTCTTATTTTCTCATTTAACTTATCCATTTTTTCTATAATTATTTCAATTTTATCTTGATTAATTAATTCTCCTGATTTTCTTTGGAATTTTTTTAAGATTTCTTCATCTATATTTTTAACTTCTCCTATCATTTCTTTTAATTTTTAAATTGTACTGTTAGTTTATTTTGAATATTTTGTAATTTTTCTCTAATATTAATGTCCTGTATATTTAATTGTTGCAATTCTTCAATAGCTAATTTATCTTGTAAATTTATGTTTTTATATGTTTGCCATAAAAAGGCATTTATCAAATTTAATTGCATATTAAGAAATCCATCGGATTCTCCTCATGAGCTTAATGGTTGGAACATGATTGCATTAGCTCATTTTATTTGATAAGATCCAACTGGAAGTCTTGTATTTTCTATTATTTGTTTTTCATATTTTATTTCTGGAAATTCTGTCATTAATTTCTTCTTTTGATATGTTCAATTTCTAAAATAAGTTCCGTTTCATATTTTGCTTCTTTATAATTCATTATTTGATATTCAAAATATTATTCTATTGATCCAATCATTAATTTTTTATGATATATTCTATAATATTTTAGATAGTCTTCCAATATTTTTGTTTGGTCATATTTTTCTTTTCTAGTTTTTCTTTGTCTTCTAACATCATTTGTATTTTCGGCAATTGCTTCAAAATTCTATTATAATATTCTCTCTTTTTCTCTAATAATTTTAATCATAGTTTTTCTTGTCGTTTTATATTTCTTTCTTCTCTTATTTGATCCATTAAATTTATTCTTTGTTCTATTATTAAATATAATTTTTCATTTGTTTCTATATCTAGATATCTAACTAATTGAGGATCTGCTCTATGATAATCTATTTCTATAGTCTTTATATAGTTCTTCTAATATATCTTTGTTGATTAAATATAATATTTTGTTTATGATAAAATCTTCCTTTATTATATCGAAATTTATTAGATCATAAATATCTTTTCTTATATTTTTGTCTATTTCTATAGTCTTTATATAGTTCTTCTAATATATCTTTGTTGATTAAATATAATATTTTGTTTATGATAAAATCTTCCTTTATTATATCGAAATTTATTAGATCATAAATATCTTTTCTTATATTTTTGTCTAAATCTTTTAGAATTCTCAAGATTTCTATATTATAATTATCCGGTAATATTAATGTATGTATAATCATAAACTTGGTGTATATATTATGTATTTATTTTTATTTTTTTTCATATAAAATTTATCTTTTAGATCTGCCATATGGCTCTAATACCAATTGAGGGGTGTGCAACTATGAGCGAACAAAAATCAAATAAAATCATATAAAAAAATTAATTAAAAGTATATAAATGTAAAGTTTCAAGGATTAGTGATGAGATCCCAGTCGGGGAATCTCGTCGAAAACGCGGAATAACGACAATTAAAACTTAGGAAAGATCTAAATCAGATCTGATACGAAAATAACAAGAACACGAATAAAGAAACGGAAATTAAAAGATAGATTTGACGGTAAAACCTTGACCTGACAATCACGACGCAATTAATTGACGATGCGGATTGAAGAACCAAGATTGGTGAACGCCACAAGGGTTGTCAATTCCTTGATGAGTTCGTTTGATGAACGCCACAAAGATCAAATCTTTGATAAGTTCGAAACAAAAGGGAAAAACTCAACCTTTCAATTTTGGAGAATCCTCTCTCAAATATTATTAATCTCAAAACTTCTGTTTTTACAATGAATGGAAAAATCGTATAAATAAGCACAATAACCTAGCATCTAATTTACTCAAAATAGAATTCTAATTAGACTAAAATTCTAAAATAGGAAAATAACTAAAAAACCAAAAGGAAATAAAATAATTGGAAAATCCGAAAAATCTGGCGCTGCTTGTTTACGGCCGTGACGAACGATCTTACGGTCGTAAAGGCCTTTCTGTTCAAAATTGTGCTATTAGTTACGGCCGTGACACAATGCTTACGGACGTGAAATTCCTTCGGTTTGCATGTTACGGCCGTAAAACTGGACATTACGACCGTAAGACCTTTTCTGCCTGAAATTCTGTCTTTTCCTTCGATAACTTGTTACGGCCGTGATAATAAGTGTTACGGCCGTGAAGATCCTCTTTTACGGCCGTAAGGTATTTACTGCCCAAATTACTTCTTTTTCTTGATTCGGCTTGATCCATCCCTCTTCTCGGCTCGACCCCAACACGAAACTTGCTCCGTTTTGCACGTAGATCACTGTCATATTGCCGATGACTCGACTTCGCCATTCGATGCCTGGTCCGGAGCACATCAATTAGTTTGTAACTTTTCTAAATTCTAATAGATTTAGTTGAAATATGATATTTAGGGGTGTTTTTGGTAGTTCCCAGTGTTTAAGGCTATTTTTGAAAGGTATAAAATTGTTTGGGTATTTTCAAAAATTAGTAAGTTTTTAAGGGTATTTTTCCTATATTCCTCGGGAAATCCCGACACGGTGGGTCTATTATCCGGAGTTTTCCCCCCAAGTTAGTTTTCACCAGGTTGCATGGAGTGAGGGCTGCGGACTTCAAATATAAACTGGGGATTGAAAATTGTTTTGTAGTGGATTCCAAAGGAAAAAGTAGAGGTTTGATGTTCTTATAGAACAATGACTGGAAAGTTTATTTAAAATCTTACTCAAATGGACATATTGATGCAGTAATCAGGATGGCTAATGGTATAGTGTGGCAATTCACGGGCTTCTATGGAAATCCTAAATCAGATCAGAGGCGAAATTCATGGGAACTCTTAAGGCGGCTATATGACCAGATGGACTTACCTTGGATCGTGTAACGTAACTTCAATGAAATTTCATTAGATGAGGAGAAAAGAGGGGGGTGACAACCGTAAATTCGATTTCAGATTGATGTGGGTTGATTGTGGCTTCAAAGATTTGGGATTTGTTGGAAATCCATTTACTTGGAATAATAAAAGACAAGGGGCCGCAAACATTATGGAACGATTGGATAGATTCTTATGCAATGAAGGTTGGGAAGAGATTTTTGGCTTGGCTAGAGTCGATCACCTGGAATTCTATCACTCGGATCATAGGCCTATTTTGTCGAGACTGCAAACTTGTATTCCCAAAAATGAGGGAAGGAAAAAACAAAGACCATTTCGTCATTTGAAACATTCTGGGTTAATGAAACTGATTAGTTGGGGAGAACATTTGGAAATGGGGTGAGAATCCATTATATAATGTCCAGAATAAATTATCCAGATATGGTGCAGTGTTACAACAGTGACAGGGACAGAAATTCGGTCGATGGAGAGAAGAGTTAGCCCGCCTTCGATCACAATTGAAGCACCTATATGATTCTAACCTCAGCGGGCAGTTAATGGGGAAAATACATGACATTGAAAGAAAGGTGCACGTATTAAATAATTGAGAAGAAATGTTCTGGAGACAAAGATCCCTGGCTGAGTGGTTGAAGGAAGGTGACAAAACACTAATTATTTCCACTTAAAGGCATCACATAGACTAGACAAAAGAAGAACTCAATCCTACAAATTAAAGATGAAAACGGCCCGTGGAATGGGGGTTGATGATGCAAAAAATTGTACCTCAGATATTCCGAGCTCGAGCAACATACTGGCACGAACTTGAACTCCGAATACCTGCAATAAAGGCGAGGAGGTGTGTCCTCGTCGCCCCTCCGATGCTTAAGTCAGTAAAGAGAAAGAAGATTTATGCAAGAGGCTATAAACTGGAAAAATAAGAATTGTCTACCTGTATTGTGATTGAGAACTATCTATTTATAGAGAGATATAAACGAGTTATAGCAGGACTGAAATACCTTCATTGGTAGAGTCATGTTAGGAATCATCCTCCTAATTTTTAGGGATAGGGTTGTAAGCCCTAAATGGGATTCCAAAGGATACAAGTACTTCTTGGACTAGGAAGACGTAGGTCCCAGGAGTTAAACCAAATTATGCCCGGGAACGTATGAGTTACCCCGAACAGAAAGTACCCCGAGGACATCATGGGCTTATTATAGGAATGTGGGTCCCCGGGGACATACACTCCTCGGGGCGGATATGGCTCGGGGCCGAAGATTTCCACCAGACCATGTTTGATCGTGGTCGGGCATATGTGTCGTGATCGTGTTCGAGCTTGAGCTGAATTATTGTTCATCACTGGCCCCCGCGCATCCGTGCCTGAGCTTTGGAAGAGCGTGGATGCGCCATTGATCTATCAGGAAAATGGTTCGGGGGTGACGTGGCACTTAGGATGGTTTCTGACATGTGCCACGTCGTTCTGAAACGACGTGACGTTTGGCAGGACACGTGGGTGATGGATGGTTGACATGTGGCGTCGTTTATGGCTCAGATCGCACGACCGTTGGTATTCGTGCACCTTCCCCCTATAAATAGGGAGCATCCTCATTCACCACTTTACCTTTGCTTCTGAGAGAGAGATCACAGAGTTCGTGCTCGGGCTTAGAAGTTCGTCCCTTAGTTTATCGTCGGTCGAGGTAAGATCTTTGAGCCTTTTAAGTTATCAATTTTTAGTCGTTCCTGTGGGAGATGTCTAGTAGCAGCAGTACAACTAGTAGTAGTGGTAGCTCGGATAGATCTAGCAGTTCGAGTAGCGAGCAGGTTAGGCTAGAGAACGTAGGTAATACCATGATCCCAATGGTGGACCCTGTAGACGTAAGACCCCGGGCAATTGGAGTCGATGATGCTCCGCTAACATACCCCGACCTTAGGTGTATATACAAAGAGCATAAGGTCATTGAGGTTGCGAGGGAGTTCGGGTTAATGCCCAGGTGCGATGTTAGGGTCCCCACCCCCGAGGATAATATTGTAACAGCCCGGGATGGGGAATTTTTGGTTTATAGGGACTCGTTGAAGGCTGGGTTTAGGTGGCCGTTGCATCCTTTCTTCATAGGGTTTCTGGTCGAGCACTCCATGTGTCCGGGGCAACTTGTGCCCAACGGTTGGAGAATGCTCGTGTATTTTTTCATCGCATGTAGGGTATTAGGTATAGAGCCCCGACTTGATCTATGTAGAATGGTATTCGAACTGAAACAACTTCCTCATTTCTCATGCTTTGCCTATATCTCTAGTCGGGGGAGATTTAAATTACCTAGGATGCCCAGCTCTCTTCGGGGTTGGAAGGAGAAATACTTTTATGTGGTCCCTCAAGAGCCCGGGCATCCCTTTTGGTCGAGCTGGGTTGTGCCTGACACCACGAAGTTTAATGAGGGTCAGGCCTATTTTGAGGTGTTAGAGCGTGATAGACAATTGCTCGAGGCTCTTGAGCCACTTGTTGATAATTTGGATGACATGCTCGGGGATGAAGTCCTCGACCTTGCTGGAGTCAGGAACTTCGGGGGTAGGAGGCCAGCCCTTCTTCTTTACTATGCTTTTTCACATATTGCTCGGGCTAATGACTTGTGTTTTTTGCAGGAAACCCAATGACGTTTGATCCTTCGTCGCTCAAGAACTTCATACAAGGGAAATCCGGGGGAGCTGGTGGAAGACCCCCGACCAAGAAGACGAAGAAACGACCAAGGCATGTGGCTAGCGGGCCCAGGGAAGGTTCAAATACTTTTCTAAGGGATGAGGATGAGCAGTATGTTCCTCCCCCTCCTCCTCCTCCTCGTGCGTCCCCGATTAATCAGGCACCACCTGCTGACTTCATTGATCTTGACGACGACCCTATACTGGTCGCTTCTCAGGCACCTGACGTCGTCTCAAAGTATAGGAACGAGGTTCCTCCGAGCACAGGCATCAAACATCTGGAGGCTTACTTTACTAAGGTAATTTAGTTAAATTTGTCATCTTTTTTGCACGAGCTGACGGAGGAATTTCGCGCTCAGGCCCTAAGTATTGCTCAAGGTCTTGCGCTCAAGGCCATTGATGATGAAGACAAAGTTGAGGGCCTGGGGTGTTCTATTGCACGCCGGGAAATAAGGGTTAGAGAGCTCGAGGATGAGCAGAAGGAGATCAATCTTGAGCATGAAGCTTTGAAAACAAAGCTCGGGGAAGTAGAGGACGAAGCTGATGAGCTAAGGCTAGAGCTCGAGCGAACTCAAAAAGATTTCGAGGAGAAATTATCTGCAGCGGAGACTGCTCGTGCCTTAGCGGTAGAAAACTTTAAGAAATCTGCTGAGTTTTCTCTTATGCAGGGCGAATATGCCTCAGGCTCGTACAACTACGCGTTTAAACAGGCCCGAGCAATATTGCGCTTGAAAGGAGCTGAGGCTAGGCCTGAGGATATTAGTTCCGACACTAGCATCACAGAGGGCCTTGTCCTTTCTGAATCCGAGGACGGGGACGAGGATGATTTAGGGGACGAGCACGATGGCATTGATGCCCCGAACTGAATTTTGTATCCCCTCTTTTTGTACCGAACTGATCATAATTAAAATATTTCGTTTTTTTTTTTTTTGAACATCAATAGTGTATGAGCAGTGGTTGTATGAGCTTCACGTTCTAACCCTGATCATTAGATTAACGAATTGAATCAAGTATTAACCCCGCTCATAGGAATCGCATTGAACAATGTATAAACCCGATCATAGGAATCACATTGAACAATGTATAAACCCCGATCATAGAAATCACATTGAACAATGTATAAACCCCGATCAAAGGAATCACATTGAACAATGTATAAACCCCGATCAAAGGAATCATATTGAACAATGTGTAAACCCCGATCATAGGAATCACATTGAACAATGTATAAACCCCGATCAAAGGAATCATATTGAACAATGTATAAACCCCGATTAATGGAACTATATTGAACAATGTATAAACCCCGATCAAAGGAATCATATTGAACAATGTGTAAACCCCGATCAATGGAACTATATTGAACAATGCATAAACCCCGATCAAAGGAATCATATTGAACAATGTGTAAACCCCGATCAATGGAACTATATTGAACAATGCATAAACCCCGATCAAAGGAATCATATTGAACAATGTGTAAACCCCGATCAATGGAACTATATTGAACAATGTATAAACCCCGATCATAGGAATCACATTGAACAATGCACAAGCCCGAACATGATACTAAGCCCGATCACTTTGAATCGCAAGTGTTACTGAATTGTTATTGGTGATGCTCGGGGCCGTGTGTTCAAACTCATGCTCGCGGGCAAGGCATCCTAGTGCTTCCTCGTGGGGAAGGCTTTCGAATGCTTGCTCGTGCGCAAGGCTTTGGGTACTTCCTCGTGGGGAAGGCTTTTGAATGCTTGCTCGTGCGCAAGGCTTTGGGTGCTTCCTCGTGGGGAAGGCTTTTGAATGCTTGCTCGTGCGCAAGGCTTTGGGTGCTTCCTCGTGGGGAAGGCTTTGGGTGCTTCCTCGTGGGGTAGGCTTTCGAGTGCTTGCCCGTGGGCAAGACTGTGTGTGCTTGCGCGGGGCAAGACTCTGTGTGCTTCCTCGTGGGGAAGGCTTTCGAGATGAATAACATAATTGGTGAGAAGTACCTTTTATTCAGAGATGTTACTTGGGGAAATAAAAGTTGGCACGCAGGCCATAAAAATAAAAGTTGGCGCACAGGCCATAAAAATAAAATGAAACAAAATGAAAGGTGTAACGCCCCGAATTTCGCGGAGCCCGGGACGCCACTTCGTCCTTTAAAACTGACTTTATTGCGGAAATTTGATTAATTTAAATATAAAACAATTCATAAAACTTGTGTCTCAATTATTTAAATGAAATTAACGATAAATAATTTAACGAGTAACATTCGTAAAATTGTCTAATAACATCATCATTTATTTAATTTGCCACCGCTCCCATTTCATTCGCCGCCTTCTCCGAGATCTGCAAAAACTGTTAAAATAATGGAATGAGTATTTCGAAAAATACTCAGTAGACTCATCGCCAATAATTAATTTACAGAATAATTGAACACGTAATTATGCAATCATATAGTGACATCATCATCATATTCTTGGGCTATTTTATTTTCAAAATCAAGGCTCGTAAAATCATAGGGTGTGGGTAGTCTCGTCTCGTGCACTTAAGGCACATAAGTTATGCATAACATCATCATTTCTCATTTATCTCATAAGAGATATTCTTTTCTCGTCTCATGCATCAAAGCATGTAAATCACGTAATTTCACATAAGACATGCAATTATAATTTAAACTAATTAATGGGGGTGAGTCTACCTCAAATCACGAGTCTGAAAGTTGAGCAAGAAAATTCACGTTGTTTTTCTAAATGTCCAAGCGCCTCGTCTAGCTCATATGTTAAATTTTTCTTTAGAAATTTATTGTTTATAACAAATTGAGGACTGAAATGATTATTTTAAAACTTGGGGTCTAAAATGAATACTTTGAAAATTGAGAGACTAAAATGAATACTTTGAAAACAATGGGACTAATTTAGTGGAATTAGAACATATGGGGACTGAAATAATAGATTTTAAAAATATAGTATCTGAAATAAGAAATTTTAAAACTGAAGGAACTGTTTTAAATTATTTTAAAACTTGAGGACTGAAATATGAGTATTAAAAACTACAGGGACTGATTTAAAATCATTTGCAAAACTGGGGACCAAAGTGCACTTTTTCGAAAACTCCTTTAAAATATATATATACATATAATATCTCTCCCTCTCTCACTGGAACTGTATAGAGAGAGAGAGAGCGGAGACAGAGAGTAGAGACGGGGAGGGGGAGGAGCGGCTGAGTTGTTATCTTCCAACCGACGGTTCGCCGGCGCAGGGTGCGGCCAACGGCGAATGTGGGGTAGGCTGGGTTTTTGTGAAGTTTAGGTGCGGAATGGGTGCGAAAATCCGGGGCTTGAATCGCGATTTTCCGGCGAGCAGGCGGCGGCGATCGAGGTAAGTATTTGGGCTTCTATTTGTGGGTTTTGGGTTTTGATTTTTAGACTTGGCTTGCGACCGGGCTGTGGGTGCGGTGATTTGCGCAGGTTTGGAGTTGAGGCATTGTGGTGGAATTTGTGGTGTAATTTGATTGGGCAGTGACGGATTCTGGTGGTGGTGATGATGAATGGTGGTGAGTTGGAGGCTGTGATGGATTATGATGATGGGCAGGGGCGGTTTTGGTGGTGATGGTGCTTGGGTCTGTGGCAGTAGGCGTTTGGCCGTGGAGTTGGTTATGGCGGCTGGGTTGTTTCTTGGTTCGATTGGTTACCTTCCGGCAATGATGATGGTTTCCGTTTTGAGGTGGTGGTTGGGTGGCTGATTGGTGTTGGTTGCTCCGGTGATGGGCAGCCTAGGAATAATGCATTAACCGTGTCATGGGTTGGTGAATTTGGGCGACCGTTTGGCTGAGGTGAGGAGAGTTTCGCAGTGGTATTGGAGACTCGGCTATGGACTTTTGGGATTGGGGAATGAATTGTGGCTCGTTAGTGGTTGAAGGCAGAAAACATACTTACGGAAATTGAACTTTGAAAAACAATGTCGTGAATGTAAGGGATAGGGATCTAATTAATAGTTGATTTAGGTGTTAAACATGGTAGTTTAGGTTAAATCTTGATTCATGGAAAATTGTAAGAATTTTGGAAATAAAATATTGATTGTGTAAGGAAAGACTTGGGGAGGAAGAAGCTATTGAATTGATTGGGCCAAGAAAAGACTTATTGGGTTTGAATGATTGGTAAAAATATTTGGGCTCGATAAATTGGATCGGACTAAAACATTTAAATTTGGGACTCAATATAATTAATACTTGGATTTCAAATAAATTGTGACATTTGAAATACTTTTGATAAATATAGAAATTTGACGAAGATTTTGAATAAATTAAATTGAAATTGAACTACGATAAATTTAAATAATTTAAATTTTAACTTAAATGACTAGATGAAAATGTGTTTAAAATAAATAGGTAAAGTCGTAGCGACACGTTTTAGATAATATTTATTTAAATAAGTTATGGAAAATTCTTGGTCGCTACAAAAGGAATGATCTGCAAAGTTTTGATTTTGCTACTTGTAGTAGATTTTGAGATTATCTGCGTTCCAAGGTCTTTGTAGTGACGTTCCTTTGAGATCCCGAAGACTATATGATCCTCCTTGGGTCTGTCGTATTACTTCATAGGGCCCTTCCCAGGCTGGGCCGAGCTTCCCTGGTGGATGACCAGCTGCTTCTGCTTTCCTCAACACAAGATCTCCTGCCCTGAACTTTCTTGCTGTGACCTTAGTGTTGAAATATTTGGCCGTCCTACTCTGATATGACGCTATCCTTGCGCTTGCTTGCTCACGAACTTCCTCGAGCAAGTCAAGATGCTCGCCCATACCTTCACCTTCCAAATTTGGGAAGAGACGTCTGTAACTGGGCATGCCTACTTCAATGGGGATTGTTGCCTCTATCCCGAAGGCGAGCATGAATGGAGTCTCCCCAGTAGCTGTTCGGTGTGTGGTCCTGTAAGACCAAAGTATGGCTGGTAGTTCCTCGGGCCAAGATCCTCGAGCATCTCCAATCCTCGTGCGAAGATCTTGGAATATTATCCTGTTCGTTACTTCGGCGAGCCCATTACTCTGGGGGTGTGCAACTGAGGTTTGACGATGATCAACATGAAGATTTGCACAAAAATTTTTGAACTGTGCGTTATCAAACTGCCTGCCATTGTCCGTTATTAATACTCTCGGTAGGCCAAACCTGCATATGATGGATTTCCAAACGAAAGATCTTAGTTTGGGTTCTGAAATTGTTGCTAGGGGTTCAGCCTCTACCCACTTAGTGAAATATTCAACTGCTACTGCTATGAACTTCAACTGTCCCCGTGCAATGGGAAAGGGGCCCAGGATATAGATCCCCCATTGTTCAAACGGTCCCAGACACGGGATAGGCGTATGATCTTCAGCTGGTCGGTGTATGATATTTCCGTGCCTCTGACACTTGTCACACTTCTTAACATAATTTAGAGCATCTGTCCTCATGGTCGGCCAATAGTATCCGTATCTGAGGAGTCTATGGGCTAATGACCTAGCACCCTGGTGATTCCCACACATGCCTTCATGTACTTCTGCAAGAGCTTGAGCAGCTTCAGAAGATTTGAGACATCTAAGATATGGCAAGGTAAAACTCCTTCTGAAAAGTACTCCGTTTATCATGCAGTACCTTGCTGCTCTTTGTTTCACGAATCCTGGCCTCCCTCTGGTCACCGGGGAGACTTCCTTCAGTTAAAAACTTAGTGATGGGGTCCATCCAGGATGGCTCATGATCAATGTCCATAATCGTAGGCCTCGGGTTAATACTGGGGTGGGTCACATATTTCATGTGGACCGTTCTCTCCAAATTATCAACACTCATAAACACAAGTTTAGATAGTGAATCGGCTTTGATGTTTTCTGATCTTGGTATTTTCAAGATCTCACAACTTCCGAACTTTCTTTGCAGGTCATGAACACGCAGGCAGTACAGAGTCATCTTCTCCTCTTTCTTCTCGAATGTGCCATCAATTTGTCCCACTACCAGCTGAGAATCACTGTATACATTTACATGATTAAGTTCAAGGCCCTGAGCAACCTCAAGCCCTATGATGACGGCTTCATACTCTGCTTCATTGTTTGTTGTTTCAAATTCAAATCTCAAAGCGCACTGTATCTCAACCTGTCCATCCGGGCTTATGAGAATGACCCCTGCACCCGAGCCCGAGGAGTTGGATGCTCCATCCACAAAAATTTTCCAACAACGCTTGGGTGTGTTCGGGCTTTCTACTGGCCCCCGAGGCCTTGGTGTGAGTTCCGCGATAAAGTCCGCCAAGGCCTGTGCCTTTATCGATGGTCGGGGCTTGAACGCAATATCAAATTCGCCAAGTTCAATAGCCCATTTTAGCAATCTCCCGGATACATCGGGCTTCTGAAGTATATGCTTCAAGGGCTGGTTCGTAAGTACCACGATCGTATGTGATTGGAAGTACTGCCTCAATTTCCTTGCAGCTACAACCAGTGCCAACGGCAATTGCTCTGCAAGGGTGTAACGGGTTTCGGCGTCGAGGAGGACTTTGCTGACATAATATATGGCCTGCTGGGTTCGACCAACCTCGATGACGAGCACTGCGCTCACTGCATACTAAGAGACAGCCAAATATAAGGATAGCACATCTCCTGGACTTGGTTTTGTAAGCACAGGGGGCATTGCTAGGGATTCTTTCAGATGTTGCAGCGCATGCTCACATTCCTCATTCCACTCGAAGCTCTTATTTCCCCTAAGTATTCTGAAAAAAGGGAAACACTTGTCAGCTGCTCTTGACATGAACCTGTTAAGCGCTGCTACCCGACCTGTCAGCTTCTGAACATCTTTTCTACTTTTGGGGGACTCCATTGAAATTAGGGCTTGTATCTTATCGGGGTTGGCCTCTATACCTCGATGTGTGATCATGAAACCCAAGAATTTTCCTGACGATACCCCGAACACACATTTGGCTGGATTTAACTTCATCTTGTATTTTCTGAGCGTAAAGAACACTTCCTCGAGGTCCTGAACATGCCTGTCAGCTTCTGTGCTCTTGACGACCATGTCATCAACATATGCCTCAACGTTTTTCCCAATCAATCCTCCAAACACCTTGTTTATCAACCTCTGGTAGGTTGCCCCAGCATTCTTCAGGCCAAAGGGCATGACCTTATAACAATAGATCGCTGAATCAGTCATGAACGATGTTTTTTCCTGATCGTCCTCTGCCATTGGGATTTGGTGATAACCTGAAAATGCGTCAAGGAAGCTGTACATCCTATGGCCCGAGGTGCTGTCCACGAGGTTGTCAATTCGTGGTAGGGGATAGCTGTCCTTGGGGCATGCTTTATTCAGGTCTGTATAGTCCACACAAACGCGCCACTTGCCATTGCTCTTTTTTACCAATCCCACGTTCGCAAGCCAGTCTGGGTAATGAACCTCCCTGATGAATCCTGCCTTTAAGAGTTTGCCAATCTCCTCCTGAATCACAATTCGACGATCAGGGGCGAATTGTCTCTTCCTTTGTTTAATGGGCCTTGCGTCGGGATTCACATTTAAACTGTGCGCGGCAATCTTGGGCTCAATTCCAGGCATGTCCTCAACACTCCAGGCGAATACATCAATGTTTTCTCTCAAACACCGCGTGAGCACGATTTTCAGACCGTCATCGAGATCCCGACCAATGATGACATTTTTCCCTGGTCCGACCTCGACCTCCAACAATCTCTCAACTGGCGACAGCCTACCTCGGTGCTCGAGGTCGGGCTCCATCGCATCCACCTGCGTGACCTCTGCTGGGAGGTTCTTGACACTAGTAATATAACACTGCCTGGCTACTGTCTGGTCTCCCCGAACAACCCCCACGCCTTCTGCTGTTGGAAATTTCATGGCAAGGTGGAATGTTGACACTATTGCTTTGATGCTGTTCAACAGTGGTCGGCCGAGTATTGCGTTGTATGTCATTGGAGCCCTCACGACATGAAACATTGTGATCTCCGTTACCTGCTTGGGGTCTGTCCCCAATGTTAAAGGGAGTTCGGTGGTGCCTTCGGGCATGATGATACTTCCCCTAAATCCCTGTAAGGGGGTCCTGATAGGCCTTAAGCTGCTTGTCGATATCCCCATTTTGATGAAAGCTTCATGCGATAACACATTAGCTGCACTTCCATTGTCTACCAGTATTCTCCTCACCTCATAATTAGCTATGATTGCTGTAACTACCATGGCATCGTCGTGAGGAGTGTTCACTCCTTCCATATCATCAGAGCCAAAGGTGATGTCAAGGTGGTAAACAGGCTCTGTCCCCGAAGACTGCCTAGTATATATTTTGCGCCCATTTTGCGAATCTCCTCCCGGTCGAATAAGAATCATTGATTCCCTCTGCTGTCAATTTCTTATTCATTCATGGCGCTCGGCCGGTGCTCCTTTCTCATCTCAAACCAGAACAACTCTGAACGTTAGGGAAGATAAGGGAAGACCACCTGAGCGAACCGACCGAAGGGACTTGACTTATCCGAACCGAACGCTAGCGGCTTGAAGCGAAAAAGGCCGGGGTCCCCGTGGTAGCAAGACACAAGATTCAAGATCTGATTGAAGAAGGGAAGATTGCCGTGACAGATGAAGCACCTCCTATTGCGCCCAATTTTTAAACTACTCTTTATTGGGTTAAGCCCTACTGGGTCAACTACTAACCTTTCAGTTGAGTTAGCTTCCGCTTGAAAACCCCTTCCTCAAAGAAAGAGTTACTGACCCTAAAAGAATCTTTGGTTTACTCTTAAACTAATGGAATATCCGAAGCCACCTCCGGCGCGCTTTAGTACACCGGTGTCGGTACTTAAAAATGGCGACCTCTTTTTATCAATAAATCTCGCTCCTTTTTAAAGATGCGCTCTCACTTCCTTCTTCTTCTGCTCCGTCCAAGCCTTCACTCCCTCTACCTTCAATCGTCCCTCATTGGTCATACCCTCGGTGGGTGATGACTAGCAGTGCTTCCTGATTGAGTTCTCACCCTCTATTGATAGATCAAGAGTTCCGGCCCGGCTATGATTCCATCAACAAACCCGATTCGGTATAAAAGCTTAGCTTCTATTAAAATAATCTATTTTGGAAAGCTATCAGAAAGCTTTACTGGTCTCCCCAACTCAGTTTTTCACTCTAAAACCGCAAGCAGAAGGATGAGCCTTGGGGCCAGCTGTTCCTCCTATGATAACGTTGATTGTTCCTGCGGTTGGCTTGTTACCCCTTGGCGGTTGATCATGCTCATGATCATTCTTCTGCCGTTTATCATTCCCCACGTATGTTTTCAGGAAGCCCCTCTTGATCAATGCTTCTATCTCTCGCTGTAAGGCATAGCAAGTCTCTGTAGTGTGCCCATGATCACGATGAAAATCACAGTACTTACTCTTGTCGCGTTTCTCTGGCGGGGATCTAATTTGGCTGGCCACTTTAATTCCTTCATATCTTTGATTTCCATAAGAATATTAGCGCGAGGGGTATTTAATGGAGTGAAAGAAGGCTGCTGCTCGTTCCTTCCTTTCCCCCGGTCGTCACGATCACGCCCCTGCCTCGAACTATCCTCACGCTGTCTCTTTCGATCGTTCCTACTATCCTTCCATTCAGATTTTTCGGGGAATGTATCGCTCCTCTTTGGATTCATAGCTTCCTCCATATTCACGTATTTCTCAGCCCGAGTAAGAAGGTCCATTACAGATTTTGGCGGTGTTTTTGATAGGGACATCTTGAAGGTCTCACACCTCACAGCCTGACTAAGAGCTGATACAGCAGCAGAAATATGAAGGTCGGGAACTTGCAACCTTTCTGTGTTGAACCTGGTCATGAATTCGCGCAATGTCTCATTCTGTCCTTGGCTGAGTCTCATGAGCGAAGCAGCTGTCTTCCTTATGCGCTTACTACTTGCAAAGAAGGCCGAAAATTTATTAGCAAGGTCTGCGAATGTCGGAATGGAGTTCGGTTCGAGGGTGGAGAACCAATCTCTAGCAGCGCTTGTCAAAAAATCCGAAACTGTTTATTATCATTGCCCCCGAGGTTTGATTGGGACCAAAAAATCCCAACAAACCTCCACCTTGGTTCCAATCGAACCTGCAACACCAAAACACCTAGTTCATTAGTTGCACAAAACAGTTCCAAACGAATTAGAACTCAACATACCTTTTTCAATGTTTCACGTTAGAAACATATCCCATACCTGCTAACAGTACTCACCAAAAAAAAAGGCTAAGGTAAAACCCAAGAGTACACTAAATCATAGCGAGCCAAACTATGCATTTATATCACATTAGCAAGTAATACAATCTTAGACAAACAACACATGCTTTCTAAAGACAAATGCAAACAAATTACATTTCCACATGAGTCAATCAAGAGCATTTAATAACACAAAGTTATAGGTGACTCCACAAATGCGATAAGAGCACATCAAAGGTAAACCACAAATCTTTTCACCAAGTTCACATAAAGAACTTAACATTAATACCAAGTTAATCAAACAGGGTCAACACAAGTAATGTATGCAAATGACCCCCAAGAAAAGATATAACCACAATTACCTCATTCCAAAACCGATGTAGCTCTCCTCTCACCGCCATCTATGATCACTAGACTACTCAACAATCACACTTAACTGGTAAACTACTAAGATCCTAAGACAATGGATGTACCTCTATCACAACCTCACCACTAGAAGTTAAACCTCGACTCTCCACCTCACCTAGAGATGATAGGAGCGTCCTCCACCTAATCGAGATCCTCACAGATAGAGTTAAACAAGACATTTGACAACCTCACCTCTCGTGATCTACATGTCAAAACACACATCCCCTAGTATGTCACCAAATACACTCTTAGGCATCTAGTCCAACATTACCAGCTAACCCTCACTTCTAATATAACTACTGAATACCCATCCCACCAAGGGAACGACATCTGATACCTATTGTGAGGACACACAAAGTATCAAAAAACCTCACACCAAACCCAAACACCATGCATGTAACCATGTTATACACAAAATAACATATCACACTCAAATTCATGCAAATGTTGAATCAACGCAAATGAAATGCAACATAAAGAATGCAACCGAATAAAGTGACCACACACATGCAAAAATGGTAAAAAATCAATCAAATGCACACAATTATTCAGTAGAAATTGTAAATGAGATAAGAGCATCAATAAACTCCACTCGGATCACCTTCCGAGTAAGTAACTACATTAACCCCATTTCTATCCCCATCTCCTATTTTGTTTTTCTCTCCAGGGCAGTCTCTCTTATAATGGCCAGACCTACCACAACCATAGCACTTCCTTCCCTTCGCCTTACCCTGTGACTTAAAATTACTTCCACCCTTCCATCTATTTCCCTCATTGTTTGAGTCACCTCTGTTTTTACCATACCCACCTCGCATCATGTGGATCTCACCACTACTACCCCTCACATCTCTTTCAGCTTTCACCTCCCTCTGCCTACTTTTCAAGGAATCAATGACAATTTCAGGTGTAAGAGTATCCCTCCCATATTTTATAGCATTCTTAACCTCTTTATAAGTGTCAGGAATAGAATTTAACAATATAACGGCTTTATATTCTTCGGGTACTTTTTCACCACAGTTAGTAATGTCTTGCACAAGTTTATTAAAGACATCCAAGTTGTCATCTAAGTCCTTAGAGGGATCAATTTTAAAACTGAAAAAACTTTCAAGCAAGTAAAGCTTATTAGGAGTAGACTTTGACACATAAAGTTCTTCCAATTTGTCTCAAAGTTCTTTAGTGGTATCATGTTTTCCAACTTTACGCAAAACAGAGTCAGATAGATGCAAAATGATAGAAGTATATGCGAGTTCATCAAAATCCTTTTTCTCATCAGCAGTCACAGTATTTGGGAAAGAATTGTCAATAGCTTTAGAAATCTTTTGTTGTACCAAAATACCTTTCATTTTCTGTTGCCATATAGAAAAATCACCTTTACCATCGAAGATGTTCAATTCAAAACGATGTGCAGACATCTTAACAAATAAGAAGTACACAATGCAATATAGGCACCACACGGAAATTCACACAGAAGATCCTAAAGGTTGCAATATACACCGTTCTAAGTTTTCAGGATTCCGTGAGACTCAAGGATCTCTGGTCAAGGGAATTTTCGACACGGGAGTCTAGGTGACAGTTCTAATAATAGTGCAACAAGCAAAATAATCACAAAAGATATCACAAGACAAACAGCTATGAAAAACACAGGTAATGTCAAATAATTCCTATAACTAGCAACAGGCAACCGCAAGCCTAATGGTCACCCCACACGATGACCTGCTATTACTGGAATTTAAAAGTTTCAGCCAATTTACTAGAGCGGACCTTTCTGAGTCCGTAATATGGAGAGATGCGAAATTATTTATCGTTTTACGTTTTGCAATTAGCGATCTTTGGAGCGTAAGTCAGGACCAAGCTCGAGAAACTCCAAAATATTGCCTAACCAACCAAAAACGGTAAAACACCAATTAAATGATAATTTTCAATCACAAAGAATTTGAAAAAATATAATTGCAATCAAATAATTTCGAGCGAAAAAAAACAAAATTAATTTTCACTTAATTAAATTAGGGAATTAGAAAACTCAATCAATGAATTCCTGTATTGATTCAATTCAGCCAATCGAGCCACCAAGGCTCTGATACCAATTGTTGAAATGATCCAACCTCGCAAGACACAAAGTGATCGAGATTAGTCAATAATGCAGCGGAAGATAATAATATAATTAGGCAAGTAATTGAATCAATACATAAACAATATAATTCAGATATTGATAACTCCCTTTCTCAGCGAATTAGCGGACTGCACTTGGTGAAATCGAGGGCTCAAATTTCAGCCCAATCCCCACAATGGTAACACCAAGCTACCGGCTAGAGAACACTCCAAAGACAACCCCCAAACCAGCCAAGAGACCCACTGCCAACACACACCTCCCACACAAGGTAAACCGGGCTGCACAGAGGAAGAGCCACCACAAGGAACCGGCTGCACAGAGGAAGAGCCACCACAAGGCAACCACAATAAGGCTCGGCCACCACAAGGAACCGGCTGCACAGAGGAAGAGCCACCACAAGGAAACCGCACAAGGCAACCACAATAAGGCTCGGCCACCACAAGGAACCGGCTGCACAGAGGAAGAGCCACCACAAGGAAACCGCACAAAGAAGGAGGCGCACACAACACTCGGGCACAACAAGGATCAAGAGTCAGCAAGCGAACCACAGTCTGCCCAACGACGCAGCCACAGAGGTCGCGGTTTACACCGCAATAGAGGGATAGGAACACTGCCCAACACCCACGAAGCGATTTCTCACGAAGAGAGGAGGAGGGCGCCGCTGCGGGTTCTCAAAGGTGCAGCTTCCTTTTACCGAGAGAGAAAAGGGGATATGTCGTGAGAGAGTTCTAACCGAGCCAAATGGGAGGGTGTGGGTAGATATAGGTTTAGGGTTTAATTAGGGAGCCCTAATTAAATGGGTCGTCTTGAAGCCTACCCATCGAGCAACAGGGTCGTGACCCAATTAAAACCTCGACGTGGGTAGTAAATCTCTTAGCGCGTAGCGCGTGGGCTGCCTAATTGTGGAGATTGGGAAATACTTCGATCATGGGCCGAGGGCCTACGAAGCATAAATCCGACACTGTTTATTATCATTGCCCCCGAGGTTTGATTGGGACCAAAAAATCCCAACAAAATTCTTTAAAATCTTTAAAAGTCTTTTCAAATCTACATTTAATAAAAAACCCCTTAGAGTATTTCAGGATCCGTGGCTTCCATAACCCCCGAGTTTTTCTCCAATGGTAAGGGATGAGATGAATCATAGCACAGCACGGTGCAAGACTTGATGAGTGATGAAGGAGAAAGGCATGTGGAGAAATTATATGCCCTCTTTTTGCCTCCAGATGTCCAATCAATTCTATCCATATCTTTGGGACTACAAAGAGGTGATGACTACATCATTTGGCATTATGATCGCCTTGGATGCTATACAGTCAGAAGTGGATATAAGTTATTGTTGAACGAGGAGGGTAGTGAGGAGGGGACAAGCTCTAATTCAGATTGCAAATGGTGGAAAACTGTATGGATCCTCGAGGTCGTACCAAAGGTGAAGCTCCTGCTATGGGGACTATTTCATAATATTCTTCCAACTGGAGATGGACTTAGGCGCAAGGGGATTCTTGAAGCTTACACATTTTCTTTACCTATAGCCGTGCAAAATCTGTCTAGTAGGAGGCGGGTATATAGAACTTTTTGAAACAACTTAAATCTGGTTCTTGTGCAGACAAACTTTGGGCGATGGCGAATAACCCACATGCGATAATATTTGAAACTATTGGGGCTCTCTTGTGGGTAATATGGTGGGAAAGGAACTTAATGACACACGGGGGACGGAGTAGAAATGCAAGGATACTTATTGAATTTGCTTCATCCTTCAGTATAGATAAACACAGGCCGTTAAATGGTATGCTTTCAACAAATAAACTAAGGAAAATCTGTCTGGAAGGAGGCAGGTATATGGCGGCCATGAGCAAGAAAATCAACGGTCGGTTTTCTCCTGAAGTTGCTGAGGGATTGGCACTGAGGTCTGGACTTTTCTTTGCAAAACAATGCCAACTGATTATTGACATTTGTGAAAATGATTCCTAGCAACTGTGTTCGGGTGTCAATAATTTCTCCCCATTTTCCCGTAATGGGATGGTGCTCAAGGATATTTGTATGCTTATGGATGATCTTGGTTGTGATTCTTGTTGCCATACATCGAGATTAGGGAATTGTATAGCCCACTGTTGCACCCCATAAATTTGGGTCAAGGTTAAGAGTCTCCCATTCATTGGTCAACGAGCTTATTGATCAAGTTCCACGTCAAACTAAGGATCAAGACTATTCAAGATAAACTCAAAGGGTCAATATGATACTTATATGAAGATATGGGTGAAATTGTCTATAACTATTAGAAATTGCCCCATTATGTAATTATTAGATGAAGGATCAAATATGTAAATATGTCTACCCCCATTTTTCCTATAAGTAGGGAAATTTTATGTTCATTTGAGAAAGAGAAATTTATTGATTCAAAGAGAAACATTTAACTTCAAATGAGTTGCAGACGTGACGCTCAGGTCCAAACGCTTGTAGACCTGAATGTCAGGTCATACACAATGCAGACCTGAGTTGGTGATAAGAAGTTCCACATCGCATAAATTCACATACTATCTAGAATTCAGTTATATGACCTGTTTGTTTAGCCAAAAATCTCAAAATCAAGTTATCTCAGCACGATGAGTGAAAGATCAATCCATTTTATTTGTTGACTAGCTTTGTAACAAAAAGTGACGTCAACAAAATGGCGCTAGAAGGAGGGCCCGTTCTTGTGCGATCGGCCTTTATTTATCAAGCAAAAATCCATCACTTCAATTTAGTTTGACCAAACTCCCGCACAGGCCAGCAGTTCAACTCGAGAAAATTCCGCCCTTAATCGCCAGTCCAGTACCAACTCAATTTTCTGAAGTAGCCATGCAACTCGCCCCATTCAACAATCACATATTCAGATCGAATTGGCCATGAAAGTTGGAGTCACATATTCAAGTCATACTTGAGTAAACGCGGTCAAGATCAGTTCAACATGGTTCAGTTCGGAACAACTCCAGTTCGACTGTTAAAGTAGAGGCCATTCATTCCAGTTTGTTTCCTCAGTCCGATCATTCGTTTCAATGAGGTTAGAACAATTCAGCTCGGATAAAGCTCCCCCTCTTAACTTCTGATGGTGTTACGGTGAACTCTACCATTGACATGGCAGATAAAAGAACCTCCTGCTCTCAGCCTATGATAAAAGAGCTACACGTGAAGAATAAAGGAGACAAAGCGAATTGAAGTTTTCAAAGCTGAACTTGGATTGATTGGGTTTCAAGTAGATATTTTGCATCAGTTCCTCCATGTGATTATGAATGAAGAGAAATTCAACTTGAAGAATTGTTCATTTAGAAAGGAGTGGGGACATCAAACAAACCAATCCCAATCAAAGACCTTAGTTGATGATCCATAAGTACCTATAAGGCAGGATACCATCAACATCATAAGGAAATCCGTCTCAAAGGCGAGAAAGACCTCCATGAGAGGCAAACCAAGACCTTAGTTGATGATCCATAAGTATCAACATCACAAGGCAATCTGTCTCAAAGGCGAGAAAGACCTCCTTGAGAGGAAAACCAAGACCTTAGTTGATGATCCGTAAGTACCTATAAGGTAGGATACCATCAACATCACAAGGCAATCCGTCTCAAAGACGAGAAAGACCTCCTTGAGAGGCAAATCAAGACCTTAGTTGATGATCCGTAAGTACCTATAAGGCAGGATACCATCAACATCACAAGGTAATTAATAAGTGTTATATTAACGTTTAATTTATACACTTATATCCTTGAATATACCATAATATGATTCTATCTAAGTATTATTAATACATTTTATGTTTCATGTTGTATAGGATCCTAAAAGAGAAGAAAAGAAGAAAAAAGGACCAAATTGCACTAAAAACTGAAGTTTGGGGACTTAGGTGCAAATATCTTTACGGCCGCAAGAAAAAAATCATCACGGCCGTAAGTGCATGTTGAAACAAATGTTAATTCAAGCAGCAAAGGAGTTACGGCCGTGAGAAATACAGTTATGACCGTAATCGCAAGAGGTGAAAATGCGCAGAAACTCAATTACGGCCGTAAGCCACATCTTTACGGCCTTAACTTCAAATTGTAAAAAATACGCAGAAACTCAATTACGGCCGTAAAGGGAATGTTACGGCCGTAACTATTCAAGTCAAAAAATTTCCTTATTTCAATTCTTTCCATAATTTGGGATTTCTTGAGGCCAAAGCTAGGGCACGAAATTGAGGCTATATAAAGGGAATTTCATGACAAAATAAAGGAGGATTATTTATTTTGAAGGAGGCGCGGCTTGCTTGAAGATTTGGAAGAAGAATTCAGAAATTCGAGAAGGTGAATCAAGACAGAAAATTATAGAATTCTTCATGACTATGCTCGGCTAAGCTTCCATACCTAGTTCGAAGGGAAAGTTGTATTTCATATCACTTTGTTATTGCTTTTCCAAACTAGTAACGTAGTTCTAAGTTCTTTATCTTGATTTGTTTCATTCTTATGCGTTTTTAATTTAATCAACACAATTCTTTATTTGATTAAGGCCTTATCATTTAATTTGTTGTATTGAGATTTGTTATTTTGAATGATTGGATCCGTAATTGTCTTTTTATTCAAATCATGGTAGCTATTGGAAATTTAATATTTTCATAAAGAATTCCAACTTGGGTTAATTGTCACGAGCTTGTGTGATTGATAATCTAAATCATCCTATTTCTCCTCAACCAATATATAGTTGTTGTCTTAAATCTAAAGAGCTTGTTTTAGGTTATTCAATGGCTAATATTTGATTAGAGAGCTTATTCTAATTAAATGCAATTAAGGGAGAATAGGAATAGTTAGAGCTTATTAACTATTTACGGGTGATAAATCAAATAGGGAATTTGAACATGCGTTACTTGGAAAGATATAACATTGCGATAGAATACAACTGAACCTGAGAACTAGGGTTTGCACCCACTTGACTTTTATTTTATCTAATTTACGTTTTTAATTTATTTTCACGTTATTTACAATTCTTGAACTCGAAAACCCCCATCTATTCTAATTGACAAAGCCCTATTTTAGTTCCCGTTCCTCGTGGGATCGACTCTTACTTCCGCTATTACAATCAAACATGTTAATTTGCGAGTAAGATATTTAATTATTATTTTGGTGCATTGCGACACGCATCAAATTTTTGGCGCCGTTGCCGGGGAACGGTTAACCAATTTAGTGTTTAATCAATTAGAATTTTATTTAAAAAAAAAAAAAAAAAAAAATATATATATATATATATATATATATATATATATATATATATATATATATATATTTTAAAATTTCATTTAATTATTGTTTGTGCTTCTTTGCTTATATGCTTAAAACTCGGTCAACTAATTGTGATTTTTTTTATTTTGACCCAGAAATTGAGAGGACTTTTCGACAGCAGAGAAGAGCAGCGCGACAAATGGCAGCTAACAACAGGACTCTTAAGCAACTGGCTACCCCCGATGTGGCTCAACAGCCCTTATGTATCACGTTCCCAACAGTGGAAGAAGGAAAAACTTTTGAGCTTAAATCTGGGCTCATCCATTTATTACCAACTTTTCGAGGAAACCCTGGCGAAGATCCGTATAGGCACCTAAAGGAGTTCCACGTGGTTTGCAACAGTATGAGGCCCACGGGCATTACCGAGGAACAAATAAAAATGAGAGCCTTCCCATTCTCATTGAAGGATGCCACCACTGACTGGCTCTATTGTCTGCCATCGGGAACGGTTACTACTTGGAGCGACATGAAAAGGCTCTTCTTGGAAAAATACTTCCCTGCCTCGAGGGCTGGTACAATCCGAAAAGAAATATGTGGATTGCGCCAGAACAACAATGAAACGTTATATGAGTATTGGGAGTGTTTCAAGAAGCTCATCTCCAGCTGCCCCCATCATCAGATTAGCGAGCAACTTTTGGTGCAATACTTCTACGAAGGTCTAGCGCCAATGGACAGAAGTATGATAGACGCTGCAAGCGGAGGTGCGCTAATGGACAAGACACCAGAGCAAGCACGGCCTTTAATATCCAACATGGCGGAAAATACTCAGCAATTCAACTCGAGTAGGGATTCCCAAGTCCGCCAAGTAAACGAGGTAAGTAGTTCTAATATTGAAGGTCAATTATATGAACTAACAAATCTTGTTAAGCAACTTGCTGTAGGGAATTCGAAACAAGCCAAGGCCTGTGGTATCTGTTCGAATTTTGGACACCCAACGGATACATGTCTGGTATTGCAAGAAGAAAACAATGAACAGGTAAATGCTGCTGGAGGTTTTCCTTTCCAAAGGCAGCAATACAACCCATACTCGAATACGTACAACCCTGGGTGGAGAGATCACCCCAACCTGAGCTACGGAAATAACAAACCCCCGGGTTTCACTTCAAACAAGCCACAAGGACAATTCCAGCAGCAAGGGACTTTCCAACCACAGGGGCAATATCAGCAAAAATCTCAAAATTCAGGTATGTCTCTTGAGGATATGGTTAAGACATTGGTAACTAACACGATGCAATTCCAACAGGATACCAAGTCAAGCATACAAAACCTGGAAAATCAAATGAGCCAAATGGCCACTGCCATAAATAGGTTGGAATCACAATCCGGAGGTAAATTGCCATCTCAACCCGAGATAAATCCTAAAAACATGAGTGCCATAACTCTCCGAAGTGGAAAAGAAATTGAGGGTACGCAATTGGAACCGGCTACACCCGAAATGGAGGGAAATGAAAAGGACGGAGTCGGGAAAAGAAACGACGCTTCGCAAACCCTGAGGTAAAAACTGACTCCCATTTAAATGTTAAACTAACACCTCCACCTTTTCCTAGCAGGGTAGCAAAGTCGAACAAGGAGAGCAAAGAAAAGGAGATGCTGGAGATGTTCAGAACGGTTGAAATAAATATCCCGCTACTAGATGCCATCAAGCAAGTCCCCCGGTATGCAAAATTTTTAAAGGATTTATGCACTAGCAAACGGAAACTGGTGGGAAACGAGAAGGTAAGAATGGGGGAAAGCATTTCAGCCTTATTTCAAAGGAAATTGCCTCAAAAGGGTAAGGATCCCGGTATGTTCACTGTGCCATGTCAAATAGGTAACACCAAGGTAAATCATGCACTAATAGATTTAGGAGCATCCATTAATGTCATGCCTAGATCCACTTACATTGCATTAAATCTTACCAAAATGACTAAAACAGATGTTATCATCCAACTAGCCGACCGTTCCAATGCATATCCAGACAGGGTAGTCGAGGACGTCTTAGTGCAAGTAGGGGGGTTAGTGTTTCCGGCAGACTTTTACATATTAGATATGAATGATGATCAGTCCCCTAATTCTACCCCTATACTGCTAGGAAGACCATTTTTGTGGACCTCCCAAACCATTATTGATGTAAGGAAAGGGGTGTTGACTATGGAATTCAATGGGGAAGTAGTGCAATTTAATATCTACGATGCCATGAAACACCCAAATGATGTATGTGCTGTTTATTCTATTAATAACATTACTCCTGTTGTGCAGAAAATTTTCGAGTTAAATTGCAGGGACGAGCTAGAAACAGCTATCGTGGAGTCGCTGAGGCAAGATGATGACAGCGACGTGGGTATAAGCAAGGAATTACATGATGGAATTACTGCACTTGATTCACTAGGACCTACACCACGCAGGTACACCGTAAAAACAATTCACCTGACAGACTATCCTAACAAATTGCTACCTTCTATCTTGCAGGCCCCAGTGGTGGAAATGAAATCTCTCCCCGCCCATCTGAAATATGTGTTTCTTGGTGATGAAGAATCTCTTCCCGTAATTGTTTCATCCAACCTCACAATTCTGGAAGAAGACAAACTTGTTCGGGTCCTTCGGGAGCACAAGGAGGGGATTGGTTGGACCATCGCGGATATCAAAGGAATCAGCCCGTCAATCTGCATGCATCGAATATTGCTTGAGGAAGCTGCTCAACCATCGAGACAAGCCCAACGAAGGTTAAACCCGGCAATGATGGACGTGGTGAAGAAAGAAATTTTGAAACTGCTAGGAGCAGGGATGATTTACCCAATCTCAGACAGCAAGTGGATCAGTCCAGTCCAAGTGGTGCCAAAGAAATCCGGAGTAACGGTGGTGGAAAACAAAGATGGAGAACTTGTACCAACTAGGGTCCAAACTGGATACCGGGTATGCATCGACTACAGAAAGGTAAACGCTGACACTCGTAAGGATCATTTTCCCCTTCCCTTCATGGATCAAATGTTAGAGAAACTAGCTGGTCATTCCCATTATTGTTTTTTAGATGGTTTCTCAGGTTATTTTCAAATTGCCATAACTCCAGAAGATCAGGAGAAAACCACTTTCACTTGTCCATTTGGCACGTTTGCGTATAGACGCATGCCCTTTGGTTTGTGTAATGCTCCTGCAACGTTTCAACGTTGTATGATGAGCATTTTTTCTGAATACATAGGGCATATTATAGAAGTGTTTATGGACAATTTTAGTGTGTGGGGGTGATTCATTTGATGCATGTTTGGACAATCTATCATTAATTTTGAAACGTTGCATTGACACTAACCTAGTTTTAAATTGGGAAAAATGCCATTTTATGGTAGATAAGGGAATTGTGTTAGGTCATGTAGTGTCAGAAAAGGGAATAGAAGTTGATAAGGCCAAGGTGGACAGCATATCTGCATTACCTTACCCCGCCAATGTGCGGGATATACGATCTTTTCTTGGGCATGCAGGTTTCTATCGCAGGTTCATCAAGGACTTTTCCAAAATTGCATCACCATTGTGCAATCTGTTGCAAAATGATGTCCCATTTAATTTCACCGAGCTATGCAAAAAAGCCTTTGACCAACTAAAGGAGCGGCTAACTACGCCCCCGATCATTCAACCACCCAACTGGGATCTTCCATTCGAAATAATGTGTGATGCCAGCGATTATGCAGTGGGAGCAGTTCTAGGGCAACGGGTTGGGAGAGCAGCCCATGTGATTTACTATGCCTCCCGAACCCTGAATCAGGCTCAAGCCAACTATACCACTACTGAAAAGGAGCTTCTATCTGTGGTATTTGCTTTAGAAAAATTTCGTCCTTATTTATTGGGTACTAAAGTGATTATTTTTACAGATCATGCAGCTTTACGGCACTTATTTGTTAAAAAGGATGCGAAGCCTAGAATCATCCACTGGATACTTCTATTAAAAGAATTTGACTTGGAAATAAAAGATAAGGCGGGGTCCGAAAATGTAGTTGCCGACCATCTTAGCCGGGTAGTGAAGCCCGAGGACGACCTACCTCTGCGTGAAACCTTCCCAGACGAGGGTTTATTTGCCATCGAAGTAAATCCCCCATGGTATGCTGATTTGGTAAATTACATGACTGCTAAACTAATTCATACTGGTTTTTCGCAGGAACAAAAGTATAAGATGAGGAGCGACGCTAAATATTACATTTGGGATGACCCGTACCTTTGGAAGAGATGCCCCGAACAAATCATTAGAAGGTGCGTGCCGGAATCAGAACATCAACCCATCCTCACCTTTTGCCATTCATATGCATGCGGTGGCCATTTTGGACCTAGAAGGACGGCGCAAAAGGTATTGGAGAGTGGGTTCTTTTGGCCGACCCTTTTCAAGGATGCGTACATTTTTTGTAAGTCTTGCGATAATTGCCAAAGAACAGGTAACTTATCCCAACGAGATCAAATGCCTCAAAACCCCATTATTGTATGTGAGATTTTTGATGTTTGGGGCATTGATTTCATGGGACCCTTTCCCCCGTCGTTTGGTTGTAATTACATCCTTTTAGCTGTCGATTATGTTTCAAAATGGGTGGAGGCAAAGGCCACCCGTACTAATGACGCTAAAGTTGTTGCAGATTTTGTAAAAGCTAACATTTTTAGCAGGTTTGGGATACCCCGAGCTATGATCAGTGACAGAGGGACACACTTCTGCAATCGTACCATTGATGCCTTGTTACGGAAATATGGAGTGATGCACCAGGTATCAACCGCGTACCACCCCCAAACTAGCAGGCAGGCTGAAATCTCCAATAGGGAAGTGAAGTCCATTTTAGAGAAAACGATTCGACCAGACCGGAAGGATTGGAGCATTCGCCTTGATGATGCTCTTTGGGCTTACTGAACCGCTTACAAAACGCCAATTGGTATGTCTCCTTACCGGTTGATATTTGGAAAGCCATGCCACCTACCGTTGGAACTCGAGCATAAAGCTTATTGGGCCATCAAGCAATGCAATATGGATTGGGGGCAGTAGGAGACCATAGGAAGCTTCAATTGCAGGAATTGGATGAAATACGGAATGAGGCTTATGAGAATGGGATGATCTACAAAGATCGAACTAAAGCATTCCATGATCAACGCATTTCTCGAAAGAGCTTTTGTGAGGGACGGAAAGTGCTACTGTTTCAATCCCGGCTCAAATTACACCCTGGTAAGCTTCGTTCTTGTTGGGTCGGTCCTTTTGTTGTTACTAATGTATCTCCCCATGGTGCAGTCGATATTAGGAGCCTGCGTACGGATAAACAGTTCAAGGTCAATGGGCACCGTCTCAAGCCATATTATGAGGGATTCCAAACTGAGAACTTGGAGGTGATTGCACTGGAAAACGCCAACAAAGGGCAATAATCTCGCACGGACTCAGTCGAGCCAACGACAGTAAACAAAGGCGCTACTCGGGAGGCAACCCGAGAGGGGAGTTTTTTTTATCTCTTCAAATTTTTATTTTCGTATTTTCATTTTTGATTAAGTTTAGTCTACTTGGTCTGTATAATAAAAAAAAAAAAAAAAATCAGTTTTCAGAGGCAATATTACGGCCGTAAGACGTATACTTACGGCCGTAATTCATTTTTTTCATTAATTGTTCAGAAGCCACCTTATGGCCGTAATACGCTTCCTTACGGCCGTAAGTTTTTTTTTATATATTGTTTCAGATTGCTGGTTACGGCCGTAAGACATTCCTTCACGGCCGTAAATCCGGTTTTTCATGTTTTTCTAAATACGCATCCCTCGCGCAAAACCCTCATTTTCTCCTCCTCCACCTTTCACCCACAACTCTCTCACGCTAATCCCTCCAATTCGAACCCATATTTTCGTTTTTAAGGTATTCTCATTGCATTCTTCCACCACGCACATCACGAACCTTCTTCTTCACAAGGTTTTAAGGTATGAACGTCCTTTCTTTTCTCCTCTCTTGTCTTGGGTAATATCTCTACTTCCATAGGTTTCTCGATATTTCCCTTTTCGATGTTTGGTTATGGTTTATTGAGGTGGTGCTTGCGATTTGGGAAACTTGGATTTTACTTGTTTGGTAACAATGGCATCATTATTGGTTCGCACTCTAGGTGTTCGATGAAATGTCTAGGCGAGTTTGGGGTGATCGTTACCTTAAGACTTCACCTCACATCTTCCCATTTTGCTATTATAAGCGTATTGTTGTCACAATAGGGGTTAAATTGTTAGAAATATGTGGCGTTTGATTTTGACAAAGTCATGGGGTACATTGTATATTCGTCATTGCTTGTTATTTATTTTAATGGGTAATTCGGTTATGTGCTCCAGTCTTTGGCTCCACACTAGCCTAGGTGGTGACTTTACATCTTTGCTTTGGTTTGTCCTAATGGATATTGTCTCATGGATTTGACAACCATCGCTTCACCCTTGTATCTGCCGTGTGTCGTCTAGGAGTACTTGATTAGGATCTGGCTCTTGTACCTATTCTTCTTCGTTGCCCTGCTGCTTCATCGGTTGTTTGCACATCTTGTTACTTGTATATGTTCATTATACTCTTCATGTGGCTTTATTCACAACTGCTTCCATTGATTGATTGTGCGTGTTGAGTGTGCTTGATCTTGTTGAAGTCATGGTGAGGGATAATTGGTGCTTAATCTTGTTGAAGTTCGCCTTATTACGACCTCATGCCTTGCTTGTGTGTACTTTATACAGGTCGTGTCAGCCTTGATTTTCAATTTAGGCCTTTACCATCACACACTGTTGGCTTGCGCGCACTTGCTTTTCCATCCCTATCCATGCTCGACTAATCTCCTCGTTTCCTTTTCAGGATTTACTATGGCCCCACCGGCAAAGAAAGGAAAGCAGGTGGCGGGGGAATCCTCATCTGAGCCCCGCCAGGAGAAGAGCCAGTCTAAGCTTTGCATAAAGGAGCGGCTATTCCTCCCAGAGGACTTTCGGGAATGGAGGAGCGCTGACACCATCATTGCCCCGCATCGATTTTGGGCCCGCTTCGTTGAATTCGGATGGGTCAAATTCGTGAGTGATCTACCGTTTGGGAACCCCCCGCTGGTGTACAAATTCTACACCCAGTTCAATAAAGAAATTGGTGACGAAGGTTCCCTTGACTATCACCACACTAGAGTTGCGGGGAAGAGAATCAAATTTGATAAGGATGTGGTGGAACACCACTTGGGATTAAATAGCACTGGGTCGGTCCCCATGTCTTCTAATGCGGGTGTTTTCTTTTCGGACCAAGAGGTGCTCCGTTGGGCTTTGAAGCCTGAACTCCATGACTCCCTGAATGTCATCCTTCCGCACTACAAGAATCGGGATCTACAGCGGGACGCCTGGTACCTGTACTAGTGGGGGTCGGGGAGTCTCTTCCCATCCACTAGCCTCACTACAGTATATGTTCGCTACCTCCGGGTCTACTACGCCATCACCATGGGAATCAAGTTTGACTTGGGGCAGCACATCTTTGATACGATTTCCACATACGCCAGCTTGATACCGCAGAAGCGAGGCATGCCATTCCCATGTTTAATCACCGCCTTATGCCGGGCTCAAAGAGTTCCCGCTGCAGTAAGTGACGATACCTTGGGGCATGGGAATCGCCTCACGAAGGCGAGTTTGGAGAATGCTCGCAGGAAGATCATTGCGAAGCGGGGTCACGGAGATGATGGATCAGGGGACTCCGATGATGATCAGGGCGCCGAGGAACCCACAGCACGGGAAGCGCCACAACAGCCAAATGCTCCTACCCCTTTTGAGCTTCAGATGCTAGGCATGATGCAAGCCTTCCAAACCCATCTGAATGCTATGCAAGAGGATCAGCAGCTTCTACTGGAGGAGCAGAGGGCCATTCAGAAACAGATTCGGCAATTGCAGAGAGCTCGAGATGATCAACCTCCACAATAGACCGAGGGAGTTTCTTCTTTTTTTCCCCTTTTATTTTTTTCCCTTTTATTGTTGTCCTTTTCAATGAGGACATTGAATTGTCTAAGTGGGGGGGGGGATTGACTTGATTGTAAGCTTATCTAATTTATTTTCTCTCTGTAATCGAATCTGTAAATTTCATTTTGACCTTGTTATCTGCTTTTGCTACCTATCTATGCTACTTAGGTCCTTAACCGTACTTTGATAGGAAGCAACCCCACTTTTGGTGCACTTTTTTTGAACAATCATTGCATAATTGGATATAAATTGAGCACATAGAGATCATCTCGTTCAAAACTTCATAAATAGGTTGGAAATGAAAAGTAAAATTGTCAAATATCTACAACCGAGTTAACCCAACCTACAATAGACAGATTACCCTTTCATATATAACCTTGAATGTCCCAAATTATTATACCTTTGTGAGTAGTAATGGTGTGAATGCTTTTAACCGTTACCCTCGACCAATGGACTTAGATTGGAATGAAGATCAAGCAATGACCTATAACTCATAATTGGATGGGAGAGACACACGAAAACCATAATTTGTGAGCTTTTGAACCTAAGAGCTGTTTTTAATACTTATAAGCTCGTAATTCTTTGATGTGTGTCCTGCATGGTTGAGTTATACTTGGATGTGCTTTCTTGTGCATACCGTTGTAGCTTCTTGATTCAAGTGCAATTTATAGCAAAGGCAATAGGTTAAACCAAATTTGACTTGCTAAAAGAGCCTACCTTGCTACATGGACCATTAGAAGCCCGTTTGAGCCTAAGCCTTTCTTTGAATTTTTATGCCACGTTACAAGCCACGAATACCTTTTCTTTCGCATTGTCTCTGTTTTGAACCCATAGAGAAGGGCTTCGCAAGCTTTTGTTGATTGATGATTGTGCTATGGTTTAAGTCTAATTTAGTGGAAATAGTTATCTTGTGTTGGGCGATGGTTGTGTAATGGACTGAAGTCAGGGGATTGTAATTCTATCTTGTACAAATCGATGACTGCGTAAAAAAAAAAAGTTGCAGTCTATAATCGAAAAAAAATCGAAAGAGAAAAAGCAATGAAAAGGAAGTTAGTCATGAAAATTAGTAGTTGAGGATGTCAAACATTCAACTTGAAAAAAAAAAAAAAAAAAAAAGAGAGAGAGAAAAGAAGAGGAGATATTCAAGTGTGGACAGAGTTGGGTAGTGGGAAACAATAAAGTTCATAATAAGAGTAAAGGAAGTGATGTTATTTTGAATGGACTTAGTTTGCGAAGTTCCTTCTCGACTCAGCCTAAATATATCCTTTTATCCCACCTGACCCGAAGCCCCGTTACAACCAAATAAAGACCTTCGCTTTGCACTTGTGTTATTGTTGGCTCCGGTTATGACAGTTAGGCAATCTGTGGTACTGACTTATCCATGCAGAGAGCTGAGCGAAAATTCTGACCCTTATACACTTTGTGCGAAGAGAGAAATATCTTGTGAGGGTGTTAAACCCATTACATATGCTTATGAGTCGTTTGAATTGCTTGGTCTAGGGTTGGTGCTATGAATGTGGTCGGGGGTCCTGTGTTGACTGTATTCATGTCATGAACAGATCGGTTTACGCAACTAATTTCCGCTAGAATTGGGCGAAATTATTCTCCTCGTAGTCACTCATACATGATTGGGATGGGAAATAAAGGGCGTTGCATCTCTAGCACACACTAACACAATCCGATCATGCAATGGAACATTTTTTATTAAAGACAAGTGGGTTGCAACCTCAAGTCTCTAAACTGTAATCTATTGTTGGAATCCTACTCTTTTTATTTGTTCGAGGACGAATAATGGTTCAAGTGTGGGGGGATTTGATAAGTGTTATATTAACGTTTAATTTATACACTTATATCCTTGAATATACCATAATGTGATTCTATCTAAGTATTATTAATACATTTTATGTTTCATGTTGTATAGGATCCTAAAAGAGGAGAAAAGAAGAAAAAAGGACCAAATTGCACTAAAAACTGAAGTTTGGGGACTTAGGTGCAAATATCTTTACGGCCGCAAGAAAAAATCATCACGGCCGTAAGTGCATGTTGAAACAAATGTTAATTCAAGCAGCAAAGGTGTTACGGCCGTGAGAAATACAGTTACGACCGTAACCGCAAGAGGTGAAAATGCGCAGAAACTCAATTACGGCCGTAAGCCACATCTTTACGGCCGTAACTTCAAATTGTAAAAAATACGCAGAAACTCAATTACGTCCATAAAGGGAATGTTATGGCCGTAACTATTCAAGTCAAAAAATTTTCTTATTTCAATTCTTTCCATAATTTGGGATTTCTTGAGGTCAAAGCTAGGGTACGAAATTGGGGCTATATAAAGGGAATTTCATGACAAAATAAAGGAGGATTATTTATTTTAAAGGAGGCGCGGCTTGCTTGAAGATTTGGAAGAAGAATTCAGAAATTCGAGAAGGTGAATCAAGACAGAAAATTATAGAATTCTTCATGACTATGCTCGGCTAAGCTTCCATACCTAGTTCGAAGGGGAAGTTGTATTTCATATCACTTTGTTATTGCTTTTCCAAACTAGTAACGTAGTTCTAAGTTCTTTATCTTGATTTGTTGGATTCTTATGCGTTTTTAATTTAATTAACACAATTCTTTATTTGATTAAGGCCTTATCATTTAATTTGTTGTATTGAGATTTGCTATTTTGAATGATTGAATCCGTAATTGTCTTTTTATTCAAATCATGGTAGCTATTGGAAATTTAATATTTTCATAAAGAATTCCAACTTGGGTTAATTGTCACGAGCTTGTGTGATTGATAATCTAAATCATCCTAATTCTCCTCAACCAATATATAGTTGTTGTCTTAAATCTAAAGAGCTTGTTTTAGGTTATTCAATGGCTAATATTTGATTAGAGAGCTTATTCTAATTAAATGCAATTAAGGGAGAATAGGAATAGTTAGAGCTTATTAACTATTTACGGGTGATAAATCAAATAGGGAATTTGAACACGCGTTACTTGGAAAGTGATAACATTGCGATAGAATACAACTGAACCTGAGAACTAGGGTTTGCACCCACTTGACTTTTATTTTATCTAATTTACGTTTTTAATTTATTTTCACGTTATTTACAATTCTTGAACTCGAAAACCCCCATCTATTCTAATTGACAAAGCCCTATTTTAGTTCCCGTTCCTCGTGAGATCGACTCTTACTTCCGCTATTACAATCAAACATGTTAATTTGCGAGTAAGATATTTAATTATTATTTTGGTGCATTGCGACACGCATCAGTAATCCGTCTCAAAGACGAGAAAGACCTCCTTGAGAGGCAAATCAAGACCTTAGTTAATGATCCATAAGTACCTATAAAGCATGATACCATCAACATCACAAGGCAATCCGTCTCAAATACGAGAAAGACCTCATTGAGAGGCAAATCAAGACCTTAGTTGATGATCTATAAGTACCTATAAGGCATGATACCATCAACATCACAAGGCAATCCGTCTAAAAGACGAGAAAGACCTCCTAGACGAAAAGGAACAGTCATCAAACCGAGGTTAAATTTTTCCGACCTCAACTTTACAAACGAGGTGTTTTGGTAAAAACAAACCGAGTTGAAAGAGTTCCGACCTCAACTTTGCAAACGAGGTGTTTTGGTAAAAACAAACCGAGGTGAAAGAGTTCGTACCAGAACTTTGCAAATGAGGTGTTTCGGTAAAAGAAAAAAATCGAAGTGAAAATGTTCAGACCTCAACTTTGCAAACGAGGTGATTTGGTAAAAACAAACCGAGGTGAAAGAGTTCTGACCTCAACTTTGCAGACGAGGTGTTTTGGTAAAAACAAACCGAGGTGAAAGTGTTCCGACCTCAACTTCGCAAACGAGGTGACTCGTGAAAAATCGAGGTGAAACATTGAGATTACATCAAGCCTCATCCATTATTTAATAATCACTCCGTCTAAGTGTTCATTTCGTTGATATATTCACCTCAATGATGAGGTGAAACCTCCATGATAAGGAGGTGACCATGATAAGGTAAAACCTCCATGGTGAAGTAAACCTCAATGATGAGGTGAAACCTCCATGATAAGGAGGTGACCATGATGAGGTAAACCTTCATGGTAAATGAAACCTCAATGATGAGGTGAAACCTCCATGACAAGGAGGTGACCATGATGAGGTAAAACCTCCATGGTGAATGAAACCTTAATGATGATGTGAAACCTCCATGATAAGGAGGTGACTATGATGAGGTAAAACCTCCATGGTGAATGAAACCTCAATGACGAGATGAAACCACAATGGCAAGGAGGCGACCATGATGAGGTAAAACCTCCATGGTGAAGTAAACCTCAATGATGAGGCGAAACTTCCATGATAAGGAGGTGACCATGATGAGGTAAAACCTCCACGGTAAATGAAACCTCAAAGATAAGGTGAATCCTCCACGATAAGGAAGTGACCATGATGAGGTAAGACCTTCATGGTGAAGTCAACCTCAGTGATGACATGAAACCTCCATGATGAGGAGGTGACCATGATGAGGTAAGACCTCCATTGTGAAGTAAACATCAATGACGAGGTGAAACCTCCATGATAAGGAGGTGACCATGATCAGGTAAAACCTCCATGGTGAATGAAACCTCAAAGATGAGGTGAAACCTCCATGATAAGGAGATGATCATAATGAGGTAAGACCTCCATGGTGAATGAAACCTCAATGATGAGGTGAAACTTCAATGACAAGGAGGTGACCATGATGAGGTAAGACCTCCATGGTGAAGTAAACCTTGATGATGAGGTGAAACCTCCATTACAAGGAGGTGACCAAGATGAGGTAAGACCTCCATGGTGAAGTTGAACCTCAATGATGAGGTGAAACCTCCATGATAAGGAGGTGACCATGATGAGGTAAGACCTCCATGGTGATGTCAACTTCAGTGATGAGGTAAAACCTCCATGATGAGGAGGTGACCATGATGAGTTAAGACCTCCGTGGTGAAGTCAACATCAGTGATGAAGTGAAACCTCAATTATCAGGAGGAAACCATGATGAGGTAAGACTTCCATGGTGAAGTCAACCTCAGTGATAAGGTGAAACCTCCATGATAAGGAAGTGACCATGATGAGATAAGACCTCCATGGTGAAATCAACCTCAATGATAAGGTGAAACCTCCATGATGAGGAGGTGACCATGATGAGGTGAGACCTCCATGGTGAAGTCAACCTCGGTAATGAGGTGAAACCTACATGATGAGGAGGTGACCACGATGAGGTAAGACCTCCGTGGTGAAGTCAACCTCAGTGATGAGGTGAAACCTCCATGATGAGGAGGTAACCATGACGAGGTAAGACCTCCGTGTTGAAGTCAACCTCAGTGATGAGGTGAAACTTCCATGATAAGGAGGTGACCATGACTAGGGTAAGACCTCCGTGGTGAAGTCAACCTCAGTGACGAGGTGAAACCTCCATGATAAGTAGGTGACCATGACGAGGTAAGACCTTCGTGGTGAAGTCAACCTTAGTGACGAGGTGAAACCTCCATGATGAGGGGGTGACCATGACGAGGTAAGACCTCCGTGGTGAAGTCAACCTCAGTGACGATGTGAAACCTTCATGATGAGGAGGTGACAATGATGGGGTAAGACCTCTGTGGTGAAGTCAACCTCAGTGATGATGTGAAACCTCCATGATGAGGAGGTGACCATGATGTGGTAAGACCTCCATGGTGAAGCCAACCTCAGTAATGAGGTGAGACCTCCATGATAAGGAGGTGACCGTGATGAGGTAAGACCTCCATGGTGAAGGGATCCTCGTTAATGAGGTGAAACCTACATGACGAGGAGGTGACCATGATGATGTAAAACCTCCATGGTGAAGTGATCCTCAATGATGAGGTGAAACCTCCATGGTGAGGTGAAACCTCCATGACAAGGAGGTGATCATGAAGAGGTAAAACCACCATGGTGAAGTGAACCTCAATGACAAGGTGAGAACTCCATGGTAAGGTGAAACCTTCATGAAGACGAGGTGACCATGATAAGGTGCAACTACCATGACGAGGTGACTATGATGAGGTGAAACCTCCATGGTGAAGTTGACCTTAATGACGAGGTACACCCTCATGACTATGTGAAATCTCCATGATGAAGTAAAATCTTTGGAGACACGAGAGAACCAACCCCTTGAGGTCTTCATTACTATTACATAGGGGACACGAGAGAACCAAGTCTTTGAGATCTTTACTGCCATTACCCGAGGGATACGACAGAATCTAGTCCATCAGGTTTTTATTATCGTTACCTTTGAGATAGGACATAACAACTCCCATAAGGTCCGGTCCAATCCTTGAGGTCATCTTGATTATATTCTTATCAACTAATTCAGTGCATTGAGTTACCTTCAGATTTGATATTTTGATCCATGCAAGTATGCTTCGTCGGAATTTGACTTTATCGAATGATCTGAATAAATGGACTGGCCTGAATACTTAGAAAATTTTTTTACAAGTAGTTAAAAGAATCATATTCACTCTTTAAAAATAAAAATTGAAGCAATCAGCTCTTCAACTAGGCCACATCTTCAGTTGGCCACTATTTCAACTCTTCAGCTGGATGTTATTTCAGGTCCTCAGCAGCTCTTCAACCAATAATTATTTCAACTACTTGACTCTTCAGCCGTCTCCTCAAATCAAGTCCATAAATGAAATGAAGACTTCGACTACCTGGATCAAATATAGAACAGTATGACCCAATCAAAATTTACTGATTATGGGTTCGAGGTGAACGTTTGTCACGCACAATGGCTTCTATGTGAACTTCAATCCTTCACCTTCATCTTCCAATCGACCTAAATTATGTTTTTGGTCTGACAAGCGGACTTGGACATCAGTTCTACATATGAACGACCAAAACGACTCAAGAAAAAGAAGCAGAGTGGGCTCGAAGCAAGGGTTAGTATTTGAACAAGGTCTGAATTTAAGGTGATCATAAGTCCAGACCTTGGGGGACATTTGATGCACCCCATAAACTTGGGTCAAGGTTAAGAGTCGCCTATTCATTGGTCAACGAGCTTATTGGTCAAGTTCCAAGTCAAACTAAGGATCAAGACTACTCAAGATAAACTCAAATGGTCAATATGATACTTATATGAAGATATGGGTGAAATTGTATATAACTATTAGAAATTGCCCCATTATGTAATTATTAGATGAAGGATCAAATATGTAAATATGTCTACCCCCATTTTGCCTATAAATAAGGGGATTTTATGTTCATTTGAGAGAGAGAAATTTATTGATTCAAAGAGAAACCTTTGACTTCAAATGACTTGCAGACGTGACGCTCAGGTCCAAACGCTTGTAGACCTGAATGTCAGGTCATACACAATGCAGACCTGAGTTGGTGATAAGAAGTTCCACATCGCATAAATTCACATACTATCTAAAATTCAGTTATATGACCTGGTTGTTTAGCCAAAAATCTCAAAATCAAGTTATCTCAACATGATGAGTGAAAGATCAATCTATTTTATTTGTTGACCAGCTTTGTGACAAAAAGTGACGTCAACACCCACGAACTAGCTATTAAGGCCTCTTTGTTGGATGATTCTCATCTTTGGATTGATTGTATTCCGTACTATATATTGCATCTCATTACTCAAATCTAGAATTGATTCACTTCTGGTGAATATTCATTTTTGGTGGATAATATAATTTTGCATATTGAAAATCAATTGTATGCCCAAATATTCAAATATAATAATAGTACACTCCAATTTCATTTTCAACTTATTATATTATGGGGCCATAGGTATCATTCTTCATATGATTTTATTTTAAGAATCACATTTCATTCTATAATGATACTATTTTGGGCAAATTGAATCTTTCAATGATTTATACATGTATGTTCTTGCACTTTATAAACTGTAATTTCTAATTTGCAGGAGTATAATCAATCATTGAAATAGATATCAATTTCAACATATAATTTATAATCATTTTGCTTGAAATCCCAACGTACCACGATCAACTGGTACATCAAAGAAAACTCCCAAAGTACCGAGATGAGAATTACACTTTTTGATCTCACTCATTGGTATATCAAAGAGCTCAAACTAGTGATCTAGATTATAGTCTCATCCACCATATGTCATGCCAGTTTTTTGAAAAATTTCGGGCGCAACGAGTCGTCTTTTACGACTGTGTAATATTTTTTTATTTGTACAAATAACTACTGGCATTACACATTTAAGTGTTTGGACTTCAGGTCCTATAACAATAATCCCTACATTGGGATTTTTATATTTGGACAAAGTATTATAATTTCAAAAACCTCATTTTCTTAATAGGGTTGCATGTAGTAGACTTATTTATCGATTCCATTTCATGTCAATATAAACATAATATAGATAGATCTCTTTGTTTATTTTATCATCAGGTACCTGAATCTCTCATCATTTAACTATGTCCCTTTTACTCACCATGAGTATTTTGTCTCAAAAGGGATCATTTCAATTATTCAAGAGATATTTGTTTTTGGAATCGATTGTCATTATGCTTCAGGCATAATTACGCTTTAAGCTTGATCACGCTTCATGTGTGTTATTGTTTAATTTCCCCATAATATTCAAGAATATTGTATTATATCAGTCGGCTAAAAATGTCACAATACATGTCATTCGTAGTTATGTATATAATCACAATCATATATCAAGTGCGTATTGTTGGAGTGTATATAGATATCGCACTTCTTAGAAATCATAAAGATTCACAAGCAAATCTTTATTTCATCGTATTGACATGTTTGTATGTAGAATATTGTTGTATGAGATATATTTATATTCAAGTTGTTCTCATAGCAAATATTTGGAAACTTTTAATTTGCTAAACCATTAGCAACATAATGCTATTATCTCAACTAATTCGTAAAATCATTAATGACTTTAAGATATATTCATGGTAGCATTTATCACTTTGCTCGTAATATCATTACTTGAGCAAAAAATTAGTCATTCATTTTTTTAGTGAGATAATTAATTTGCTTTTGAGAACAAGCAGCAATGATAACTTGTTAATCTGAACAATCTTTTGGTTCTTTAATGAATGCCATTTTGCATTCTCAATAAATCTCATTATTGAATTGGAATTTAACCAATCAGGCTAAATTATAGAACTTCTGGTTCAATATAGTATTCATTTCATCAGTTCGTATTTCTGTATAGTACAAATCAGTATACCTTTATTTAGTATATCCAAAAAGGTGATTAGAATGACAACACAAGAAAATGATCACTGTCCCCACCTTTTGATTACAAATCTTTTCCCTTTTCTTGGTGGATCACTGACACGCGGAGCCACCGCTCTTTTACCCGTTAAATAATGCATTTAAATAGATCACTTTGGGATAAGATTAGATCCATCAAAATGGATGTTATATTATCAAATATCCGCAAATACTACTCAAATCTTCCGATAAATGTTTTGAAAAAGATTTACTGAGTTCGACTCGAAAGATTGAGGCTGCTTATGGATCAAGGTATCCCAGAAGATGTTCGTTAGTTGATCGAAGTAAAAGTTCGATTAGCTGGTGAATTACCAGATTCATTTTCTAAGCACATACCTCGATTAGCTGGTGAATTACCAGATTCATTTTCTAAGCACATACCTGGCTTAGGTAAGAGTACTTTTGCAAAGAAGCGAAGAGCAAAAAGATTGAAAGGTTGTTACAAATGTGCTCGATGGACATGTAATACCCGTTGTAAGTTAATAGGATATTCATTCATAAATCGAGATGATAAGATAGACTTCATTAAGGTTGGACTGAGTAAGGAGTCATTGGATGATATCCGATTGACTCTTGAGACGCACCCTAGTGGGTATGTGCAGCGTGAGCTACTATCTTTATGGGCTAAATTCATCAGCGATAAAGAGCATTATAGTCTCAAAAATATAATAGCAAAAGATCATGTTTCCAGTCTGTTATAAACAATGATGTTTTAGGTACTCAACATTGATACAAGGTAAATCAGTATAGTATATATGTTTTAACAAAGTATTTTGTATTTTCATTTTTCGCGTATTAATAGATGGTATCTGAGAGATCACCGAAAGATTATCCATTATGGAGTAAAATATATGCTTTCAGAGACAATATCAAAAGTGGTGCCATTTAGTTAAAAGTAAATAGCAACTTTTTCAAAAGAAAATCAGTAAATAGTGAATATTTTCAAGTTTAAAACGTCTGATAATTTCGCAGTTTAAAGCATCCCAAAATAATAATTTCTTGTAAGTTTTTCTTTCCTTATACTCTTAAAGATGGAAGGACCAAAATTTCGACAGATCAAAACTATCTGTGTATTTTGTGGATCAAAAGTAGGAAAATGTTTTTGGTATCTAGAAGTAGCAGTGGATTTATTAAAGAAGTTGGGAGAGAAAGGTATCAATCTAGTATATGGAGGAGGTAGCAGTTGATTGATGGGTTGTGTTTCACAATCCGTTCAAAAAGAGAAAGCAAGAGTGATAGGTGTTATACCCGTTCCTTTAGCAGATATCGCAGGCAAAACACGAAGGCATGGAGTACATACGTTATCTATCCATGAACGCATAACTTGCATGTTATATGATTTTGATGCCTTCATTGCCATGCTTGGAGGTTTTGGTACTTTAGATGAAATCTTTAATATTACCTAATATTACCTCATGGGCTCAATTAGATCTCCATACCAAACCTATTGGGATTTTAAATGTTAACAATTTCTTTGATGGTTTGCTAATATTTCTTGATTATGCTGTGGAACAGGGATTCATCTCTCCATTTTCTAGGAGAATCCTTATTTCTGCTCCTACTATCGAGGAACTGCTGGATAAGTTGTAATACAAGATCCAGCAGAATTAAAGATAGATTGGTCGCAAGGAAAGGGTGCCAAGCGAAAATGGAGTTCGGTTAATGTAAATTTATCCTTGTGAATCTCCAAAATATTGTAGGTGGTAGAGTACGGGATATTCTTACTCTTGAGACACACATTTAATATTGATGAGTATTTGAACTTAATTTTATGAACCTCAAAAGGATTAGGAGTGGTGGAGTACGGAGTATTCTTACTCTTGAGACACACAAAAAAGACTAGGGGTGGTAGAGTATGCAGTATTATTACACCTGATACACACCTTTACTTTTGAGGATCATAAATGTTTCCCCCTTTTGTATTTTACATGTATGACTCGTTTATGCTTCTTCAGGAGCAATAATAATAATAATTATCATTTTAGTATGTTTAGATGATAATCTTTACTTCTTCTGGAGTAAATATGTACTTCTTCTGGAGTACATAAATGTTTGTGCAAGAACTTTGATCAAAACTGCTTATCACAATCATATAATATTTATCTCATAATACTGATGAGATTATTTTCACATTAGTCATATCCGTGCTATCATGTGATATTATATTATCATATATCAACATTTTTCTTGTTGGATAATTCATTTTTATCTATCTTTTCAGTACAGATAATGGTAACTTTTGGTACTGTTTGATAAAATATTTTTATCAACATTCATCAACTTTTTGGTAATGATAACTTCTGATATCATTTGATAAAATATTATCTAACTTTAGTAGTGATAATTTCTGGTACCATTAAATGAAATATCAAATAACAATAATATCGTACATATATTAACAATAATAATACTGGGGTTATACCACCACGTATATATGTTGACAACAACCTCTAATATGTTAGAATTAACCAACAACTAAGGTGTTTCTGAAATAATATAAAATATGAATATATGTAAAGTATTCCATGTATTCAATTGATAAACCGACCTTATAGGCAGTGTCAATATAATGAAATAATTACCTTTCATAAGTGAGCGAGTCACATCTTCAAATCCAGTCAAGGTATTCATAATAGTCTAATTCGTTACGATAATGAGTCATATCCAGTTAAGGTATAAATTCAGTTCATAATAACTCAATCCATTACGGTATGACAATAATTATATTACTTATACCTTGTTTAAACTCTTTAATTTATTGATCACAGATTAATGTTAATTAGTTGTGAATATTGTTAATGCTAATCATATAATTAATATGCATAATTATAATGAAACGATTTAAAATCTTACCACTATACCTACCAAGTTGGTGGACTTTTATTAATTTCCACCAAGTTAGTGTTGGACACCATGATCACGACTGCAACCGTGCCTTTAATCTAAATTTTCACAAATTTCCCGAGCATGAAGCAGCTTTTCTCTTCTCATTTTTTTTTTCATCAAAGTTTTCATCTTCAAGATCAATTTTGTAATTCCAGCAGTCTTAGCAACAATATGAGATTTAATTGAGTGGTTAGCATTGATTAATAATAATCAGGTTTCTGATACAGAGGTTCATCATTTAGATGCAACTGTAGAGCATACTCCCGTCATATTACTCAATTGGCTAGAGACTCGTGCTGATAACGTGTTGTGAAACTACCATAATAATAATACTAGATATAGAGATAGCGAGAGAAAGATGAGAAGAGGAGAGAATTCTCATTTAATTCAAGTGTGTTCATTTACAAAATTTAGGCATCTATTTATAGAATTCAATTGGGGCATAATAAGTCATTTATACTTATAAACAAATAATATAAATTAGGTAAGATTATGTATTAATTAGGTTAGAGAATAATTTACAACAAAAATATAATTTCCGTTAATTTTTCATAGGTCTTCCAGGGGTAATGCCACCACATCCCTTGACGTTGATTTTTGTTTGAATATATACACCTAATTCATTTTGAGTGCAGAAACCACAATAAAGTCCCGTTTAAGACCCCACAAATCGCTATCAAAACCAAGGACTCCGTCAAAAAACTAAGTCGCGTATCATAATAAATTAAAGTGCTACCCCCTCACACGCGACATCAGTGGTTCACGTCTAACAAGATATAACCCCCACTATCAAAACCAAGGACTCCGTCAAAAAATATGTCGTGTATCATAATATATTAAAGTGCTACCCACTCACACACGACATCAGTGGGTCACGTCTAAACACAACCCCCCCCAAAAAAAAAAAAATCCCATCAAATTTTCACAAAATATGGAACCACCAACTTTACTGTTCTTTAGATTTTGTCCAAATAGAGGACATAAAAATGGCTAATAATATAGATATTGGTAAAATAATAAATTTTATCTTGACTCTTATTCAATACCGCAAAGTCTCACGTCAAGGAATATACCTTCACTCGTAACTTAATTATGAGGTTAGGTAATTAGGTTTAGGAAAAGGGATTAATCTATTCGCATATCAAGTTTGCTCCCTAGTGTGATCCCCCTACTCACATGGGGGCAGGATCATAGGACAACTTTTTCATTCGAAGCAAAGATCTCTACCTACTTTCGAGTTTCATTACTAAATCAAGCAAGTCACGACTTTTACTTTAGCATTTACTTTATATAGAAGAGCTCCCTATAAAATACATTAATTTTGTTACAAAAACTAATTTTTAAAAGAACATCCTACTTCAAAAGTGACATTGGATCACTTTCCTCTAAATGCTCTTTTAACCGATAAACTCAATTTTAAAAATCTCAAAAGTCTCCCAAACAAGCCATTAGGCCTAATAATATTTTATGTTTCCTTCTCAAAGGTGTAGCCTATACCTGAGGGGGGGCTCACATGCCCTACACTGGACCTTGGTAAAGGAGATAAATAGGAGGATATGCTTCCAAATGTGCAAGGTGAGAGGCTTAAGTCCTGTTCTCTTTACTGTTTTGAGGTCGTTTTCTATTTTTATTTTCGAAAACGCTAAAATCGCGTTCTCTTTACCATTTTCGAAAACGCATTTTGAAAAGCAAAACAAAAATTTGTACACAAAATGCCAAAATGATGTTTTTGGCGTTTTGTGTGTATTTCGACAAAAAAATATCCAAAACGCGGAAAACACATTTTGAGAATTTTTTTTTAAAAAAGAATTATCTTAATTTGGAACTAAGCTTAATATAAATTTTTTATTTTTTTATTATTTTTTAGAATTATCCTAATTGGGAACTAAACCTAAATAAAGTCTTTTTTTTTTTTTTTTTGGAAAATTTTCCTAACTTGGAACTAAACTTAAATAAAGTTTTATTAAATTCAATATCAACATTAAAAAAAAAAAAAATTAAGTGAGGATTCTTATTGTTATATTTCAAAAAATACCTTGATAAATGGACTCTGGTGATTTTGAAAGAACTTGTATTTTCTGAATTTTAATAGAACAATAGCTTTCTCAAATCTCGAACCTGACCAAACTGTGTTAATATAGACTCTTAATGCTTACATTAGTGTATTGCATGTAACCATGTTTTCAGTGTATTGTGAAAGGAAATTTGAGTTTGAGTCAGTAGTATTCTGCAAGCAAATTAATTAAAAATAGTTTAAGTAGTATTCTGCAAAATTTCAAACAGAACGTATTTTCCAGCTTTTCATTTCCAAAAACAGTTTTCAGAAATAACAAACCAAACGCATTTTCAGCAAATTTGAAAACAAAAATGAATACATGAAATACAAAATATTTTCGAAAATGAAAATATTAAAGAAAATACAAACAGAACGCCACCTAACCTTTTAATTTAGCTTACCAAGGGCTTCATCCATATTACAGGATTCGAACTCTAGCCTCGACAGCTGCAAGTTATGCTAGAGATTTTTCATCTCCCCTTTCACCACATTGAGATCTTCCCTGGGGGCTTCTTGTTTCCTTCTCGTATCTATAAAGTCCAACTTAACCATTTTAATTGAAAATCAATGCTACATGTTTATTTTATTGCAAGTGAACGAATCGAACAAGTAATAAAGTGAATTGTGAGTCTAATAATAGTTTTCATAGAGATTGCAATAAATTATTTTCAATACTTTGATCTTAATTGAAATACGTGAATTCATTATGAGCTTTTGGAAAATAAAATGAAACTATGTAATTACTATGATTGAGATTTAGAAAAATTGCAAATCATTTTAATTGAAAATTGATTTTTTTATACGAAAAGCAGTACTTTGACCTAAAATTCATTTTTATTATTTCTTGTTAGTTTAGGCTTATTGAATTGACAACAATTTCTCAGTAATAAAAATTAATGTTCCTAATTTGTTTAACAATCTCTCTATAGTAGAATTAAATATATTCTTATATTTGATCCACCTATATTTCTATGAAGAGTGCAAACATACAAGAAATAATTAATGGATTCATGAATAACTAAAGATTACATAAATCATGACGGTATATCTCTATCCTCTATCGGACTTAATGGAAATTAATAATTTTCTAATAAGTTTTCAGTCTCTCAATTCTAAAAGCAAGTCACAGCAGTTCATAAAATCACCAATCACACAATTGTCGAATAATGAAAGATAATATTAATTGCTCAAGAAAATCAAGAAATAGTTTGAATGACAATTCAAAACCCTAGAATAATAAGAAAATAATAAAAGTTTCATCTAAACCTAGCACAATTTAGAATTTAGCCAAATATGTTAATGGAAAGAAACAAAATAAATATACTGATTTCTTCACCTGAAAAAAATAAATCCTTGAATTGAATTTTCATTTCAATCTTTGCTGGATGAAATCTTGAATCAATTATTGAAACTCCTCAATGTAGAGTTCATTCATCTATCTATATGCATCTCCAAAAAGTCCAAAATAGGGTAAAAAATGCAGCCCAAAAAGGTATCTTACTTGAAATAATGGGGAACACGGTTTGGTTTGGGCGTATTGTAGCAAAATTTCAGACCAAATCTTTTAAAACTATTTAAGAATTTTCCAAACAAAATCATTTTGTGCGGTTGGAAATTGCGGTTTGCGAACAAATAAATTAGTAGATTCAAATGAGTTCAAAGATGCTTGTTTATCTAAAGTTTTGAGTTAAAATGGACATTTTATGTTATATAATGATAGTATTTTCTAATTTGGCGTCTTTTATATTGTTGCAAAATTAAAGATGTGAACTACAGTGCAAGAGATTGAATCGGGTTCTCACTGCTAAGAAATTGGCTTTGAAATTTAGAGATGATTTGGGACCCTAAAATAATTAGGAATTTGAGTTGAGTTAGTAATTGGTTTTACTGGATAATAACATTTATTGGGCTTGGAATTGAAAACAGACGAAAATAAAGAAGTGTGCTGCATATTTTTAAAACTGGACGTCTGCTTTATTTTTTATGACTTTTTTAATACTTGGCGGGTTGACGGTTTAAAATCGCATTTTGACAATTGAAACATAAACCAAAATATTTAAAATTGTTTGAAATTTTTCCAAACCAAGCCAATATATTTCATACTTGAAACCGAACCAAATCAAATTATTTGTTACAATCTGATGTGAATTGACTATTTATTTGTTCAATGCTAACGACCGCCTAGTACAAATTCAGATGGCCTTTGGGCTTAGCTTTCAACCTTTGTGTGAGTTTTGGACCACCAGGCAACCTCCTGAATTAGAGATGGCAAAAAAATCTGATCCGTCCCGATGATCCGTTGATCCGATCCGAAAAAATCTCGATTCGTGGATAGACAGATCGAAAATTATGTGATCCGCCCCGATCCGTGATCCGAACTTTAAAAAAATTCTTAAAAAAAAATGAAAGAAAGAGCTTAAACAAATTATATAAAAATATAATTACTTAATATAAAAAAAAATTGAAGATAAAGAACCGAAACAAATACCACTGTAAAACTTTTACATAATCATGTACTTTCGTAGTTAACTACAATTAATTAAGGGTTGTACCTATATTAATATATATAATAAGAACTGGAAAAAAAATGAAAAAAGAAAAAGGAAACCCTTGCTAATTAATAATCCCAGATTCCCAACCCAGTTACCCAGGCAACCCTATTTCCCTAATCTAATTAAATCATTTTCATCTTTCAAAAACGCTCCCTTCATTTCTTGAACAGCAACTGTCGTCTTTTGCCATCTTCCTAAATCATCTCTTGAATCTCTTTGTTCTCTTCTCAACTCTCGCTCGGTAATCCGACCGACACGAGCACTCATTTGTTATGAAATTGTCCAGTATGTATTTGCTCAAGCTAAGTGGATCGGGCAATGTTTATGGGCTGATATGCTCATAGGCTGTATTCTTATTTTTCCTTATGTATTGGGATTCAGTTGGGTTAGTTCATATAGCCATTTCTTATGTTAGTGGTAGATTAGTTGGAACATGGTCAGTTAGGCAGTTATATCGTACAGAGTCTGTGCTTATTTATTTCACTATTTTTCATCAATGAAGGGGAGTATTTTGCTTACAAAATTGGATTACAAAGTTGGAGGTTCAGGCCCCTCGAAGTGCCTACATAAATTACATAATTAGTAGCCACCATAACAGTGGTATCAGAGCCCGGATCCTGCACCATGGCTGAGGGTACACGCCAAGCTCTCCTGTCTGATGCCGTATCCATACTCAAGGAAGAAACTGTTAGCTTGCGAGAATAACAAAACAAACAAAAAATAATGCTGGAAGCCGTGTTGCAGCAACTCAACAACCTGGCAACCAGTTACGATCAATTAGCAACTCACAAAAATAGCCAAGAGGGAGGAAATGGAGAAGAAGGGTCATCTCACATAGAGGTCAGTTCATACCTAATCCGTTGTTTGAAGGAAATGTGGGGATACAAGCTAGAGCTCTTAGACTGGATTTCCCAAAATTTGATGGGACGGAACCCATGGATTGGATACTTAAGGCTGAACAATTTTTTGATTATTTCCACACTCCTGATGAGCAAAAATTGAAAATTGCCTTCTTCCATATGGAAGGAAAGGCTTTATCTTGGTTTGTTTGGTTAAAAGATTCGGGTCCTATTGGGAGTTGGGAGGATTTCACTAAAGCCCTCAAGATACGGTTTGGACCATCTACATATGAGGATCCTATAGGAGCTTTCACTAAATTGAGGCAAGTATCCACTATCGAAGAGTACCAAACTGAATTTGAAGCATTATCAAACAAAATTAAGGGGCTCACAGAAGAATTCAGAATTTCTACCTTCATTAGTGGCCTAAAGGATGAATTGAAAATCATGGTAACTATGTTCAAACCCAGTACACTTCCAACTGCCTTTGGTTTGGAAAAATTGCAGGAAGAAGAAGTGATCAGGAGACACATGGGAACCTCAGGTAAACCTTATCACCCAGTCTTAACAAACCCAACTTACAACCCAAAAATCCTTACTCATATTCCCCTACAAAGAATACCTCCCCCACAGCCAAAACCTGAGCCCAGAAACCCCTCCAATGCCATAACCCAAAACAGAAAAATCTCATTTCCCATCAAAAGACTAAACCAAGCCCAAATGCAAGAGAGAATGGAAAAGGGATTATGCTTTAATTGTGATGAGAAGTTCCACTTGGGACACAAATGTAGCAAACCAAAAATTTTTCTATTGGAAGGATTGGAAGAAGTTGTTGAAGAGGAATTTAAGTCAAGTGAGGGAAAGCTAGACCTCATCCAATCTGAGGAACCTACTGAGGAGGGGGAAGAGCGACGGAAACTGTTAGGCATTTCCTTGCACGCCATGGCAGGTTCATTAGCTCCAAAAACTATGAGGATTGAAGGGTTTATTAATAATCAGAAAGTCTTGATCCTTATTGACACAGGAAGTACACATAGTTTTGTGGACCCGTATGTAGCAAAGAGAGCAAAACTATCAGTGGGAGAAAGCTATTTAATAGTCAAGGTAGCTAATGGGGATAGTGTTCCGTGTACAGGTTACTGTCGGGCAATGGTCATTAATTTGCAAAATGCGAAGGTTCTTGCTAATCTCTATGTGTTAACTTTGGGAGGATGTGACATGGTCTTAGGAGTGGACTAGTTAAGAGGTCTGGGATCAATTGTGTGGAATTTTTTAGACTTGACTATGAAATTCAATTTCAAAGGCAGTGCAGTCCAATTTCAAGGAATACAACCTCCAAAAGAGCCCCTAGAAGAGGAGGAACATGCTCCAAAGCTTCATAAAGGATCAGTAAAAGGATTATGGCTGCAATTTATGGGAGGGAAAGAAGACAAAGGCAAGAGAGTGGTGCACCCTACATTTGTCCAACCCTCGAAGCCACAAGGCTTTGCTGAACCACAAGGCTTACCACCTCCTCGAAGCCATGACCATAAAATTGAACTCAAGGAAGGCGCTAAACCTACATTTGTCCAACCCTACAGGTACCCTTATTATCAGAAGGCAGAGATAGAGCGTTTGGTGGCTGAGATGTTGAAGAGTGGAGTCATAAGAGGAAGCCAAAGTCCCTATTCTTCCCCTGTGCTGTTGGTTAGGAAGGCTGATGGGAGTTGGAGGATGTGTGTTGATTATTTGCCCTTAATAAAGACACGGTAAAAGATAAGTATCCTATTCCTAACATTGATGAATTATTGGACGAGTTATATGGTGCTGAAGTTTTTCTAAACTAGATTTGCGTTCCGGTTATCATCAAATCAGAATGCATGAAGATGATGTTCATAAAACCGCCTTTAGGATCCATGAAGGGCACTATGAGTTTTTGGTTATGCCCTTTGGGCTTACCAATGCTCCCTCAACTTTTCAAGGGTTGATGAATGACATTTTTAAGCCTTATTTAAGGAAGTTTGTTTTGGTGTTCTTTGATGATATTCTGATCTATAGTAAGTCAATGGAGGAACATTTACAACACTTAAGTATGGTGCTGGAGATTTTGAAGGCTCATAAGTTGTTTGCTAAAGAAAACAAGTGTGTGTTCAGCAGTTATGAAGTGGAATATTTGGGACACTTGATCTCTAAGGATGGAGTAAAAGCCTACCCCCAGAAGATTTCAGCTATGCAAAATTGGCCACTACCCAAAAACTTGAAGGCTTTAAGAGGTTTTTTGGGACTTACCGGATATTACAGGAAGTTTGTACAAGGATATGGAGTCATTGCAGCCCCACTGACCGTCCTCCTAAAAAAGAACGCATTTGTATGGACAGAAAGAGCACAAACAGCCTTTGATAGGCTGAAACACCACATTTTTCTAAAACTTTTGTAGTAGAGTGTGATGCTTCAGGTGAAGAATTGGGAGCAGTGCTAATGCAAGAAGGTGGTCCTATTGCCTACCTAATCCAAGCATTGAAAGGAAGGAATCTTATGCTATCAACATACGAAAAGGAGTTACTAGCCGTGGTGATGGCCATTAGAAAATGGAGACACTATTTTTTGGGACAACATTTCAAGGTGAGGACTGACCAACAAGCCTTAAAGTATTTACTTGAATAGAGAGTTGGGACCCCTGCTCAACAAAAGTGGATTACAAAGCTACTAGGCTATGACTTCTCTGTGGAATACAAAAGTGGGAAAACCAACAAAGTGGCTGACGCCTTGTCAAGAATTCCCCAGAATGAAATACATGTGCCACAGATTCAAGCAATCAGCATCATACAAACCAAATGGCTAGAGGAGTTGAAGAAGAATTATCCCCAAGATCCCCAGTTGCAGGAGCTTTTCAATAATTATTATCAGGGAATCTTGGACCAAACTCATTACCAAGTCCGAAATAACCTACTCTTTTATAAGGGCAGGCTACATTTGGGAAGCTTGGTACCATTCCAGCATGAGATCCTGCAGCAATTCCATAGCAATCCATTAGGGGGCCATACAGGGGTGTATAAAACATATGCTCAAATAAAAAAGGAGTTTTATTGGCCTGGTATGAGGAGAGATGTACGAGCCTTCATTAGATCTTGTGATATTTTCCAAAGGAACATGATGTAAAGCATTCATCCAGCTGGTCTGCTCCAACCCCTACCAGTACCCACCAACAATTGGCAGGACATCAGCATGGATTTTATTGAGGGGTTGCCTTCTTCGGGAGGACGTACAGTGATCATGGTGGTGATTGATAGATTAAGTAAATATGCTCATTTCATGTCACTCTCACACCCATATACATCAACAATGGTGGCTAGGATCTTTCTGGATAACATTTTTAAACTACATGGGTTTCCTTTAACTATTGTGAGTGACAGGGATCCAATATTCATTAGCCAATTCTGGAAGGAACTATTCAGACTCAGTGGCATAGATCTCCTCCTCAGTTCAGCTAATCATCCACAAACGGGCGGCCAAACTGAGGTGATGAACAAGACACTAGAAGGATACTTAAGGTGCTTCTCAGGTGACAGGCCCCGGGATTGGTCCAGATGGCTATCCTTAGCTGAGTATGCTTACAACACTTCTGAGCACACCTCAACTAAGGTTTCACCTTTTGAAGTTGTCTATGGGAAACCTCCTCCAAAAATGCTGCCCTATGAACCAGGTGCGATGCAAGTTCAGGCAGTAGATGAAGAGCTTAAATATCGAGACTTTATCCATAAATTGGTCCAAGAAAACCTTATAGAAGCACAAGCCAGAATGAAATTGTTTGCGGACCGAAAAAGAACGGAGCGCGAGTTCGAGATAGGTGACAGAGTTTACCTAAGGTTACGACCTTACCGACAAATGTCTGTTGCGGTGAGGCGGAACTTGAAACTATCTCCGAGATACTATGGACCATACACTATAACACAAAAAATAGGGAAGGTGGCTTACAAGCTCAATCTGCCATAGAACTCACAAATCTTTCCCATTTTTCATGTCTCTTGTTTGAAGAAGGCAATCGGAGAACAGACAAAAAATAGGGAAGGTGGCTTACAAGCTCAATCTGAGATGGTGTTAGAACAAAGAATGATCAAAAAGGGATGGAGAGCTGGTGCTGAACTGCTGGTTCAATGGAAAGGTATGGCAAAAGAGGACGCAACTTGGGTGGATCGTGAAGAGCTCCTACAACGATTTCCTACCCTTGAGGACAAGGGCTTCTAAAGAGGGGAGCTATGTTATGAAATTGCCCAGTATGTATTTGCTCAAGCTAAGTGGGTCGGGCAATGTTTATGGGCTAATATGCTCATAGGCTGTATTCTTATTTTTCCTTATGTATTGGGATTCAGTTGGGTTAGTTCATATAGCCATGTCTTATGTTAGTGGTCAGTTAAGTAGATTAGTTGGATCATGGTCAGTTAGGCAGTTATATCGTACAGAGTCTGTACTTATTTATTTCACTGTTTTTCATCAATGAAGGGGAGGATTTTGCTTACAAAATTGGATTACAAAGTTGGAGGTTCAGGCCCCTCGAAGTGCCTACATAAATTACATAATTAGTAGCCACCATAACACATCTCTACTAGCTCCCCTTCACCCATCGCTTGTCGTAGTCCAATAGACGCACCACCAGTGAATGGTCTCAGATCTATACATACACCCATCGCTCGACTAAAACTGCTCAGTCTCAGATCTATACATACACCCACGTATTTCTCTCTATTTATATGTATATGTCACACTTGTAGATTTATGCTCATGTAATTTTGTTCAAAAAGGGTTTAGAATTTTTTGGATTGGTTTTGTGCAGAACTAGTAGGTAAATTTGTTGATAAAACTTGTTTAGTAATTAGGTAGATTTGTTAAATAATCTTGTTGAATTGTGGATGAATCAGTGATTGATGATCTAATCTTATTAGTTCATAGTTGATTGTTGTCATTGTTAAATGTGAACTGTGAATTCTCGCCAATTTCTACTTTCTTCTGGTAACCTAACTCTTAAAGTTCTAACGATTAAGCAGAAATAAGGCAAAGCTGAAAAAAAAATTACACAGATCAGTAGGCGGATCTGGACGTGATCCACCCCGATCAGCTCCGGAACGATCAGCTCCGGAAGTGGCAGATCGCAGGGCAAATCAGATCACCACCGTTATTGTGGGGCGGGTTCGGATCAAGGCGATCTGCCTCGTTGCCAACGGTATCCTGAATTTTACCTTGGGCAATCACTTGGTTTGCGCGATTCGACAGTCTTTCATCAAACGCACATAACATTTTATCTATCATGTGGCAAGAAATGGTCGTCCTAGTATGAGTGACATCCTGTTGTCCAGTTGTATGCCCAAATTAACAAAATTACCCGAAAAGATAAACTTGTCCACTTATACTAAAATATCTTCAATGATTTCATATGGATGTCTTGTTGGTCAATCAGCCAACTACAATGTGAGAATAATGGGTTTGGGTTCTCCTAATCCAAGTTTTCTGTAGATGGAAAGATGCATCAAATTTGAAGTAGTTCCAAGATCACACAAAACGTTATTCAAAGTGAAGTTACCAATAGTGCAAGAGATAGAAAAAATACATGCATCTTTAAGTTTGGGTGGAATTTTAGTTTGCAATATGACACTACACTCTTCTGTCAAAGATATCGTCTCAAATTCATCAAGCTTGCTCTTTTTAATATCATATCCTACAAGAATTTTCGATTGCTTGGGAATTGCCTCATTGCATCTATAAAGGCTGTGTTTAGGTGGAGTTTCTTAAGCACGTCAAGGAACTTCTCAAACTGCTAATCTAATTTGTATTTCTTCAGCCTTTATGGGAAAGACTTTGGAAGTTCATATTGGTTGACATGACTGATACACTTTTTTCGCTTAAATCGAGCTCCTTTCGTTTGTCGTTCAGTTGTATGTTGTTGGACCGCTTCTTACTCCTCCTCTACAGATGCTTCTTTTTACTCAATTGCAGGTGGTCTCTTAATAATGATTTCAGGCAGTTAAACCCATCTTCTTGTAGTTATTGCATTTAACTGCTCCTTGGGATTCACTTCGGTATTGCTTGGAAATGTACTTGGTGCTATGTATGATAAACATGTACCATCTGTCCCACCCAAGTCCTTAGATTTTTAATTGAGGCATGTTGATTTTGAAGTGTTGTTTCTATCTTCTTAATGAATTGATTAGTCATGTCCAAATATGTTTCAGTTTTTTGAGCGACCAAACATATCTTCAAGTGATAATTTTTTCTCTTCTTGATGATACTTAGAACTCTGTCCTTGCATTGTTCTGATTGTCCATCCAAGAGAAATTAGGATGATTATGCCGACTCAGATTATAAGTATTAGTGTATATATTGTTTTGTTGATGTTGTCCTCCTTGGATAAAATATGCTTGCTATGGTGGCTATGTTATGATTGACCCCACATTCTTCACAGTTTAATCTCAAATTATTCTTTGCCTTGGTGGATTGAGACATGATTTTCACCTTATTTACTAAGGAATCTATTTTCGCTGATAATACTGTAAAAGTGTCTACCTCAAAGACTTCTGCAAATTTCCTTTGAGTGGCTCGATCAAATGCCCACATAGTATTTTTATTGGCCATCCTCTCAACAATTCCAAAGCCCCATCAAAACTTTTGGTAGATAAAGAACCATTAGATGAAGAATCTACCATATTTTTGCACTAAGTAGACTATGTAAAAGTATTACACTTAAAGGCCCTTTTTAATTCCATGATGAGGGCATTTTCTTAGAATATTATTGAACGTGTTCTATGCCTCATCAAATAATTTGGAGCCATACTGCTAGAATATGGAGATGTCATGCTTCAACTTTGCAGTCTTGACTAGTGGAAAGAACTTGGTACATAAGTTTTGTGTTAGATCATTTAGGTTGTTATGCATAAAACTGGTTTGGAATCAAACCACTTCAACTTTCTATCACGGAGAGTATGTGGGGACAAAAGAAGTCGGATGACATCTTCTGATATCCTTGATGCTTGAAAGTTTATACATCTCTAAAAATCTAGAGACATGTATGAAGATTTTTATTATCTCTACCATAGAACTGATATCCGTTCTAAAAAAGATGAATGACATTAATATTCAACTAGAAGTTCGGTTGACCAAAAGGAGTGCAGACAATCCCGGATTGGCTTTGAATGATCTGCGGTGTCATGAACTCGCCTACAAGCATGTTCACTTCGTCTTCATCAACTGGGTCATTCAATTGCACCACTGGATTATTATGTGCGTTGTCCATGTCTTGCTATTTTTTAATTTTATTTTATTTTTGTGCTTCTTTTGCTTTTATTTCCCCACAATGGAATGTGTGTTTAATTTTTTTATCAATTGCTATGAGATTACAATGTTTTGAACTTCTCATACAAAGACTTAAGAAGAAACAACAGAAACAGTGAAAGAAAATGAAATAAAATAAAATAAAACAAAATAAAGAAAGTTTGAATTGGTGCTAGATAACTCAAAAAATAAAATAAAATAAAGTACAATCATCGGCAATGACAACGACATCAAAAACTTGTTGCGTGTTTATCATACCGCTACTTGACAAATCGAAAAAGTAATAAAGTAGTTTCCAAATCCAAGTATTGCTCTCACAAATATTGTGATAAAATATTTTCAAGACTATGTTGCTGACCGCAAGTGTACGGATCGCACAATAAGTGAACAATGAGTTCAGATATCGTACCCACATGAATTGTGTAAATTGTATTTTAGATCAAAATCCTTAACCACGATTTGAGAACTTTTGTTGGAAAATTAAACTAAAATGGATGAAAAGTTTGGAGTTAAAACTATGAAAAATGAGCGCGTTAGAATTATGAATTGATTTTAACTCCATCATCCATATTTTGACCAAATTATTTAAATATAATTCATGGGTTTTGAAAATCCGTGTTCCTAAAGTTATTTAAGTCCCTTTTTGAGTGATGCATAAAAACATTTTCCTAAATGTGAATTGACTATATTTCTATGTTAAATCCAACCCAACATTAGAAAGCATTTAGTTTTATGAACACTTTCAAAGATTACACAAAGCATACGAGTATATTTCTATCCTCCATTGAACTTTTTGGAAATTAACGCAAGTCTAATAATTTCCAACTCTTTTGAACATAGAAAATTATCACAATATCATACAACTAGTGATCAATTAATTGCATGATAAGAAAAAACACATATCAACTGCATCAAACTCGTAAATTGCATAAATTAAATGAATAATCAAAACATGGATTCAAAAAGTCAAGACTTCATCACAATTCTAACACTAAGAACTTAGTCTAAAAACATGTTGAAAAATAAAGTACAAGAAAAGTGGTAAGATGTTATCATGTTCATCTTCTTGCTCTTGTATTCTCAATCTTGGTCTCGGCTTTGCATGGATTCTTCGGCACTTTGGCAGCATTTTGGCATGAAAATATGACAAGTGAGATCCCCAAAAATGTGCCTCAATCAAGTCTTTTAAGTCGTGTCGAAACCTAGGTCAAAAGAGGAGAAAAACTAACTGAAAATCGCGAAAAAGCCCAGTTGTGCAGCCCCGTCGAAAAATCATGCGACTGCACTGATATCCTAATTTTGGTACAGTGTAATTTTGATTAGGGAATGCGATCGCACGGTATATTTCGCTGCGACCACATAGTTATGCGGCTGACATGCGATTTTATCTTCCGAATTCCTTTAAGTTGGTCATCATCCTTTTATTGCACAACAAGTCCTCCATCTTCCAATTGATACAATTAAGTCCATGAACTTCTGATTTCTTCCAATTTGATGCTTTCTTCAACTTTTCCTCCATTTTGGGCCTTGATTGACTTCATTAACTCTTCATCTGTACAATTTAGCTCTTTTATTATCCAATTAACTTGTTTTTACTTCAACTCATTTGTTTTCTATATCTTGTACTATTTCTGAAATATAACCAAATAATAACAAAATAAATAGGAAATATTCTCAAACGAATATATAAAATTCTACTTTTAATGATAGAAATAAGTGTATAAAATACAGTTATCAGTCTAGCCTTATCCGAAACATGCAAGTTAAATATGAGTTTTTGGAAAATAAAAATAAACTATGTATATAAAATTGCTATGAATGAAATCAGAACAATTACAAATCGTTTTGTTTGAAAGTTGATTTTTTTATATGAAAAGTTAAAGCTGTACTAAAACCTAAAATCCAATTCTATTATTTCTTATTAATTCTAGGTTATTGAATTGAAAACAATTCCTCGATAATGAAAATCAATGTTCCAAATTTGATTAACCCCTCTCGAGTAGAATTAAATTATGTTTCCTATATTTGATTCGCCTATATTCTATGACAAATACGAACATACAAGAAATCCTTAATTAATTCATAAACAATTAAAAATCACATAAAGCATAGTTGTATATATCCCTTATCGAACTTTATGGCAATTAATATATGCATAACTAATTTTCAGTCTCTCGATTAGGGATAGCAAAATTGCTTGTAAGCTCAAGCCGCTCTGGCTTGGATGGGAAAAAACTTGGGCTTAGCTCGGCTTTCGGCTCGAGCCGATCTTTTTTTTTTTTTAGAGACGAGCTTTGACTCGGCTCGAGCCAAAAAAAGCCCACCCAAAAAACTCGAGCATTGAAATTCAATCAGAAACTCGGCTCGGCTCGTTGTATATATACATTTTCAATAAAAAATTTATGGATTTTATTATAAAAATAAAATAAAATTTAAAAGCTCGAGACTCGGCTCGGCTAGGCCCATCTAGGCTCGGAAAAGCTCGAGCCTTATTTTTTAATACGAGCTTTGGTTTGGCTCGGCTCGGGCCAAAAAAAATTCGACCCCTAAAAGCTCGAGCCTTGATCTTCGGCTTGGCTCATTGACATCCCTAAAAAGCAACTTCAATTCATACAATCATCGATGATACAGTTGTAGAAGAATTAAAAATAATATTAATTGCTCAAAGTAATTTTTAATGACAATCCAAAACCCTAGAATAACAAGAAAATAATGAAAGTTTCATTTAAGCTCTAGCACAATTTATAATTTAGCCTAATATATTAATTGGAAAGAAAAAAGTACACATTGAATTCGACACCCCAAAAAAATATAATCTTAAATTGAGTTTTCATTTCAATCTTTATCATAAGAATCTTGAAGTGAATTCCTTATTTTCTTCCTCTTGAATAAATTATTGGTTCAATGTAGAGTCCATTCATCTTATATACCTTCATAGAGTCCAAAATAGGGTAAAAGATGCTCCTCAAATGATATCCTACTTGAAATGAAATTCTGAAATAGAAAATTCGTCCAAAATATTTGCCTAGACGGCCGCCCAATACAAAATCGGGTGGTCGCCCAAGCTTAGCTTTCAACCTCCGTCTGAGTTTTGAACCACTAGGCCACCACCTGAGTTTTATCTTGGGCGTCACCTGGTTCACACGATTCGACAGTCTTTCTATCTACAACTCCAAACTACGATCTTCTTTCTTGAACTCCCAATACAATTATCTTCCCAATGATATATTATGTACTACATAAAGATCTTTATACTAAGAGTTATATACTAATTATTTTACATACTCTTCAAATAGGTTTCTTATTTTGCTTATTCATGCTTTCGACGCTTAATCTATCACTTCACATCTTCATTTCAACTTTAAAACACCTACTTCCAATGTCTTTTATACGTTCTCTTAATGTCTAAGTCTTGATTGAATATTCAATCTTTCAATGTTTTCAAATTAATCCACATAGTTTACAATCAATCACGGATCAATTCAAAATCCTTCCAATTGCTTCAAGTTGTGTCCAAATCTGTAATAAACATTTCTCTTATTTGGTGAAGATTAAAATTAGATTTAACAGATTTTAATAAAAATAAATTTAATAAAATGTATGATTGAAAAATTGTTAATCACAAAATATATAGTTGAAATTAATTATTAACTTTTGACTTAAATTAAAATCTAAATTTTAATTTCTACCAAAAAAGAGAAAAAAAGAAAAAATTACTACAAACTAAGTAAAAAATCTATAAAATGACAAAACAATTGCTTAATTTTAAAGCACAAATAAGTGTGATGATTGCACTTATCATTCAATAGTATCTTCGAGCCAGTTAAATGGGAAAAGAAACATGGATTACCTGGGTCAGGCTTAGTGTTACAATCCTACCTAGGGGTGAACAAATAAATCGTCAACCCGTTAAATCGAATCAAATTGCAACAAATTGCTTGATTTGGTTCTATTTCAAACTCGAAATGATTTGATTTGGTTTGAAAAAATTTAAAATCACTTTAAACGGTTTGGTTTAGATTTCAATTGTCGAAATTGCGATTTGAAACCACAACCCGTAAAATTTTAAACAAATTATAAAAAAATGAATGCAGGAATAACTTATCAAATTCAGATTGTTATTAAGACCTTTCCATGATTTTGAGTGCTGCTTTGATTTCTTATTCTAGTAGAAATGAGTTATTGAATAACTTTTATCGAAATTTGAACGTGTTCTTAAAAGATTTCTAGCATCTGTCAATTGTAAAAAATGTGAGATTTTTTTTAGGAATAAAGCTATGTGGTAATATATATTTGTTTGATCCCTCCTATAAGCAGTCCAAATATGCGCTAATATATATTTGTTTGATCCCTCCTGTAAGCAGTCCAACCACATTCCCAACTAGAACTATTGAATACTGGAGAAAAGTTAAAATGAGGCATGCGATTTCGATTGAAGAACTTTATAAAAAAAATTAGAAATTCATTATGACACATTTATAGCATACTGAATAGAAGAAATATTCTTACAGTAACATAGCGTGTTTGTCTTTTATTTATGTAAATAGTTCTGAACAAGTAAGTCTTATTTGTAGTCACAATATGCCTAGTAAACTTTTGCTAATGTGAATTGCATCTCGAAAAAAATTTAAGAACACCTTTTAACGTAATCTACGTAATGATCGATAGGTATTTTTTTATTATCCATCACAAAATTGATGTTTATCATTCACTCAATATTGTGTATTGATTACAAAATTTGTGATTTTACTATTGATAAATTAATCATTCATTCATTCTTACATTATCGTACAAGAATGTTGCCTGATTTGAGATCTACTAATTTATTTAATTGAAAATCGCGATTTTAAACCGTATCAAATCGCAGAAAATGACAAGACTTTGTTCAAAAAATGAAATGATTTGAAAAAATTTCAAACCGTTTTAAACGACTTGATTTAAAATTTTGCTACAAACCGTTCAATCCAAACCATTTTCACCCCTAGTCCCACCCAATGTCATTGATGGAACAAATATTACATTATAGTGATTCAAATAAAGGATCATTAAGCAGAGAGAATATTAACACGCACAAAAACTCAAATATATGAAAAATACAATTAGAACATTTCCCATGAGACTGGGGTTTTTTAGTACAGCGCAACAAAGTTGAACTCCAGCCGTATTACTCAACAAATGATTAAAGTTGAATACGATTATCCAAAAAAATATTTTTAGCTTAAAAATTGAAACCATGAACCATTCCAAACTCCAGCATTGCCACGAATACTTTCTTCTTTCCATGGTATCCTGCCAGCAAAAATATGCGCCCAAAAGAATATACTCTTCCTAGAAGTCTTGTTTTTGTCTAATTGAAATGAATTCATGTTTTCGATTACTAGACTGCGAGCTGATCAAGTTGCATCTGCTCGAGCCAAGCTCCTAAAACTGATTGATCAATAGAAGAATCAATTTGAGAACTCGATTTTGAACCCTCACCGGATGGCGCAGCACCAGAAATGGGAGCTGCAAACTTATCCATCATCTCAGGTGGTGATTCTTTGACAAGAGATTGTACCCACGACAGATCAGGCTCCTCTTCCTCGATATTTGGCTCAACGGAGGTTGATCGTTTCACATGAGCAAGATCGGCTCCATTGACAGACCAATCAGCTTTACCGTTGGGGGCTCGCCACTTGGTGGTCCATGAATTCACAGGAGATCCAACAACGGAGGCATGGTTGGGTCCAAGATCCCGAGAACTGAGGCTACGCAGCTGTTGTTGCTGCTGCTCGCGTTGAGCAAGGATTGAATAACTGGCACTCATTGGGGATGAGTGTTCCACACTTGGTGACGACATCCTTGGAGATGAGACACCATACGAAGCCTGCAACAAAGTTTGCTCAACATTTCTAGGTGAAAAAATGTTAGTATTGATTGGTGAAAGCATGTTCTGCTGCTGCTGCTGCTGAAACTGTTGATTGAGATAAACACCAGAAGCCGCTGCCTGATCAGAATATCTAGGTGACGATGAGTTCATCTCCGCAGAAAAAAGCTCTTCAAGATTAGAGGGTGTCAGTGTCTTGGACCGACCAGAACGATTCAAAGTAGCAGAATTAGGAAGCTGCTGGGAAAAACAAGCTAAGTCATTCAAAACAAGTTGCTGAGAATTAAAATCCTGCAACATGTTCAAATCCTCAGGTGGAATGTCTCGAGCACTAAGGGAAGATCTGAGACGACTGGATTGGAAGTTGCTAGCTGGGAGATGAAGGGTCGGGACGTTTGGTTGAGGCCATGCTGCAGATGACCGAGACATTCCATTTGCAGTCGGGGACATGGGCTGGTTGTATGCAGGAGACATGACAGAGTGTGAAGAAGGTGACGCAGGCAGAAGGCTCAATGCTGCAGCCATGTCCATGACACTAGCTGCAGAGGCAGCTGACCTTGGTGAAGGAACGCCAGATCCAGTAGAAACATAGAGTGGTCGAAGCTCCTCAGGGGTGTGTGCAAAGAAACACACTTGTCTGCCACAGCTCGTGCCATCCTTGCACAGTCTTGTCCGATACTGAGCTGGGTGTAGCCAGCACTCAAACACCCCATGAGCATACTCACACATATCCCCTCTCCTACAAGAACCCTTACGAAAATCAGGACAGGGGACACAGCTGTAATGATACTTCCGAGGGTCTCTTCTGCGAGCATTCTCACCAGGGTGAACAAATGGACACTCGGTCCAATCATGAGAGTAGGCCCTCGAACAAGGCCTGACCTTGAATGAAAACATCCGGAACTCATCAGTTGAGAAAATACTATTCTTGATGTCAGGCAGAGATGGATCCACTGGGTATTGCTTTTTCTCCGAAGTACATTTAGCAGGCACATCACTCAACTTAGATTCCATTTGAGAAGATGCTGAATCCAAAGGCGAACCTGGCGACCCACTTTCTGGAGAAGAAGACAGAACTGATGAAGAAGAATTGGAATTAGATACAGATACCCTCAAATTGTACTCGCCTACTGATCCATCAGATATATTGTTCACAAGCAATTCTTCGAGGGCCGCTCTTACGCCCAGAAGTTTCGGAGGAACAACAATCACATCAACTGGGCGTTGGCCGTTGGCATCTTCAATGTTTGGGTCAGCACCAGCCGATAGAAGCAACTTGATGGCATCAAAGACGTGAATAGAGCCACCAGAGGCAGCACAATGGAGTGCAGTACACTTGTCTTTGCCACATATTCTATTCAAGTCAATTTCTGGCAGGGAAACCATCAGTTTCAATACATCAACACTACCATAGGTAGCAGCAACCATCAAGGGGGTTCTTTCCTCAGGTGTGATCTGCTTTGAACCCTTCTTGCGAAGGTACCAAATACCAACCTCGTCCACTGAGGACATATTAAGCTCAATGGATCTCTTCAATGCCTCGACATCATTGTTTGCAGCAAATTCAAGAAGACTAGAAAAAGTATCTCCAGTCTCTACAGTCAAATTACTTGTTTTCTTCACGTTATTTGATTCAGTAGCCATGGTGGATTGGGAACTTTTATTTGATTTCTCTGGGCCACTGCACATACTTAAATCAGCTGCAGTCAATCAAGAACGCCGTCGTTTAGATATATAAAATATTTAACGGACAATAAAATCCCATTAAAACACCATATAATTGAGATTAAGAAGTAAATATTGAAGGTGAATATGTCAAAGGATTCTTCTTCACGAAGAGTCAATAATTACAGCAAGTTGATAGCAAACCACACCATTTAATTCAGGATGCGCTGCAAAACCTTGATTCAATATAAGATCAAAACAAAATTCAAACAACTCGTTCAACCGGAAAAATCTGGTTACAAATATTTTAATTAGTATATATAAGATTTAAATACCAAATCATATCCCAACTTCTCCAAAGAACAACTCTAATCAATATTATATAAGCTAAACAACAACTAAGTAGGATAAAATCTAGGGGATGAATATCAATGTCAAATACAATATATTTTCCAAACAAATAAAAATTCAATAAAAAGAAAGTCATTTTTTTGTAGGACTAACAACCCATGTCTCAAAAAGGATCAAAAAATTAAAAGCAAAGATACTTATGCAAATATATGAACACTAAGAAACATTTGTTTGTCCTATGTTTATATTTATCAAGAATCATAAAAAGAAATACAGATCTAGACAATCAAGATGAAACCATGATGTACTTGCATATATCAGTACATAAATTAATGGAGAAATCTAATTTAACAAGTAAAATAATCATTTCTTCATCTCACTTAATAAGACATTTCAGACTGAAAATTAAAGTAAACCCAAGGGTAGTAAGAAAAGCTTCCTACTTAATAAAACTTACCTACGATCCTAAAAATGCAAGTTTTTCACAAGATCTGTAAATGGTCAGTCCATATTTATCGATCTCCGGTTTGAATATGAAGAGAGAAATAAAAAACAAAATTTGTAGCAAATGGTGTTCCCACTGAAGAAAACTTCATTATACAGATACAGATAACATAAACTACAAGAAAAAGTTCAACTGCCCATACGGAGATATAGGGGACCGTGTGTATATATGTATAGCGAAGAAGAAAGATCGAGAGACAGCGAAAGAAGGGGCTCGTTTTGTGCTGCAGAGAGAGAAAGTGCTGTGTGTATAGAGAGAGAGAGAGAGAGGAACGGTTTTCAAAATTGAAATGAAAATGCACATAAAATGCAAATGCAAATGCAAATGGAAATGGAAATGGAGATGGTGTTGAAATTTACGCAAATGAAAAAGTGAAAGAAAATCGAAGATGTTTGAGAGTGGGGTTGGCAGATAGGAGATAGACCGCGTTTGGATGCCCTTTTTTCTTCACGCTAGCTGCTTATTTCTTTTCGTTAAACAATGCAATTTCATTAAGCCATTTTGATATATTTTTAAGTGATTTTCTGAATTTTTAAAATATATAATTAAGAAATAGGAAGTAATTATGAAGTCATGCATAATATTATTTTATTGAGATGTATAATAGAAAATAAGTGAAAAATTTATTTTAAAAAATCAAAAAACTAATAAGCCTCTGTTTGTTAAAAGTTGTATGTTTAAAAATATGTTTTTTTATATTTTCGAGGTAGAATATGTGGTTGAAAAATAGAGAAAGAAAATGTGTGTGGTTAAAAAGTGATTTAAAAAATTGTGTTATTTAAAAACATAAAAAAACAAATTTTGCCAAACAGAGGCTAAGTTAAATATTCTTTAAACAGGGCTCAAGCTTTAGAGTTTAGAGCTCAAAACCATAAATTATTTTTACATGTTCAAGTCATTTTTGTATCTACACATTTGAGAGATTATACTCACTCATGTATAAATAATTTAAAATGCTTGTAAATACTTCTCAAACATACATTTACTACTCATCAAAGTAAAACAAGTTATAGCAAACATTCTACCTGATTAATGATATTCAATAATTGCTTCTACAAATTTCAATATATTTTCTTCTATTATTTTTAAGTATTCAACGTGTCCAAGACAAGCAAATTTGCACCTAATTTCTTCAATTCGTAAAATATTAAAGTAGCTATGTTGTTTTGATGTTGATAGGGACAAAAACGATTCGGTTGAACCGCTTGTGGAAAATTCTCAAACTAAGTAACTTAAAGCGATATAGAATTTTTTCAAATCAAACTTTTTTTTCAAGTTTGGATCGATTTAAAACCACGAGATTTAGAAAACATATATATATATATATATGTCAAATCATAAAATAAATCATAGAATATTAGTCTAAAATATTATGTTTGTTTGGTTAAAAAAAATTAATAAGTTTTGTTTAAGACACGTAGCAATATTTCATTGAAATTTTTTTATTTTTTTTGGGAAAAGTCAACAATTTTGGTTAATCAAAAATTCTCTTATACCATTTTTTACTTTTAAAAAAAATGAACTGATGAAATATTGACACGTCGATACTTATAAAAAATATTAAAAAACAAATGTTTATAAACGGTAACAAGTACACTTTATCCTTGCAATGCAATAAAGCGATAGAAAATATTTAGTTCTACCCTTACTAGATATTAATTGGCGCAACATCTTCAATTGTCACCATAATTCATTCTTTGTATAAAGATAAGAATAATATGCATTCATTAATTATTATAGTTAAACTATACGAAGCAACTAATTAAGAAATTAACAAAAAGATTAGATACGATTATATATTTTATAGCTATCTCTATTTCATTTAATATTTCTACATTATTCAAATATTGAAGAATTATTATAATTTCCTTGTTACAGTCTTACTATACAACAAATTCTTAGTACAAATCATTGCCGCACTGCCTCAACAATCTCGACACTCAATGAACTCCTAAACAAATCGAGAATTTGATCGCTGAAAAGCAACTTTGGATATTTGAATGACTAAACACGTCTTTGGCAATTTGAGAGATAACTTTGCACTTATGTTCATTCAATTTTCACCAAAATAATACGTCAAGTCTTCAGAACATTCATTTAAGTAATCTATCAAACCATTGTTCTCAGCTTGAGCTTACTACATAAGTCTAGCTTTAGCCTATATTCGGACAAACGTGAGGTGATTGTAATTGATTTATTTGTATTTTCGAGAGAAGATGTATTGTTGAAAATAAAGCGAGAAAATATGTATGATTAAAAAGTGATTTGAGAAATTGTGCCGATTATAAACTGATTTATAATCTAGTTACTGAACAGAGGCTTAAACATTGAGGAAAATGGTTGAAACCCCACAACAGTTTGTGAACAGACTTGAGCATCTGTTTGGTACTCATTATACAAAATTTCATTTTTTTTGAAGACTCGTTTTTAATTACACATTCTATCAATAAAATAATATACACATAAATCCAAAAGAATTCCTATTTTTTAACTACACGTTCTCCAAAAATCTATATTATATATTAAAGCAGAACAGCCGTCAAAAATTTTTCCCGCCCATTTGCACTTTCTATTTTTGGAATTTATTATTTTTTTTTCAATTGAATTTCCGGAATTGGGAAATGAGTTGTTGACAATTAATGAGACATTTAATGTGGGAAAGTGTGTAATGCATTGTAAATTGGCAATTGACTACATGTATTGAATGCTAATAGTTTGTCTATATATATATATATATATATATATATATATATATATATATATATATATATTATTTTAGGGAACTATATTCATACAACACATTTTTTTAAATTTACACCATAGTTTAATTGCAAGATAGATCTTCGGTGTTTGTTTAGTTTTGCTTTTATATCCTTAACTTTTTTTAATCGCATTGTTATTTATAACATTCAATTAATTAATAAATTTTATTTCTAATCGCAATTTCTATTCAAATATTCTGCTAATTTGCATTGAAAGGATGTGCAAATATTTTTTTTAACTTTTGTATTAATTATTTATTTTGATTATTTAAAAATATGAGAGATAAATAAGTGTTTTTCGCCAACAAAACAAATATATTGAACAAAAATCGTCTCAAAAGACAAGATGTGGAAATTAATAAAGAGTTGATGATAAAAAAATTATAAAATTTTTTAATATAACTATTATAATTTGAAGTAATTTTATTGTTTGTAAAATTTTAATAATTATTTTAATATAATATTATTTTTTATGCATTTTGTATACGGGAGAAATTATGTATAAGCATTAAAAATTAACAAGCACTTATCAAAATTCATATTGTTAAATTGCAACTTCCGTACATCATTTTTGTTTTTCAGTCTAAAATACTTTCCAAAAATTGGAATGCATTAATATTCATCATTAATTTCTTTATAAAAAATAAATTTTATAAAGAAATTAATACATTTGGAAAACTACACATTAACTTTGAAAAACAAAAATAGCTTTACTTTTTCGTGCATTATTTGTGCATTAATTAGATTAATATTTTATTAAACTTTAATATTTGTTCTTTTTTGTTTAGTTAAAAATATTAGTGACAAATAAGTTTGTTTACACTTTTTGATAGATTTTTTTTTCCAAAAAGCAGTAATTTTTTTTTAGAAAACGGTGACTATTCATTTTTTTTAATTATTTGAATTAAACTTGCTTGCATCAACGTAAGAGGTACTGATGATAATTAATAATTTATTGAAACTAAAACTAATTATTATGTCATCACATTGATATACATTTGAATGGTATTATGAAAATCATTTTACATAGTGAAATTAATTACTATGTTATGGATGACGTGTTGACTGCATTTGGTCCCTATTTGAGATCCATTATTTGGAATAATGTGATTTGGAATAGTAAATTTTTTGGAGAATGTGTAGTTAAAAATTGGAGAATATTTTTGGACTTATGTGTAGATTATTTTATTGGTATAATGTGTGGTTGAAAATAAATTTTTAAAAAATGAGATTTAAAAATAATAGGTACCAAACAGGGGCTTGATGATGCGTTTAGTGCAATGGGAAATGAAATTGAAATTATTAAGGATGTTCATTTTAATACTTAAAAACGCAACTCCAAACAATGTGCAAATATATGTTATTTTCGATAAAAAATAATATCAATTTTTTATCGAACAACAACTTCATTTTTTTTTTTTTTTTTTTGTGAAAAAATGTGGAAAACTTAATAATCATTTACTACTTAAATATATAAATTGATTTTTATTACTCAAAAAAGCTATTATAATTTGAAGTAGTTTTATTGTATGTAAAATTTTATTAATTATTTTAATATATTATTTTTTTATGCATTTGGTGTACGGGAGAAATCTTATCTTAATCTTGATATATTATTATTATTATTATTATTATTATTATTATTATTATTATTATTATTATTATTATTATTATTATTATTATTATCTATATTATATATTAAACCACAACAGCCGTAAAAAAAATTTCCCGCCCATTGTCACTTATTTTTTTGGAAACCTTATGTTTTTTTGTGTTTTTTCTTTTTTCTTTTTTTTTTCCTGATTTCCGATACAATTGTTTAATATTAATTAGCAACTTGAATATGTATTGGAATAGGTGGAAGACGTGTCATGTCAGTGACTTTGTTGATGTTGAATTGATTAATAAGGTGTGGATGGGAAATGACTTTTCATTTTTCCATTTCATATTAAATGCTCGATGCAATTTTTTGCTGGCCGAACTTAAGTATTAATTAGTATTAATACATTTTTTTGAATAAAACAAATATAAGATTAATTTTAATAATTGTCTAAAAATTATATGATCTAAAATTCTCGGTATAACTTTTTGACCTTCAATGTTATCCGGTTGCCATGTCATGATAATTGTAAGATTTGCGTAAGTATTATTTTAACTTATTGATTTTATATGTAAAACTATAATGTTATTGGTTAAGAATGAATAATATTTTTTTAATAATTCTTAATTTTAATAGTTGTGTAAAGGTTATATGGTACGATTTTTGCTATAATTTTTTTACTCCAACATTGTCGATTGTTATATCATGATAATTGCTAGATTTATGAAATTGTTATTTTGACCACTTGATTTTATAGGTGAAAATATAATTTTATTTGTCAAATGCAAATATTTGTGGGTTAAGATTCAGCACGCTTTTATAATTATTATGATTCTTATTTTTGAATGAAAAATTTAAAGCTTAAATACGAGAGGAGAATGCATAAACCATTAGAAATATATTGATACATTCCACATAATCAATATTGTATCCATAATATTAAATAAAAAACATGATACACCATTAAATAAACTACTAAATTTGGATTTTCTTTGAAGTTGACAATAACTCATAAAAATTATTGAAATTAACAATCATTTTTATTGGTCAAATACAAATATTTGCTCTTAAGATTAAACAAAAGCTTATAATTATTGTGATTGATGTTTCTGAAAGAAATTTAGATAAAATGTTAAATACGTGAGGAAAATGCAAAAATTGTGGTTAAAAGCGAATAATATTCTTTTAATCATTCTTAATTTTAATAGTTGTGTGAAGATTATATGGTATATCATTTTCGTTATAATTTTTTTGTCACCAACATAGCATGTTGTCATATCATGATAATTGCTAAATTTATGTAATTATTATTTTGACTACTTGATTTTATAATTAAAAATATAGTTTTATTGGTTAAATACAAATATTTGTGGGTTTAAGATTAAGCACACATTTATAATTATTGTGATTTATATTTTTGAATCAAAATTGGAAAAACTTAAATACGAGAGGCATAAATCATGAGAAATAATTGATACCTTCCACAATATATTTATATTTGACGAATACTTTAGTATTATTTACTAATGTATTAAGTAAAATACTAAAGTATCCGACAAACATAGCATCCTCAATATCTCACTTATTTTTATTTATGGATTAAAATGGTGTAGTATTGAATTTATAATGCTTATACTAAACTTAAAAGAAAAGTGTTGACATATTTTATTAAAAATCAAATTTGTATTTTCAATTGAAAAATTGCATTCGTACAGGCCTGTACCTGTAGGATTACTTTTTTCAATATACAAAAATTATTCACTAATTTTACAATATATTTTGTAAGATATAATATCCGTGCATCGCACGGGTGATGCACTAGTTTACTATTACAAACCATATTATTTCAAATAGTGGGTCTTTAAAGTGGGTCTAACTTCACGGTTGAGTAGCATCCTTAAGCCTATGTTTATTTAACTTTTTAAAGAGTTTTGGATGAAAATATTTTTTCAAATAATGATTATTTCGAAAATGTATGATTAAAAAGTAAAAAAAATAAATAAATAAATAAAAATTAGATTTGTGCTCGAAATATGTTATTGTTTAATTGTGTGATAGGAATATAAGTTTGATAAGGGGAAAAAAAAATTCTTATAAAAAGGGAGACATACTGTGGCTAAATATAATTGTGACATATCTAACTAAATATTTTTTTTTAATTGGGATTCGTTGAGTTTTATCTATGTTCTAAAATTCGTGCATAAATAGACATCTAGCGTCGCCGCATATACGCGATGCGCTCCTTCATGCCTTGCCCCACACCACATTATGCATTTTCTCGTATGGGTCGTGTATTGACGCACACTAACGAGCTAAGACATAATGCTCCACCTCGCAACTTTGTCATACATTAGCATTTTAGAACCCTAATTTTAATTGAGTTGAATAAAATTGAGTTCCAGTTTGGTTCTAATAAAAATCTGTTTTTAATTTCAAGTCAAAATCAATAATTCATTTAACCACACATTTTATGTGATCCATAATTTTTCAACCATACATCTCATCAATTTTTATAACAATTTATTAAAAATCTGATTTTAAATTATACCAAACGAGGGCTTAAAATAATTTTAACTTCAAATTTATTTTTGTAATTAGTTGGCAGATTGAAACATAAACCAAACAATTTCAAAACGATTTGGTACGCTTCAAAATAAAAACGTTGAAGAATCCACATGAAAATAAACTAACGGTTTCTAAAAAAAAGGATTTTGGTTCGATTTATCCTCTGTTTGGTAAACTGTATTTTTACTTAGCCCAAATTTTAATGAAAAAATAGGGATTATAAATATTGATTTTAAAATAAATAAAAACGTCTGCTTTTTATTCACTTCGCTCCAAATCTTTGTCTGAAGGGAATAAGGGATAAAATATTTTGTCTTAAAAGAAAGTAGAAACCATCCAAACACGACCTAATGGTTGATTTGGTCAAGTCTCGTTTGTGTACAAGTCACGGATTTGAGTGGGATATCAAAATGGGTTAAATTGGGGGCTGGAATCCGCCAATGATGTAGAGAGAGAGAGTGCGTGAAGTTGGAATGCCGACGTCAAATTTGATTAATTATAAATAAAGTAAAAATTACTAAATTCGTAAAAGCATGATGAGGCACGCGAAGTTTAATTTTAGGGTAATTATATTCAAATCACACCTTTTGATATCTACACTATATTTTAATTGAAAGAAAGATCTTCATTGTTTATTTACTTTTGTTTTTGTATCCTTAATTTTTTTAATTGTATTATTATTCATAACATTCAATTATTTAACATATTTTATTTCTAACCACAATTTCTTTTCAAATATTCTACTAATTTACACTGAAAAAACGTGCAAATATTTTGTTTAATTTTTGTATTACTTATTTATGTTGATTATTTAAACGAATGAGAGATAAATAAATATTTTTTATACTCGTAACAAATATTTTGAATGTAATATGTGAAAATTAATACAAAATTGATAATAAAAAAAATATAAAAAAATTAGCAGGATAAATGTAAAAATAAGGAAAAATTAGAAATCTTCATTGTAATTAAAATGTGATGTGGATAACAAAAAAATATGGTGTCAATATATTTACCCTTAACTTTATTCACCCCTTTAAATATAACCATTTACAAAAATGACAAAAAAGAATGTCCTTTTTACAATTCTACCTACCGAGGCCACCTATTCACCACTCCTATCTTTATTACACTTTTATTTACACTTTTTTTGTTCTTTTTTCTTAAATTTTTCAACATCGATTAAAAAAAAAAATGTTTTCGTTGATTTCATATTTATTAGTTGAGAACTTCAATATGCGTACAATATTAATATATAAATTTTTATTATTTTAAAAATAAATATATTTTTTATTTACATTTTGGTGATCTATTAACCTGTAGAAAAAGTTGAAATTTATGCTTAATTTATTTTTCTGATAATTTATGCTTAAATTGAACTGTTTAAAATTGATGTTTAATGATCAAGAAGTCAAGACTTAAAGAGTGAAATTTTGGTGGAAAGAAAATAAATTCTTAAGAATTTATTTTTCTGGGAATTTGGAGTTTATTATATTTGATTCATTTAATTTTCTATGTGGAAATATTAAGGAATTTTTCAAATTTTGTTATTTGATTGACATTATTTTTCATAACAAATAAAACAAAGGTCAGCTATTTTGACAAAAAAAAAAAAAAAAAAAATTATACATTTACACTTGATATTAATAATGTCAAAAAAAAAAAAAAAACAATTTTTACTTATCTTTTGTCTTTTTGTGGGGGTTTGGGGTGAACAAAATTGAACTCCACTATGTGCAGTTGAGAAAATAATTTTATTCTGGAGAATTTATTTTTCTGAAAATTTGGAGTTTATTATATTTGATTGATTTAATTTTCTAAGTGGAAACATTGAGGAGTTTTTCAAATTTTATTATTTGATTGACATTATTTTTCATAACAAATAAAACGAAAGTCAACTATTTTGATAATTTTATTTTTATTTTTATACATTTGTATTTGATAAAAAAAATAAAAAATAAAAAATTTACTTCTCTTTTGTCTATTTGTGGGGGGTTAGGGGTGAACAAAATTGAACACTACTTTGCACAATTGAGAAAATGATTTTATTTTGCTTGGTTTAATAAATTAAAGTCAAATTTAAATAGATTTATTTATTAAAGTCCCAGATATGTGTAATTGAAAAATTATGAATTTCAAATTTTTTTTATATAAATTATTGTTATTTTTGGCTTAATATTAAAATCAAGTTTTAATTAGAATCAAATATAAACTTTACTTTTCTTAAAAAGTTTTGGTTTTTTGCTATTTTAGCCTTCTATTTATTGTGTATTTCCTTTTAAATCCCTCAGATTTTGTAGCCTCTATTTTGTAAAATTTGTTTATAAATTTTGTTTATAGACGAGCAACTGACTACATTTTATTGCACATTTTTTTTTGAAAAGTGAACAATTTTAATTAATCAAAATTTTACCCATCAAATTATTTGGGCACCCCGCCCCGCCCCGCCCCGCCCCGCCCCGCCCCGAATTATATATATAGAAAAGAAAAAAAAATGTAGAGACAATAAATAACTGGGACAGTAAACGAGGCTGAAGAGTTGACCCGCCCCCAAACACGAACTGGCCCCACCCCAGAAATTTTGCGGTGCGCGGAGTAGGTTCGAATTTAAATATTTTTCGCGATCACTAGATTCATAGATACCTTGATAGTTTAAATTATTGCCCTATTTAATATAGATTAAAATCCAATTTTTAGTTGATCTTGACAAATGTTGATGACTTGATAAATATTGATGAGATGTGTGATTCAAAAAATTTGTGATTAAAATTAATTATTGACTTTAAATTGAGATTAAAATCAAATTTTAATCAAAACAAAATAGGGGCTAAGTATTAAAATTTCATGTGTTTACATTTATAGCGCGTTTGATACAAAATATTCAGTCTCGTCTAATATTGTACATGGTATACGCTAAAATAAGGACAAAGCTTTCATCTCAGAATTTGTAATTGGTTGCATTCATTTTAGTGTTGGCAACGGGGCGGATCGGGGTCCCGAAATTTTTTTTGTTCTATCCTGATCCGTCTCGCGATCAATCAAATTTCGGGTCGGGTCGGGGCGGATCGGTGGACCGATCCGTCGAATTATTTTTTTATTTTTTTTAATTTTTTAAAATATATTTTAAATTAAATCTTTTAAAAAAAATTTAGAAAAATTATTTTTTTTATTAAATTTTATTTATTTTGTTGAAACGAGACGTATAGAGGCCAATTCGCCGATTCAACGGATCGAGTTTTTTTGCCATCACTTATTGAAATTCTTTCTTCAAATGAAGAACATGAAAAATGTGTTTTCTTTAAAATGCAAATATTGCAGGTTATTCCCAAAAATTAAAATTTGCTACAAAATTTACATATTAGATTTTTATACATGATAAAAAAATTATATTAAAAAAAATGTTGGATCGCGGATTGGATCAGCCCCGATCCAAATTTCGATCACATAAATTTCGATCCGTCGATCCACGGATTAGATCAAATCGGATCGACGGATCGAATTTTTTTGTCATCTCTAATACATTTCATGCTTTCACACAATTTAGTGACTTCAAATGTGCTACATGTCTCTAGGGGACATTATATTTGTCCTTTGGAGAGAGACTCCATTTAATTGTAAAGTGAAAAAAACATTTAGGGGTCAAAGTCCAACTAAGTATATGTTCGATTCATATTGATAAATTGTTTATAACATTTAAGCTATTTTTTCTTCATATATTTTGAGGGACTCTTAAGTATATACGTACATCTTATATATCCACCAACCATTTTATTTTATTAATATTAAAAGTAACAAAATTTTAATAGGAAAACAATCATGTGAAATAGGATCCAAAAAAATGGATAGCAGCATCACTTTGATATGTTGACACACATAAGCAAGTATTTGTCTTTAATCTCGAAAAAACCATCCATAACACAAAATTGCATTCCATATAGAAAGAAGTTTTTTATTTTTGTTAACATTGATTAATTGTAAAAAAAATAATCCCAATATTACTCTAAAGCTAACTTCTAGTTACAACATGTTTGCCTGAATTTAGTCCCTGTTTGGTGTCCATTATTTCATCAAAACGAATTTGAGAAAAATAATTTAAATAACGAGTGGCAAACATAAACGTAATAATAAGTAAAAATCACTTTAAATTTTATTGGATGTGTTGCATTTTCAGTTACACGAAAAAAAATATTAGTCTTATAGTTACTTTTGAAATTGATGATAGATTTATTCTAATTTTCCATTTAAAAAATTCTTTTTTCAAAACGTACTCTGTAAGTTAATTTTTTAAGCTTAGCCATAATGCCACTTTTATTATTTCTATGTATTTTTAGTGATTAAATGAAAGTGAGATGCAATTTTTTTAATAGAATATGGGAATAAGTTCAAATTGAATATGTTCTTGATGCTCTAGCGTTATCAAGATAATGAAGGCACACTATGGAATTTTCCTAAGTTGAAGAGTAGGCATATGAGAATAAATAAAAAATGTGGGGCTCAATTTGTTGCTGTTACATCATTGAAATACACGGTATAAATGATGGAAATTTGGTAGAAGAAAAAGGTTAAATTCTATACATAAAAAGTATAATATCCCAAAATAAATAAATAGATAAATTTACTAGAAAAAAATATTTGTTTTTTTTTCTTTTACCAATAAAGGAGAACAAACAATGACCCAAAAAATGAAAGGAGACGTAACAGTGATGAATTTATCAGAATAATCACAAAAGCATTGAATATATGGAGTATATCATATTACTACACATAAAAATGAGCAGGTTCCAAGTTTACTGTTCAAAAAATTCATCCATGTGAAACGACGTTGTTTATTTGTTGGTCCATGTAAAACGACGTCGTTTTGGTGCATAGATTCCCATTTTGACGTTGTTTTATTCGCCGTCGCCATTGGTTTTTGTTTATTGGTGTACATAAGTTGAATCCGTCAGATTATTCGTTGGCTGTGTGTACTTTGTCGACGACGTATTGTTACCAAAGCTTGCATCTTTTTTTTTTTTTTTCTTTTTTTTCATTTTTGTGTTTTGTATACATGGTTCCCTTGTTTAGTTGATTTTTTTGGTTTTCCTTTATCCCTATTTAGATTTTTCGTCTGCTCTCTCCGTCGTTCATCTTTGTTCATGTTCAGTATTCATTGTTGTACAAACATTTTGAAATGCCCAGAAACAAAATGAATCAGACAGGTCTAAACCTAGAAAACATAAAACTTAAAGAACTTGCAGAAAATTAAAAGATCAACACAAGAGTTTTTCGGTTGAAGCCCCAAAGGTTTATAAACCTACTCCCCTATTGATCATCTACTGTAAGTGGACAATCATTGATCATCTACTGTAAGTGGACAATCACTCGATATTGCACTATAAGGGCCAATAATGGCAAGCAAGAGTTTTAGTTTTCATTCATTTTCACACGTGTAAGTAAAATTATTCTATCTTTAATTATTTTTCTCACATAATCATGTCTTAGACTCATATATCTAGACTTCTCATTATACATTTCATTGTATGTTTTAGCTAAAGTAGCTTAATTATCACACAAGAATGGTATTGAAGATTTATTCTTTGTTCCCAAAATAATTTCACATTAAATCCCAAGTCATTCATCTTCTTTTCTAGCTTCAGCTAATGCTACTAATTCAGGTTTCATAGTTGAGTGTGTAATAAATGTTTGTTTCTTGAATTTTCAAGAAATTATACTTTCTCCAAGAGTAAATACCTAACTTGAGGCGGATTTATTCTCACATGCACTTGATGTTCCACTAACATCAGTGAATCCTTCTAGAATTTCCAAAAATTTAGAATATTGAAGACTTATGTGCTTAGTCTTCAAATAGCCAAGAACCCTACCAATAGCCTTTCAATGTTCTTCACTTGGATTGCTAGTAAACATACTAAGTTTACTAATTGCAGATGCTACTAATTGCAAATGTTATGTCAGTTCTTGTACAATGCATTGCATATACAAGACTTTCAATAGCACTTGCATATTTAAGTTGTGTTATTGTTCTTCCCTCATTTTTAACAAATTTTAAACTTGCATCAAACGGATTATTTGCCTCTTTTATGTTCAAGTGTTTGAATATATCAATCATATTCTCGATATAATGTGATTGATTTAATGCATAACCATCACTCGTTTCAGTAACCTTGATACCAAAAATTGTATCCACTGTTGACCTATGGTTAACATTACCTTATTGTTTTGATCATAACAAACAATATTATATTGTGTTATTAATAAGTGTGCTTCAAGTGTTTCATGTAATGATAATCTTCAAAGTATTCAAAGTACAAATCATCTCTCGAAGATAAAAGATCAAAAATACAAGATGTGATGTTCAAGACATGAAGCATGATAGTATGAAGATCGAAGAATGAAGCTTACAAAGATATTGAGCATTTACAAATCGCATCTCAATATATGTAAGGTTAATGCATCAATAGTTGACAATGCACTTCATAAGCTCAAGTAACATTTTCAGAGTCATTAAAATATCATTTTCAAAATCAACTTTGATCAAAATATTTTGAAAAATCATATTTTTGAAATGCTGTCAAGTGAGGTCGACCGCATGTAGCTTTGAGGTCTACCGCAAGAAAATATAGGTCGACCGCATTGTTCTATTTTGAACTCCAACGGCTATTTTCTCATAACGGCTATACCGAGGTCGACCGCATAGCTGAAGAGGTCGACCGCAAGAGTCAGTATGTGTGTAATTTGCTCTAGAAATAACTCTCTCTCTCTTGCATTCATTCTCACCAATTTACAAGAACATTTAAGAGAGAAATTGATTGAGAAAATTATTGAGCTTACTTTTTTTAACATTCTATTTCATTTATTGTAAAGAATTTCTTGATTAATCAAAAACTTTTCATATCTTTATCAAGAATTCTATTTTGAGGAAAACTCATTACTCTTACTTTATTATTGATCATTGATTGAGTTCTTCATCACCAAACACTTATTGAAGTGTATATCTCTCTTCATACTTAACTAAGTATTATTTGATAAGAGAGATCATTGGTTGAAAAACTTTGATACAAGGCAATCTATTTCATATCATTCATCAAAATTTTCATAAACACTTGAGCTTTAAACATTTTCTATGTATTGAAGTGTTATCCTAAAATCTCGAAATACTTGACTTAATTATATCATTTGTTAAGAGAGTTTATTCAAATTGTAGAATTCTTATGTTTATTTTGGTGGTTTCGAGATCCTTGTGAAAACTCGATTGTAAATGATAGGTGCTCCTTATTGTAAAACCACATAAGGATGAGTACTCCTTGTTATAAGTCACTTAAGGATTCGATACTCCTTATTGTAAGTTATCAATATATTGGATTTGTCCTTACTCGTGACGGGGAGCTTGGTAACGGAGGACATAGATCATGTTGGTTGATTGAACCTCCTTAAATCATTGTCTGCACTCTCTTTTCCCTTTTTACTTACTTCCATTACACTTGTATTTATTTCATTATTTCATATTGTGCCATATCTTTATTTAGTAGTATTTAGTAAATTTTCTAAGTTCATTTATTTCTATCTCATTACCTTGATAAGTTTGGTGCTCCTAATTAATTATTTTCCATAATTGATTAATTGTCTCAAACTTAATAGTATTTATCGAAAAAGTTTTGTAGAACCAATTGGCCCCCCTATTGGTTAGTTTATCTTGCGTTATCATCCACTTGTCCAAGATCCTTAATTTTAAACATGGAAGATAGAACCCCTTTGTTTCTTTTATACATTATATTTGAATACTTATAATCATGTCATCTAAGTATAAAAAATAAGCACAATCTGATTATTACTTACTTTTTTTTTTTTTTGAAAGTTAATTATCACTTACTTTTGGATACAAACATTTATCAACATGTTATGTTTAAATCTAAAAGACATGATGCTAAGTCAAACTTTTCATGTCATTTATTTGGCACTTGTTTTAATCCATATAAGGATTTCACCAACTATCATACTTTATGCTCATTATCGAGGAGTACAAAACATTCTGGTTGTTCAATGTAAACCTCCTCATCGAGATCCTCGTTTAAGAATGTTCTTTTAACATCCATTGATATATATCTAAATTTTGAATGAAAGCTAACGTAATTAAGATTCTTATTGAAGTTATTCTTGCAACTGGTACATACGTGTCAAAATAATCTCATTTTTTTAATTTTTTTTCTTTTTTAAAACTTGTTTTTAATTATACATTGTCTAAATAAAAGAATTTTACATATTAACTTAAAATTTGTTGAAAACTTTGTTGTCAATGATGTTGTTCAAATATTTTTTGTTAATAAAAGAAGGAATTCAAGAAAAGGATTGAGGAATATTTTGGATCTACATTACCGTAAAATCAAGTAAAAAAGAGGGTTGGCTCACACTAAATCAGATTGCATAAAATACAACCACTATTGGAAAAAAAATCCCAAAATTCAACTGGGCAGTTTCCTGGCTACCCCCAGCCCTGGGGGGAGCGGGGGCATTATTATTGTTTAACTAGGCGGCCACCTATTTCAAAAATTTGACTGTTGTATTTTGAACTTTGGTGCCTTTTTGATGCTTTTTGGCACTTTTTCACTTTGTTTTTAAACTTATGGGACTTGAAAATCTATAAATAGAGATGTTGTTGAAGATAAAAATACATTCAAAATTATATCATTATTGATCCAAAATCAATATTCAAACTTAGATTTTCATTAGTTTGTTGTTCCTCTTCTGGGTGTTCATTGAGCTTTTTGAATAATCCGTTAAAATCATTTACATTATATTCCCTAAGCATCTAGATTGAGAGAGCAAATTTACTTTTAGAATAGAGATTTCAAATCATGTTCGAGCATTTTCTTTGTTTCCAAGTTTTGGTGCCTTCGTTTATTTTCAGATTTCAAGTGTGGTGTTCGATTCAAGTATTGATGTCAGGCACGAATCCAGAAATATTTTCATGGGGGGCTGAAACTGAACTTGGAGGGGGGGGGGGGGTTGTAGGGGGACAAGCTCCCCTACTGGGGCTCAATTTTTTTTTTTTTTTTTTTTTTGAGTATATTACTTTTGTATGAAATTTATATAGTAGAAAGACCTGTCAAAGTAATATATGCTATAAAAAACTCACCAAGACACTAATAAAGTTATATTTGAACTCATCTAATGAAGAACAAAATTTATTTCAATTAGCAAATAAAAAACTGCAATATTGTAGCAATGGTTACAGTTTCATCATCATCACACCAATTTTATTTTGTTTGCCTCAAATTTACAAGTTGCCATGTCCGGTGATAGTAGAGAGGCTAAAGCAGAATTTAAGTTGGTAATTAATAATAAACTAGATACCTGTTGCACAAGCCTCTTTTTAGATTGACTGAATTTAATACCTTAACATAAGTACATAACAGAATTAAAAAGAAAAAGATTCAATTTTTAATCTATAGAATGTATTTGGGCTGCCAAGTGATATCAGATTGCACTCATCAAATACCGGACTAATCTGTTAAAAAACAAAATTTCTTTATAATTAATGGATCTGGGCCTGACTACAGCCCAGTCCAGCCCCCCCTCAAAACCGTCCATGATTGATGTGCATTGATTCGTGGTTGTTCATTTAATATGTAACAATTTTGTCTGCAATTCTCGTGAAAAATATTTCAACAATCTAAAATTACATTTCACTTGTGGAGTCTAAATTATGTGCTTTGATTTTATGCACGTAAAAGTCAAAGTTCATAACTTATATGAGGCGCATGTAATGTCAATAATGCCGTCAATGGAGACTGCATTGTGCTCCAGTCGGAAAATGATGCACTAAGGGTTAATAAAAAACTCAGATAAGTTTCCTTGATTATATTCATCAATGTGGATTTGATAATCTGTTTGCTTTCAATTCAAAAAGTGATGAATGATATTAATTATTAATGTGATTGTTGTAAAACTATTATGAAAACAATAGAGAATATAGAGAGAGATAGGAGAGAATTCTTCTCTTATTGAATTCATATTAATGAATGAAATAAGGCTCCTATTTATAGGAGTGAACAATAACACAATCGTAATATGTAAAGTTTACAGGGGTATAATGGTAATTGGTCATTCACATATTTTATATTATTTATAACACTCCCCCTTGAATGACCTATTCCACAATTGCATGCCTCGTTAAAACCTTGCTAAGAAAACCCAGTGGGATAAAACTTGAGGGAAGGAAAAAGAGTACAGAAGCTCCCCCTGATGTTGGCCATGGTGAATCATTGAGTCTAACTTTCGAGTAGAACAAATCATGTACTGAATCTTGAAGTTCTGAAGTGCTGCCTCATTAAAACCTTGTGAGTAAAATCCAGTGGGACAAAATCTGAACCAAGGAAAAAGAGTACAGCCGATGCCTTGTTAAAACCTTGTTAGAAAAACCTAGTAGGACAAAACCTGGATGAAGGAAAAAGAGTACAACATGTTTCTCCTCCTGAAATGTGCAATTAAGGATTCATGAACTTCTCGAACATTGATATCATCTTTCGTTTGGAATATAAAAATCTTCTTGTATAGCATTCTTCATAAGATGTCTATGATTTTCTTCATTTGTTGATATCATTCCAGTATAACAATGTGTTGCTGAATTATAGCTTGTCGATAGTTATGATAATGCCTCAAAAACTTTGCTAGGAAAATCCTATGGGACAAAACCTCAGCGAAAGGAAAAAGAGTACATTATTCTCATTAATTTTCATCAATACGCTTCAACTGTTGCCTCATTAAAAACCTTGCTGGGAAAACCCTGTGGGACAAAACCTCAGCTAAGGGAAAAAGAGTGCAACGCGTATTTATTCCTTTCATGGAATATTACAAGTATATTGGTGCAATCACGAATCTTTTCATCATATAATTTATGATGAGCTTTATAGAAATCGTTCATAGCTCATGATGTCATAAGATGCTATATTAAGCAATGTTGTACTAATTTATCGATTGCATCTTTCACTTATGGTGAATAATCAAATTTAGAATTCACTTCTGGTGAATAATTAAACATATTCATTTTCATATTCACTTCTAGTGAATAATCAATTTCCCAGATATCATAAATAGTACACTCCAATTTCACTTCAACATATTATATTATGGAGTCATTTGTATCATCCTATAGTGATACTAATCTGGGTATATTGAATCTTTCATTGATTATATATGTATGTTCTTGCATCTCATAAACCACAATTTCTGATTTGTATAATCAAACATTAAAATATATATTAATTTCGACATATAATCTACAATCATTTTACTTGAAATCCCAACGTACCGCGATCAACTGGTACATCAAAGAATACTCTCAAAGTACCGAGATGAGAATCATACATTTTGATCTCACTCATTGGTATATCAAAGAGCTCAAGCTAGTGATTTAGACTATAGTCTATCCACCATATGTCATGCCAGTTCTATGAAAAATTTCATGCGCAACGAGTCTTCTTTTACGACTGTGTAATATTTTTCATTTGTACATATAATTACTGACTTTACACATTTAAGCATTTGGACTTCAGGTCCTTGAACAATAATCCCTACATTGGGGTTTTATACTTGGCCAAAGTATTATAATTTCATCAACGTCATTTTCATAAGAGGGTTGTTTATGTATGCAGTCGACTTATTTATCGATTCCATTTCATCTCAATATAACATATAGAGATCTCTTTATATGTTCTATCATCAGATACCTGAGTCTCTTACATTTAATTATGTCCATTTTACTCACCATGAGTATTTAGCCTCAAAGGGATCATCTCAATCATTCAAGAGATATTTATTTTTGGAATCGATAGTCATTATGCTTCAGGCATAATTACGCTTCAGGCGTGTTTTCCCCATAATGTTCACAAATATTATATTATATCAATCAGCTAAAATGCCATAACACATGTCATCCTTTTAGGGATATAATCTCAATCATATATCTAAGTGCGCTTTGGTGGATTGTATATATATCGCACTTTTACAAATCATAAAGCTTCACAAGCAAATCTTTATTCCATAGTATTGACATGTTTGTATGTAAAATATTGCTGCATGAGAAATATTTATATTCAAATTGTTCTCATAGCACATAAGTTGAGGCTTTTAATCTACTAAATCATTAGCAATATAATATTCTATTATCTCAACTAATTCGTAAAATCATTAATGACTTTAATATATATTAATGCTAGCATTTATCACTTTGCTCGTAATATCATTACTTGAGCAAATAATCAGTCATTCATTTTCTTAGTGAGATAATTAATTTGCTTTTGAGAACAAGCAGTAATGATAACTTGTTAACCTGAAAAATCTTCTGGTTTTTTAATGAATGCTATTTTGCATTCTCAATAAATCTAATTTTTGAAATTGGAATCTAACCAATCATTATAGAACTTCTGGTTCAGCAAGATATTTCACTTGTACATATGTATGAACTTCTAGTTCAATATAGTATTCATTTCATCAGTTCGTATTTCTGTATAGTACAAATCAGTATACCTTTATTAGTGTACCGAAAAATCAGGTACAATATCCAAGAAAATATCTCATGTTCTCAATATTGTCGCCAAATCTTCCCTTATATCGAAAAAGGTAATGACGCATTATCTCATTGTTCCCACCTTTTCAATAATTTATTCCATTATTTCTTGATGAAATCAATATCACGCGGAGCGCTCCTTTACGCGTTTAAATAATGCATTTAAATCAGTGTTCTAAAAAGCGTGAAGCGTGATGAAGCGGGGAGCCCGAGTGTCAAGCTTTTCAAGCTTAAGCGGGAATATGCGTTAAAAAGCGTTTTTCAATTCCTATATACAAAATTTAGATTTTACACATATTTTAACCCCTAAAAAAAAAAAATTGAAAAAAAAAATAAAAAAAATTCATAAGCGCGCTTGGCTCGCTTCGGGTCACGCTTCTCACGCTTTCTCGCGCTTCGCCGCGCTTACTCGCGCATAACGCGCGGTTTTTTCACGCTTTTTAGATAAAAAATTTTCAGACGCTTTTTCCACGCTTTTCGCTGTTTTGACGCGGTTGAGTCGCGCTTCGCACCTAGGCGCGCGTTGTGCGCGCACAACGCGCGCGTTTTAGAACACTGATTTAAATAGATCACTTTGGGAGAAGATCAGATCCATCAAAATGGATGTTATATTATTAAATATTCGCAAATACTATTCTAATCTTCCGATAAATGTTTTGAAAAAGATTTACCGAGTTCGACTTGAAAGATTGAGGCTGCTTATGCATCAAGGTATCCCAGAAGATGTTCGTTGGTTGATCGAAGCAAAAGTTCGACTAGCTGGTGAATTACCAGATTCATTTTCTAACCACAAGCCTGGCTTAGGTAAGAGTACTTTTGCAAAGAAGCGAAGAGCAAAAAGATTAAATAGTTGCTACAAATGTGCTCGATGGACATGTGATACCCGTTGTAAGTCAGTAGGATATTCATCCATAAATCGAGATGATAAGATAGACTTCATTAAGGGTGGATTGAGTAAGTAGTCATTGGATGATATCCGATTGACTCTCGAGACGCACCCCTAGTGGGTATATGCAGCGTGAGCTACTATCTTTATGGGCTAAATTCATCAGCGATAAAGAGCGTTATAGTCTCAAAATTATAATAGCAAAAGATCCTGTTTGCTAAGCTATTATAAACAATGATGTTTTGGCTATTCAGCATTGATACAAGGTAAATTAGTATATTGTGTGTATATATTTGCACATATATTTATAAAATATTTTCATGCTTTATTTCTCGAGCATTGATAAAGTATATTGAAAAATCACCGAAAGGTAAGCTTTATCAAAAGTAGTGTAATTTAGTCAGAAGTAGGTTTTCACTTTTTCAAAAGACGAGCAATAAATAGTGAAGTTTTTCAAGTTTAAAAAGTCAATGATTTTCACAGTTTCATGCATCCCAAAATATCATTTTCTCATAAGTTTTTCCTTCCTTATAGTCTCAAAGATGGAAGGACCAAAATTTCGACAGATCAAAACTATCTGTGTATTTTATGGATCAAAAGTAGGGAAATGTTTTGGGTATCTAGAAGCAGCAGTGGATCTTGGAAAGAAATCGGGGGAGAAAGGTATCACTCTCGTGTATGGGGGTGGTAGCAGTGGTTTGATAGGTTGTGTTTCCCAATCTGCTCTCACAGAGCGAGTAAAAGTGATCGGTGTTATACCTGTTCCTTTGGTAGATATTGCAGGCAAAACACGAGGGCATGAAGTACAAACCTTATCTATCCATGAACGCATCACTTGCATGCTATATGGTTCTGATGCCTTTATAGCCCTGCCCGAAGGTTTTGGTACATTAGAAGAAATCTTTAATATTACCTCATAGGCTCAACTGGATCTCCATACTAAGCCTATTGGGCTTTTAAATATTAACAATTTCTTTGATGGTTTGTTAACATTTCTTGATTATGCTGTGGAATAGGGATTCATATCTCCATTTGCTAGAAGGATCCTTATTTCTGCTTCTACTATCGATGAACTACTAGATAAGCAGCAGTCATATATCCCCATACAAGATCCAGCAGGAGTTAAGATAGATTGGTCGTAAGGAAGGGGTACCAAGCGAAAATGGAGTCTGGTTAATGTAAACTTCACTTTGTGAACCCTAGAATAGGTGGTGGTAGAGTACAGAGTATTCTCACTCTTGATACACACAAAAAAGATTAGGGGTGGTAGAGTATGGAGTATTATTACACCTGATACACACCTCTCCTTTTGTATTTTGCATGTATGACTAGTTTATACTTCTTCAGGAGCAATAATAATAATATCATTTCAGTATGATAATCTTTACTTCTTCTGGAGTACATAAGCCCCTGTTCTCTTTGCTGTTTTGAGGTCGTTTTCTGTTTTTATTTTCGAAAACGCTAAAAACGCGTTCTCTTTACCATTTTCGAAAACGCATTTTGGAAAACAAAAAAAAAAAAAATTTGTACACAAAACGGAAAACACCCGAAACATCGTTTTGGGCGTTTTGTGTGTATTTCGACAAAAAATGTCCAAAACGCGTTTTGGAAATTATTTTTTTTTTTTATATAGAATTATCTTAACTTAGAACTGAGCTTAATATAAAGTTTTTATTTTTTTATTATTTTTTTTAGAATTATCCTAACTTGGAACTAAGCCTAAATAAAGAATTTTTTTTTTTTTTGAGAATTATCCTAACTTGGAATTTAGTTTAAATAAAGTTTTATTGAATTCAATATCAACATTACAAAAAAAAATTAAATGAGAATTCTTGTTATTATATTTCAAAAAATGTAATGATAAATGGACTCTGATAGTTTTGAAAGAACTTGCATTTTCTGGATTTTAATAGAAATAGAGTTTTCTCAAGTCCCGAACCTGACCAAACTGTGTTAATATAGACTCTTAATGCTAACATTAGTGTGTTGCATGTAACCATATTTTTAGTGTATTGTGAAAGGAAATTTGAGTTGGAGTTAGTAGTATTGTGCAAGCAAATTAATTAAAAATAGTTTAAATAGTGTTCTGCAAAATTTCAAACAGAACGTGTTTTCCAGCTTTTCATTTTCAAAAACAGTTTTCAGAAATGACAAACTAAACGCGTTTTCAGCAAATTTAAAAACAAAAATGAAAACACAAAATACAAAACATTTTCGAAAATGAAAATACAAAATAAAATACAAACAGAACGCCACCTAAGTGTTTGTGCAAGAATTTTGATCAAAACTGCTTATCATAATCATATAACATTTATCTCATAATATTGATGAGATTATTTTCACATTAGCCATATACATGCTATCATGTGATATTATCTTATCATACATCAACATTTCTTTGTTGAATAATTTATTTTCATCCACCCTTTCAACTACAGATATTGGTAACTTCTGGTACCAAATGATAAAATATTTTCATTAAGATCCAACAATCTTTTTGGTAATGGTAACTTCTGGTACCATTTGTTGAAATATCAAATAATAACAATATTATCAATTTTATATGAGTAGAGATATTTAAAATCAGTAGAACCAACCATATAGGTGATAACAATATAAAGTAATAATTATATTTCATAAATGAGCAAGTCATATCTCTAAATCCAGTCAACGTATTCATAATAGTCCAGGTCGTTACAATAATGAGTTATACTCAACACAACTATTATGTTACTTTTAAATCTTTTAATTTATCATATTGATCACATAGTAGTGTTAAATAATTTAGAATATACATTCTATTAACACTTATCATCAGATCATTAATAATGATTAATCAAATTCGTTAAATCACGATTAATATGCTTTAACGTATCATCAAGGGCAAAATCGTCCATATTTTAATATATTAGTCATATGAGTAAATCGAAACCGTCAATAAGCATGAAATTTAATTTAGAACAAACTTACATTTGGTCCGAAGTTCATCTCGCCGGAATCTGCTCACGCGCTACCCCACGCGCCGTTGTCAGCCGCCTCGCACCGGTGGTCGAAAAAATCAACCCATTACCAGAACGTGCGCATCAACTTCCTAAACATGCCCGTGGTCTCCGTTTCTCCAAAAGACCAACCATTTGGCCGAAATCAGCATTTTTCAGTCCGCCAGCCTCTTCTTCTCCGGCCAATATCTTCCGTTTTAATCGTTGGATCGGCGCCAGATTTCAGTCGAGTCTTCTCCTAGAAAAGCTCATTAATATGCCACTGGCCGATCGTTGATCGGAGTTCAGAATCGTCTGGGATAAGGGTTTCAATTTCCGGTCAGATTTTGGTTTTTGCACAGTTTTTCAGCTTTTCTTCTCCGGTCGATATCTTCTGTTTCAGCCGTCGGATCATCCCCATATTTCAGGAGAGTCTTCTCGTTGACAAGCCCGTTCTGATGGCTGTGGCCGATCTTCGATCGAATATCTGGATCGGCCGGAATCTTTCTTTTTCATTTCGACCATAAATTTTAAAATTGGGTAAGTTTTCAGATTTACAATATATGAGTTATTTTCTAAAGCCAAAAGTGTTTGGTTTGAGGAAAGGAAACATTGATTAGTAATAATCAGGTTTCTGATACAGAGGTTCATCATTTAGATGCAACTGTAGAGCATACTCCCGTTATATTACTCAATTGGCTAGAAACTCGTGCTGATAACCCGTTGTAAAACTATTATGAAAACAATAGAGAATATAGAGAGAGATAGGAGAGAATTCTTCTCTTATTGAATTCATATGAATGAATGAAATAAGGCTCTTATTTATAGGAGTGAACAATGACACAATCGTAATATGTAAAGTTTACAGGGGTATAATGGTAATTGATCATTCACATATTTTATATTATTTATAACAGTGATAATGATAAAAGTCGAATATGAAGTTTTCAAGTCAAGGCACTCATGCCCACGGGTGGACCTATTCAACCACACTCATTGAACCAAGCCCAAACGCATTTTTGGCCCATTTTAAATGATTTCAATTTTCAGTTTTTTCTTTTCCCGGTTTGAACCCATTTTAAATTCCTCATTCCTTTCAGTTACAGCCCCACTTTCATTCCCTTATTTCAAGATTTTCTCAACCTCTACTCTGTCTCTTGCGAGTCCCTAGTCTGATCGTCCCAACAGTACTCACCACTAGTCCACTGACTCATCGAGTACTGACCACCATCCATCGTCTATGCAACACAACCACCAGTCCACCACCACGCTCCACGCTAGGTGTAACGCTCCAAACCCGCATGGGTTAAAACGTCACAATTACATTTAAATCATAGACCGTAAGCTTAGAAATCAATTAATAAACTAATGAATTTATTTTGTGGAAAACATTTACTGTGAGAATTTAGTAATTTTTTTTTTATTTTTAAAGTCTATAAGTTTTGGCCTAATTTCAAAAATATATCAAATTGTCAATGCATTTTCTTACATGAAAGTAATTATAGCCTAAGTGGTAAAATGTTCAGTATTTAACCTTAAGGTGTAAGGTTCAAACCTATAAGTCCTTGTTTTAAAAGCAAACATCTTTTTTTTTTTGAATTGTATGAACAGTACCATAATGCACGGCAATGTTCACGTGCGTTTGAATTGCTGTGCCTTCATGTAAAGAAAAGAAATGACAAATCCTATTCTCTTTTGTTTACAAGCATTGATGAAAAAAAATTCATTTGACATAGTAAACCACTTTATTTTTCAATGAAATTTTAACTATATATAAAAGACTCACTAACATACAACATATCCAAAAATCGGCTTCCATTGACGAGATGCATAGTACTGAAACAATTTTCAAAACACCATTTCGACTTCAATGAAAAACTAAACTGTGCAGCTATACTTAAAGTGACATAATAATTCCTACAGACCTTGGAATGCCTTGATTCCAAGTTTATATGATAACTAACTCATTAAGTTATCAAACCCAATTGGTTTCATAAAAAAAAAAAAAACCAAGTAATAAATAAGATATGAAGTTTTGAAACAAGGGACAGAAGCTGGGAGTTCGGAAAGAACACTGCGATGCCTCTTTTTAAAAATTCGTGCAGACCTCTATACAACTCCGAATTAAGTGATTTTTGCGCTCATAGAAAGGTAATTCAGTGTTGAGTGTTACCGTGTCTTCGGAATTTCATTCCGAGGTTTGTGCTATGAACAGTAACGTCCCAAAGTTGGATGGACAGAATTGTTTAGACACTGTTTTTCTTTTCTTTTACCCCAAATTCCAATCCTTATGTTGCACAAATATTCCACATAAAATATATGTTTTCAACATAAAAATTTAAACATCCATTATCATGACAAAATACGTAAACTTAGTGTATAACACTTATAGATTGCTCATTTCTTTGTCTTTAAAGACAACCTCCAGCACTTAACACCATCTCGCATCTCCATCTTTCGATCCGCAATCCATGACCTCATGCCACAAATTCAACATGTAGAAGGGAGTTAACCCATGAGTCGAAACTCAATAGATGTCATAGGTGCATTTCATTACCAAATTTAGAAAACTCAACTATAGTTTCATACCGTTGCACGTAGCTAATGGATTTCCGGAAAAATTCGAATTTCTATAGCATTATCATAACACATAAAGCCGGAGAAAGATAATTCATCTATAGTAGTGCCGAAGCACCATGCCCGTAGGTATCATACTTTCATAACATTTGAGAATTTCATAACTTGAAAATGAAATAACCACTTGCACCTCTACCTACCTCAATTCAAAAATGTTGGATATAAAAGCTTGGACGGTGAATGATGTCTTCCGACGGTGAACCGGCTTTAAAAAATCCAATCACCTCCTTGCTTTGAAATTTAAGCTTCCTAGAAATGAGATTTTTTTGTGGGTTTGTGATATTTGAAGCCAAGGAATTTGCACACTACCTTAGAAGCCTCCTTTTATAGTGGAAGGAATGTGAATGGGTAAGGGAAGTTGAAACCACCATTTCTGCCCCTTGAAGAGATGAAACAGGTCTCATTCATGTGATCATTATAAGTGGTGTAATGGGGTGTTTTAAGTGGAGGTTTATGGAGTGTTTAAAGGTGATTAAATGGGGTAATTGTGTTAATCATTTTCTTTCATTTCATCTTCCTTGCATTTCAGTTTCAATATTTACTGTGACCGTGTATATATTGTATGTATGTATCTATATACTTCATGCAGGGGAGAGGGAGAGATAATGGGTTTAAAATTAAACTATTTTGCATCTTTAGTCCCAAGTTTTCCAATAAACATAATAAAGTATACACATGATTAAATAAACTTTATAAGTCTCTCCATTTCTTGTTTATTCTTTTGAAAGAAGAAATTGTATCCTTCTATGAAATAAATTGTGCAACATAGTCCCTTAGACTTTTAAAAATATATAATTTTTTAAAAATAATTTAATAAACCATATGATAAACTTATTTGGACTAGCTTTGGGCTTAATTTATCTTATGTGGACCAAACATAATGTTTGTCCATGGGCTGGCTCAAGATAGTAAGTCGTCTAAAAAATATGATAAAAGTTTTTCGGGTTTCTACACTAGGCGTCACTCTAAGCCTCTAACCCAATGTAAGCAAAGCAACCCAAATTTCTTGAAAAACAAAATATGAGTTCTTGGATTAATTAATTTCACAAGATTCATTCCGTAACAACCTGAGAGTTTTGACGTCATTAAAACTCCATCATGACATAATAAAAATATTTGTAGAGTTTATTTAATTAAATAAAAAAAGAAAGAAAAACTAAATTTTTATAAAAAGAAAAATTACGTCAAGAATATATTTAAAGTATTCATTTTCTCGAGACTTTTTCTAGCACTCTCGACCTCATTTGATTACATGTCTTATATGTAGGGGCAAGTTCTCATAATGAACTTTGAGAATATGAAAAAGTTTTGTCATTCTGATCAACAAATAGTTCACAGTGAATTTTTAAAATTAATTAAGACGGTAAAAACGGTTAACCCAAAAATTATTTTCAGTGACCTACTTTGAAAGAATATATAACTTTATTCTCGATTATTCATTTTTCATACCGTAAATTGTGCGTGAAAGTAGTCTGAGTACTTTGGAATGGTACTTTAATCTGGAAATACTAAGCATGAGGTGGCACGGTTAGTATTTGGAGCCTTTCATAGTTATCCAATGTAGGTTCAACATCTCATGCTTGCATAGACCTCCACCACCTTCTTGGAGACTTACTTATTAAGTTAGAAAAGGACAGGTACTTCTTTGCATGAATTAACCCCTCCACCTCATGCTTGTCATATGAAAACTTATTAACTTAGCAAGAAGACGGCTCTTTATTTCATTCTCTGCACCTATAAATAACCGTGGGCTTTATATTAAATCCACACACCGAAATCTACTTAAGAAATCATGAATGGTTCATTTCCTTCCTTTCTCCATAAATTATAGAATTTAAATGTTCAGATTATGTTTGAGTATTTTAGGATCAAGACTTATGAATGTAATAACATGTTATTGAGTCCCTAAAGTGAAATTTTGCTCAGCTAAATATAGTTAAATCCTCGAAGAAATCCAAAACTAGGATTAGCAGTGCTGGTCCGAATGTAAGTATCGATACAATCAGTGGCGGATTCTGGATTTTATATTGGACCAAGCTGGATTTTAAAAATTATGGGGGTGGCCGACAGGACCGATCCTTTGATTTTCAAGGTTTAAGACGAACTTCATAAAGTTAATAAAAATTGAATTCTCAAACAAAGTTAATTATATTCTAAGTATAAAATCACATTCTAATCTTAAAATCACGTTCCTATACAATAATATTAATATCATTTTCAAATCTTATTCTAATACCTAAGTTCTAAAACCAAACCAAACCAAAACAAAACAAAATCAAAGCCTAATTCCAATTAGGGGTGGGCGTGGGTTGGGTTGGGTCGGTTTTTTGCCTAACCCGAACCCAACCCACCACGGTCGGGTTGATAAAAAATCAACCCAACCCAACCCAATTACGAATTCAAACCCAACCCAACCTAACCCACCAAATTTCGGTCGGGTTGGGTCGGTTTGGGCTTTGGCCCAATTAGTAAAATTTTTGAAAAAAAATAAATAAATAAATTCATGAATCTATCTTTAATTTAAATCAATTATGTACACTACAATAACCAAAAATTCAATAAATTGAACACTTGCTAATAAAATTAAAATATATTCAATCAATATTTAAATAAGTCAAGTTTCATTACAAAAAAAAAAAACTGCATTTTTTTTTGGGTTGGGTCGGGTTATTCACCCAACCCGCAACCCGACCCAACCCGAAAAAGAATTTAAAAAAAAAACCCAACCCAACCCAATTTTCATGAAAAACCGACACAAACCGATCGGGTTGGGTCGGTTTGGGCGGGTTCGGCGGGTTGGGTCGGTTTTTGCCCAGCCCTAATTCCAATAATCTAAAGCAAAATCAAATTCTAAAAATCACATTAACAATAGTCAGTAAATAATTATAATTTTCAGAAATCACATTCTAAAATCTAAAACATAATCCAAGTCTAAAATCATATTTTAAAATCACATTAGAAGTTAATACTTTTCCTAATAAATGCTCAAAATCAAATTCTCACTAACCTCACAATCGTAGTCAACTATCAATCTCAATGTCAAATTGTCCTTCAAGGCATGTAAAGCTAGTCACACCTATTGTGCAAATGTCCACATGCAATGTTGATTAATAGGAAGAAATATCTGTTATAAAAAATGACAACAAATAACAATGACTGCAATATTATGAACAAATAAAACACTTTAAAGAACAGATCATTGTCAGGAAGACCTTCTGCAAAAAATCTTATATCATAAAAAAAAATCTTATTTATCGGCAAGCAGGGGCTAGTGACGAACTGGAGGTTGGCGACGGTGCCACCTGCCTATGGAGTGGAGTTGTGGACTGTGGGATGAGGGAGGGAAGACCGATGACGACGAGTAGGCAAAAGAAGTAGGGTTGCATTTTGTGGGACAAAGTCGATCTGCTATTCTGCCTACAAACTGATTGGGGGAAATTTCAGAAATGGGTATGTTACTATGGTATGGAATATGGATTTTGAGTTTGGACTGGTTGGGCTTATTTCATTTCATTGGGTGAGGGATTTGTTTTATTTGGACCGAGCTACTTGACATTTTGGGCCGAGCTATTAGTCTATTTTCTTTTTTTTGTGCCATCTGGACCTTTACTATACTGGGCTACAGCCCAGTACTAGCCTAAGGTAGATACATGTCCATGGAGTATCAATATATCTGTAGACAGAATATAAGGATTTTCTTTTAGAAATTCTTGGATCGAGGTGAATGGAATAAGTTTAATTGTTTACGTGAATACGTGATTTAGTTATAATTCCATATTTAATATGATATTGTTAATATTATCGTGATCGCGTTATAAGTCTAATATTATTATCATCGTGACATTTTCGTGATCTTGTTATAAGTATTTATGTAAGCTTATTATTAGCATTCTCCATTTAATATGTGAGTACCATTATTAAAGTTATCTTGACATCCATATGTTTAACATAAATAAGATGATTAACTAGGTTATTATCACTATCTTGATATCAATATCATACTTTAAAAGATTAGCATCATGTATCGGTATATTGAATACTTCAAATAGTTTCTATCCTTATTTTATACATTAGGGCATGTGTCGATACATACTAATATGTATCGATACATAATACACTAATCAATACTATCTTAATATTTAAAAGAATTCTTATTCTTATTTATGAGATCTTAGACTTGTTAATATAGTGAAGATGATAATTTGGTCATGACAGGTAATAATATGTCATCTACTTGTAAATGTCACAATACATGATTATATGAATTTAACATAACTTGGATAGTACCTTGATCTTGAATATATAAGAATTAACGTGTCTATGTGTAACTCCCGAACATATGAACCTGTCTTGACTTACTTTGACTTGGCGGGACTTGTACTTGACTACGTGATCTTAAATGCTATTTTTGTAATAAGCTTTTATTACATTGCATTATAAGAATTTTCATGTTTTTTCGTATGCATGACACGGAAATGGTTTTCTTATATGATATTACAGTCATACTCTATCCTACTTGTTAATACTTCTATTGCGCTTGACTTGATATACGTGCCAGGAAGTCTAGTAATTTGATCACGATGTGGTTACGTTTGTTAATAAATCTCAAGGATCTCGACTCCCTACTTGAAACCCATGGTATAGAAACCACGCTTGTAAAAGAACTCATGGAATAAACTCCACGCTTGAACTATGGGTTACATTCCCTGCTTATGCTCGCCCGGGCTAGTAGTTGATTGCAATATGGGCCCTATTAAAAGTTATGCTTCTTGAAAAGACATGCATTTGTACCAGACCTGATTATATGAACTTGACTCGATTTGATTAATATATAAATGTATATGAACTTGAATACATTAACTTGACTCAACTTAAATATATGTTTTGCCTCAACTTGTCTTGTCTTGATTATATGACTTGAGTTTAGGAATTTACTGATTTAAATATGTAAGACGTGATCTTAAATATGTGAAGTATGACTTGACTAGAATATGTGAATTTGACTTTATTTGAATATATGAAACTGACTTGACTGGACTGGGTATAACTTGGAATACCTATAATCTAAAATGACTTAACTTGAACTTGACCTGGGACTGGACTTAGTTTGGATATATGGCTTGACGTGAATATAGACTCGATTGATTTAATAAGTAAAACTTGCACGAATTTTGAATATATGAGGTTGACTTGTATACGTGCAATTGCACATGTGTACCATACTCAACTCACTGGACAAGTGTATGCTCATTCCACTACATATCTAGCATTTCAGGTAATAATAGAAATGAAAAGGGATTAGTGCAAATCTTCAAATGACAAGACAGATAGTGTTGTGTTAGGTGACAACTTCTGAGTTGTGAGTTTTGGACTCATTGAATAAGGTCTTGTGTTTAAACTGTCAAACTCATTATTTTATTATTGTTACTATTTATCTAAAAGATTTTAAAGTCAAGATCTTATGTTTTATCATTACTTTTTTAAATGAATGGATATTATTTTAAGGTAAAATTATTTTGAAATTCTGGTCAAGTGACTTCGTTTACTTCACTGACTTATGAAAATAGAAAGTTAAAAGTATTTTTTTGCAAATTACTGTGCACCATGTGTTGACATCGAAATTTGAAAATAAATGAAATATTTGGCCTTTCGTGTCATATTCATTAATCATTTTAGAAGATTTATTCATTAATTAATTTTTGTTTTGTTTTCAGATTTTTTTTCCACGATAGAAATTGTTATTGTTTTGCTTTTCTGATACAGGATTGAAATTGAATTGACAATTGTTTGGTTTTCGAGGATGCAAGTTAATTTCAGAAGCTTTATTCATTGTTTTGTTTTGATATTTGATTTTAGTAAAACAATATTAATGTGTTATGTGTATTTTGTTTGATTTTTGTAAGAAGATTGGTGCCTTATTGAACTTTTTACAGCATATATTACATTGATAAGTTTTTTTAACTATATAATTTTCATACTAAAATAATGTAAGTTTGGAAAAAAAAATATTGAGGGAAGCCCTTAGAGGGGGCCCTGCCCCCTCCAACGGTCCAACCCCCCGATGTTCGCCTTCACTAAATCATAATCCTAAGTCCGCCCCTGCTCATGCCTGTTAATATTCACGTAACTACCTTGCAAGTCATTGTGTGTCTACTGTATTTAGCATGTGCATATTTATTGAGAAATGATAAAGGTAAAATAAGTCAGATTCACGTGTGAAATTTTGTATCTGAATTTATTTGAGTAAACATGTGCACATATTTTATTCAATTTTTTTTTTTTTTTTAATTTTATTAATCGTGAAATATCTTCCGAGGCACATGAAGCTAGAATACATTTCTTTGCATAAGAGAATAAATTGAAGAATTTTTTTTGTAGTCATTGAAGAGATAATCAAATTGTTACTTTGAACAAATTTTGTTCATCAAAATGAGATCCTATCCTCTCTCAGTTAAGTGAAAGAATTGCAAAATAATTTATTTAGTCGAGTAGAGAAATTGTAACTAGAAGTTTGATTATTTCGTTAAGTGGAATAATTAATGAATTTGAGCCTACTTCATAAATATGGGGTAGCAAGTTTTTTGCTTTTCGCTTAAATGGGCGGCCGGCTAGTTCAAATATCTGACCATTGGGTTTTGAAATTATGCTACACTTTTGATGCGTTTTGTCATATTTTCACTTTTTTTTGCACTCATTCGTACATAAAACTTGCAAATGTAGAAATCGAGATGTTGTTGAAGAGAAAAACGCATTCATAAACATATTATACCATTATTGATCCAAAATCAAAGACTCAAACTCAAATTTTCATTAGTTTGTTGTTCCTCTTTTGGGTGTTCATTGTATGTTATGAATATTTGGTTTGGAGAATTGATTAATCCATTGAAGTCATTTGCATTATAGTCCTTGAGCATCTCAAAACAAGAGAAAGCAAATATGCATTTAAGACAGAGATTTCGAATCAAGTTTGAACATTTTCGTTGTCTTCAATTTTCGATACCTTTCATTTATTTTCATATTTCAAGTATAGTGTTCGTTAAAGTATTGATGTGCATTGCTTCATTATTCTTCGTTTGACATGTAGCAATTTCGTCTCCAAATCTCGTGGGAAATATTCCAATGAACTTTTCCTTATTTTTTACAAGCATTCTCCAAAATATTCCAAACTATTTTTTTTTTAAAAGCAAATCAAATTGGTATTCTCATTAAATCAAATCGTCCAAAACATGAGATGCAATATATAGTACGGAATACAATCAATCCAAAGATGAGAATCAGCCAACAAAGTGGCCTTAATAGCTAGTTCGTGGATGTTGACGTCACTTTTTGTAACAAAGCTGGTCAACAAATAAAACAGATTGATCTTTCACTCATCACTTTGTATCGGATAAATTTTATCCTTACTAAAAATGATATATTTGTAGGAAATGCCTACCTAAATGAAGGACTCTTTAAAATGAATATAATGACTAATGCACCTCCTACTACGAATAAAATTACATCCTACTTACTTACTTGAGTCGTTTAATATTTTGCACGAACACTTTGCATAGAATAATCAAAATAAATTTATTAGCCAAGTGCGATTTAGATTATAATCACAAATGCGATATATGTATTAAAGTCAAAATAACTAGTTTACTCTTTCATTTTGTCGAGAGATGTACAGAACCTCTAGATTTAATTCATACCGATATATGTGATCTAAAGTTTGTTCAAACTAGAGGTGGTAAAAAGTACTCTATCACTTTTATCGATGATTGCACTCGATATTGTTATGTGTATTTACTCAAAAGAAAAGACAAAACAATTGAAATGTTTAAACACTATAAATTAGAAGTTGAGAATCAACTTAGCAAAAGATTAAGGCAATAAGAAGTGATATATGTGGTGAATATGAATATCCTTTTCAAAAATTCTATTTGGAGCATTGAATTTTTTTATTAAATAACTGTGCTTTATTCTCCTCAATATACTATAATAGTTGAAAACAAGAACCGAACAATGAGGAATATGATGAATGCTATGTTGATAAGTTAGGGATACCATGGAATTGTGGGGGAAAGCTTTGCTTTCTGCCAATTATATTCTCAGCAAACTACCGCATATGGAAAGACATAAGATACCTTATGGATTATGGAAATGTCACAAACCTGATGAGATTCGAAGCGCGGAAGAAACATTGGAAAGTTCCGAACTCAGGTTGTGGTTGGACGAATGAATCATGACCCGATGGCTCGATGATGCGGAATAAAGAACCACGACTTTCGAAACGCCATAAGGATTTGCCCAATCTCCTTGATAAGTCTCTGATTTGAACGCCACAAATATTCTAGCAAATATATGATAAGCTCGATATTTGAACGCCACAAGAAATATTCTTGATAACTTCGAAAAATATAGGAATCCACCTATAACTTTTATTGAATCCTCAATAAAAACTGTTTATATCAAAATCGAAGTCTGAGATTACATTGAATGGAAATAGAATATAAATAGGCAAAACTAAAACCTATCAACCCTAATTGGCTCAAAATAGAATTCTAATTAAAGTAAAATACTAAAATAACTAAATAAAGGAATTAAAAATCTGCAAAATATGGAAATTCCCGGAAATCTGATCCGCCTCTCCTTTACGGCCGTGAAGAATCTAGTTACGGCCGTAAATGATTCTATGATCCAAAATTGATATTGCATGTTACGGCCATGACCGAAATTATTACGGCCGTAAGATTTCTTCCTATGAATATTATGGTCATGACAGTTTGTTTACGACCATAGTATAAAATTAAAATCTCGCCTCTTAACCAGTAACATGATTACGGCTGTGACCTTCTGGGCGTTATGGCAGTAAGGATCAAACCGGTCCTTTTTTGCTCCGATTTTTTGCTCCAATTTGCAATTAACTCCACAAAAATTCAAAAGTGTTTGTTTTATTCGATTCTTATCCAAATCCTGTTCCGTTCGTTTTGTTACGTTCGTGTCGAATTTTCGAATTTATTAAAAAAAAAATTTATTTTTTAATTTTTTATTTAATTCCGAAAATTCAAATTCTTGATATTCATTTCCTTCCAAGTCAATAAAAGTCGTTCTTGCTATTTGATGTCTAAATCCTCTTCATTCTTGAATTTTTTTTAACGCCACATAAGGAATGAATTATGATTTGGGCTGTTTATTCCAAACTAGATGTTATGTGGATCATAAGGGGTGCAGTTTGGCGATTGATGGAAAGTGCTTTACTAATTTCGTTAGTAGCACCGTGGTTGAAAAATTAGGATTGCCCCTAGAATCACACTATAAACCTTATAGGATGAGGTGTATGAGGGAGTTTGGGAATTTCAAAGTAACCAAACAAGTTCTAGTGCCTATCACCCAGGGAAGGTATAGTGAGGATGTATGGTGTGATGTAGTGCCATTGAAATCTTATCATATTTTATTGGGAAACCCTTGGAGACATAGGAGAGATGCTGTTTATGATAAGAGTATGCACATATACCAATTCCTTAAAAAAGGAAAACATGCGTACTACATGGGTTGACATTAGAGGAAGCACTAGAAGATTCACGGAGGGTAAGGAAGGAGAGTGAAAAGTGTTGTAATAGGAGGCATCATGGGGATATGAGAGTTGAAAAGAAGGAGGGAGGCTTGAGGCAAGAATTAGTTGAAGAGACCCCGGACTTTATGGTAGAAGTTGAAAATGTGGAGTTAAGTGAACAAACTCCAAAATTTGATAAGGAATTGGAAGTTGGGGTAGAAGTTCAAAATTTTGGTTTTGAATTGGTAGATCCACATTTGGATATTGATGAGGTAGTGTGCGAACATGGTGATACGAATGTGGAGGTAGAAGACGTGGTTGGATTTGAAAGAAAAAAATTTGAAGAGGTGGATGAGCTAGAAAATCTTGAGTTAGAGGAAGTAACCGAGCTTGAGAGAAAAGAGATAGAGGGGGGTGAGCAAGAAGTTGCAAAAGGAGAACGAGGTGAAGAGAAGGGCCTCATGGTTCAAAATGTGGAATTGACGGTGATAATTCATGAATACAAGGATCCATACCTTGTACCTCATAAACCTAACATTTCCCTCCCCGCTTTATTTAATTTTGTCTTGCAGGTTAAATTTGCTTGGAAATTTGGGCAACACCACCAATGCCCACAGGAGTTTCTACTTCAATCCATTCATGTAACCCAAGTTACAGGATACTATTGGTCACCCCTCTGGCATGGAAGCAATAATTTTCCGTTTGATCCAGGAGGTGAAGTGAAACAACATTAACAAAGCTATGATTCGGGACGAATCATTCTAAAGAAGGAGGGTATGATATGTTCCGGACCCTCGACAATCAGAGTCATAGCACGCTTGACGGAAAAACTCAAGTAATTCAAGCCAAAGCGGAAAAACGCCACAAGATTTGTCCAATCTCCTTGATAAGTTTCTGGTTTTGAACGCCACAAATATTCTTGCGAATATTTGATAAGTTCGGGATGAACGCCACAAGATGATAATCTTGATAAGTTCTATGAAATATAGGAATCCACCTATAACTTTTATTGAATCCTCAATAAAAAACTGTTTATATCAAAATCGAAGTCTGAGATTACATTGAATGGAAATAGAATATAAATAGGCAAAACTAAAACCTATCAACCCTAACTGGCTCAAAATAGAATTCTAATTAAAGTAAAATACTAAAATAACTAAATAAATAAATTAAAAATCTGCAAAATACGGAAAATTTCGGAAATCTGATCTGCCTCTCCTTTACGGCCGTGAAGAATCCAGTTACGGCCGTAAATGATTCTCTGATCCAAAATTGATATCGTATGTTACGGCCATGATTGAAATTATTACGGCTGTAAGATTTCCTTCCTGTGAATGTTACGGCTGTGACAGTTTGTTTATGACCGTAAGTGTAAAATTAAAATCTCGCCTCTTAACCAGTAACATGATTACGGTCGTGACCTTCTGGGCGTTACGGCTGTAAGGATCAAACTGGTCCTTTTTTGCTCCAATTTTTTGCTCCAATTCGCAATTAACTCCGCTTTGGCTTGAATTACTTGAATTTTTCCGTCAAGCCTGCTATGACTCTGATTGTCAAGGGTCCGGAACATATCAAAACCTAACTATAAATACTTAAAGGTATGTGGGTGTTTGACTAAAGTAGTTATTCCTAAACCTAAAAAAGTTAAATTAGAACAAAAAACATTGATGGTATATTCATTGGTTATGCCTACCATAGTAGTGCATACAAATTTATTGTACCTAAGTATGAAATACCCAATGTGCATGTTAATACGATTATCAAATGAAGTTCACTAAAGAGACCTCTTGGAAATGAAGATGTGATAGATCAAGAATCCATAAATGAGAAAGAACCTAGACGTAGTAAGAGATCTAGAAAGACAACCTACTATGGACCCGATTTTATAACATATTTGTTCGAAATTAACATCAAAGTTATAAAGTGGCTATGTCATCCAACGCAGCTTCATATTGGAAATAAGCTGATCGTAGAGAAATTGAATCCAAAGTGCAAAATCATGCATGACAATTAGTATACACTCCATCCGAAAGTAAGTCATTGGTTGGTAAATAGATACTCACAAGAAAAATAAAGGTAGATTGATCAATTAACAAACACAAAGCTAGAATTATCGCTAAAGGCTATAAGCGAAAAAAGGTCTCGATTATTTTCTTACCTATTCACCTGTTACAAGAATTAGTTCCATTTGTATGCTATAACAACATTAAATGGTTCAGATATACATCAAACGGATGTTAAACTGACTTTCTTGAATGATGAATTAGATGTAGAAATTTATATGGAGTAACTTGAAGGATTTGTTGCCTCGAGACAAGAAAAATAAGTATGTCGACTTGTTAAATTCCTTTATGGATTAAAGCAGACTCATAAGAAATGGCATGAAGATTTGACACATTTATGATGTTAAATTGTAACAAAATTAATAAGTGTGACAAATGTGTATATGTCAAAAGCACTCAAAATGGATATGTTATGGTATGTATATACGTAGATGACATGCTAATTATAAGTAATAATGATACCATACTTCAAACAACTAAAAGGATGTTAACATAAAAGTTTGAAATGAAAGATTTGGGTATTGCCTATGTTACATTGGGAATTAAATCTCTAGGACATCTAATGGCCTCACACTACATTAAGAATATTCTTGATAAATTCAAGAAATATGACATTATTCCTATGAAAATGCCTAGAATGTTAGTATGTGTCTTGTTTCAAACATTGGTGATATTAAATCTTATTGGAATATTCTCATATTATTAACAGTTTAATGTATGTTATGAACTGCACTCGACCTCACATTGCACATTCTATAAGTAGGCTAAGTAGATATACGAGTAATCCAAGTACTGAGCACTAGAAGACAATTGTTAGAGTTTTAGGGTATTAAAAACATACCAAAAACTTTTTGATTGCACTATTCGAGTATCCGAAAATCTCAAAGGATACTGTGATGCAAATTGGATATCAGGTGCAAAAGAAAAAAAAAGTCCACAAGTGGATACGTCTTCACACTTGGAGGTGTTGTAGTATCGTAGAAATATTCTAAACAACATGTATAGATAGATCAACAATGATCCATCCTCTCGACTGGTATTATCTCTATAGATTATGTGGAATCAAAAGAGAATATCATGGATTCGCTAACTAAAAGTTTGACTAGGGAGCAATTCGTTCATCGAGGGGATGCGATTAAAATCGATAAAATAATTAAGAGTTTTTATGGTGGTAACCCCAGGCCAGTTGACTGGAAATTCCAAGATTTAGGTTCAATGGGACAACCAAAATGTGAAAAACTCAGTAAGCACTGGGGAGATTTATTGCTTCTACCTATTCCTATGATGAGACATTACCTAGCTACTTACAAAAGGGATAAATCACGCTTTTAATGATATCTATATCTTGATTTGTTCAAGTGGAGTATAGCATAATACTTTTTATGTATATCACCTATGTGAGTATGAATGGACCACTTCTACGAGAATTATATGAAGAAGAATTCTCTAAAAAATTCATGACCAGAAGGTGTTCAAGGTCAAAATGGACACAAATATGAGAAATCACTATATTCGAATGGAACAGTGTGACTTCTATTATCTAGGTTTACATGAAAATTTGACTGTCCAAAGCATCTTGTTAGTGATTGACCAATTAAGTATGATAGATTTTACTAGGAAATGTTCAATGTTTCTCTCGATGCAACTTTTTATCATTTGTACTCCAAATTTGTATCAACTGTTGTACTGTTTCGGAAATAGCCTATATATTTCATTCATGTAGGATATTGTTGTAAATATATTTTAAACAAGTTAACTCGGTCAAAATTGAACTCCAATTTCTGTAGGGCCCGTGCTCCAATTTTAACGGTATTTTACATATTCACGTTCCACTTCACAAGATGATGAACGTGATATTTATTTTTCAAAAATTTTAGAATTGAATTAAATAATTAATTTAAAATTATTCATTTAAAACTTGAGAAGGTGAAGAATTTTATTTTAATTGAAAAGTGTGGAACACTTATTCTACACAGAAACCTTTAAAACTTTTGGATGGTTTATAAGGTGGAAGTTTGGGAATTGGATTTTGGGTCACAAGGGGTATCAATAGTGTTTGAAAGATGGAAGACCTTTATATCTTCTTGGGTTTGTCCTAAGCACACACGTGTGTGCTTGCTGTCGCCACTGTCAGCCGACTGGTTCGACTCGACACGACACGACACGACACGTACATGGGCATTGAGTGTGTTGAGCTCGATCAAGTTCGGTTCGTTTGCAGGTACGTGTGGATCCTTATCTTATATATATCTGACGTAACCGTCTTCTGTTAACTAGCATAGCTGTCATCTGTTAATAGATACATTGTTTGTCTTAATAGTGCTGTCTGTTCTGAATTTTTGGACTTTGTCTGAATATTGGTGACTTTTTTGAAAGGGCTTGTAGGTGTTTTGAATGACCACGAATAAACCTATGAATAGCCTATCCCGCTACCAGAAAGGATACATCATTTTTATAGCATTTTCATAGGTTTGAAACTTTTTCCTTCTCTAATTTCTGATATTCCTTCTTCGAGTATAAAACCCTTTTTTTTTTTTTGAGATTGTTGGAACTCTTGTTGGTTGTTATAATGCTTCTATAGGACATAATTGATGGACGCATTTCTATTTCGGGAGACAATTGCTGGACACATTTAAGCTCCATCTATAGAGGGGAGCAATTCATGTTAAGGACTCATCGTGAATTCATTGGGCACAAATTACAATTCTGATCATGTTGACCATTTTGTTACCCTGTTCAAATTCATTTTGGTAAATTTGTAAGTTATTTGGTTTTCAAATTGTTCGAGGAAGGAACTATATATACTCCATAAACAACATAAACAATGGTGTAGCAAGGATTTTTATGTGGTGTGAGGGGCGGAAAAATGCTAAGGAAGAAAAATATACAAGTATTACATATTTAAAAAAAAAAAATCAAAACTAGTACACATATTTATAAATGTTGTCACGATGATCATGGTCGCCCTCCCCCTCTGCCTAAAAATGCTTGACTTTTTTTTTTTAATTTTTTAAATTGCTATCCACGATTAAAGACTTGGAAGCATACTCTCTTTTTCATGAACATATGTATCACAATAATAGCATTTTGAAATTAATATTAGGGTTTAATCCTGGCATTATTTCATGTAGTGTTTCTTTCATTATTTTTTCTGGTCTGTGTTTAAACACACATAAAAATGACACTAACTAACGGCTAAATGAAGTGATTATACAAGTACTCTTAAATGTTTGGGTCCTATGTTTCTTATCATATGTATTTTCAAGGAGTAGTAAACATTGGGCTTCATGATGATACTTTTGTTGAATGAAGCTCCAAACAACATTGAAACTTGATGTGAAGCCGAGTCTAATGATGAGTGGCAATCCTTTTCCTGATTTCAGCAAATCCTCCATGCTTCTTCCTGCACTATACATTGCCTTATTTCTTGTTCCCACATTTAACTTGAACAATGTTGAACCATCACTACCAGCATACATTTCTTCACCCTACAAAACATACACATACCACAAACTAAGTCATACGTGTACGTATTAAATAACTCGACAAAAGTTCAATAGCAGTGACTCGTCATTGCTATATTTACTTTTCTTAGAGCCTGTTTGGTATATGGAGATTTTTTTTTTTTTTTTATGGTTTATATTGATTTGAAAGTAAAAAATTGTGAACTTGACCAAAGATGGATGATTGAGATTGAATTTGAAAAATTTTGTTAAAAATAATTGATGCACCAAACAAGCTTTTAATAAGGTTAATATTTTAAGATGAAACCTAAAATTTAATATGGTATCAGAGTGAACAAAAGCTCAAATGAGTATTCGCATTCAAAAATTGATGTTCTCAAACGAGTCACCATTTTTATGAGGGATGTTATTCAGGGTAATCACATATCAAATAAAGATGGAAGCAACTAAACCTCTGCTAGGTAAAAGTTTGTTTATAATGTTTTTTTGTAAACGGTAGGTAAAAGTTTGTTTATAAATTTTGTTTAAAAACGACAACATCTCATTATATTATTTTTTTAAAAATTCGACGATTTCGACTAATCAAAGATTCTCGTCCACAATTTTTAACTTTTCAAGAAAGTATACAAAAAAAATGTTGTTACGTTGTTATTTATAATAATATTTATAAACAACCGTTTATAACAGTTTATCAAACAGAGAGCAAACCTTTTATAAACATATAAGGAATTAAACTCCATAAGGCTAACTTTTAAGATGGAATTGTGAAACATATGCCAGATTTCCCAAGTTGCTGATGTAAATGACTCGTACTAAATTAGAAAAAAAAAACTTACTTGTGACATTGCAAAAGGAAGCTTGCCAAAGAATATTTTCAGAGCCGACTTATGGATGTGAAGACCAAAGAGCTTAGACTTGTTATCTATTGTTAACTCCATTGAAAAATTGCAAGTAAGTATTTTGGTAGTGACTCCAGAGGCATCCACTCCCTCTCCTAATCCAAATGGACGAATTTCTGTCATCTGCTTTTATAATCATCAAAAATTAAGTTATAGTTAATGTAAGTTTTCTATTGCCATTTTTATAATAACTTGACTGAAATTTACAAAAAAAAAAAAAAAATTATAATAAATGGACTAAAATTTACAAAATTTGAATAAATAAATTCTCCCCATTTTTAATAGCCTAAGTTTTTACTTGCCAGCATATATGTTATTAGCAATGTTAAAAGAACCAGACAGAACTAGAAAGTTATACTAAAAAATTAAAATTTAATAAAAAAGTTAAAAAAATATACTTAGAACCGGCCTAAACTATATACACACCCACAAATGACTGGTTCTTGCCAAAACCAGCTGGTTAAAACGTAGAATTATAGATTCATTTAATTATTCTGACCATATATTGACCTCAGTTGGACCTTTAATACTTTATTTATATTTATATTTTCCGAGCCAATGATTGGATATAGAGTGGACAAATGGTCCCATTTTTAGCCCCTGTTGTTTGTTGAAACTCAAAATCAAAATTTTAAGTAAAAATCAACAATTAATTTTAATCACACTTCATACAATTTTTTAACCACACATTTCATCAATTTCTATAAAATTTACTAAAAATATGATTTTAATCCCACGAAACAAGAGCTTAGTGTCGTTATACCATACTCATGAAAATTGTTAATTGACAGTCCTTTCATGAAAAAAAGAAAAAAAAAGAGAAGGAAAATATTAAATACCTTAATCGACACCCTTGGCTTTGGAGGCTTAGCAACAAAATAGAAAATAATCAATGCAACCATTAAGCTCAAAACAAGCCTCCAAAAAATCTGCAGGAAAATCCAACCATAGGAATTAGAATAACTAAACGAAAAATACTGCAACCATCCATTGTACTTTCCTTCATCATAATATTCATCCTCATTCCCATTCTCGTCGACATCTTCAACCTCAGTTCTATTAATTTCTTGGCAATTCTGATCCACATTATACTCGACAGTTTCGTCACAAGATTTATTCTTTTTGTGGACTTGCAAAAACGAGTTGTTTGATCCATGGGAGGAAGAATAGCGGGATAGAGCAAAACGGGTGGCTTCTTGGCGAGATGTGTTATTAGGGTTGAAGGTGGTTTCAGATGGAAGTGGAGATTGATATCCAGATTCGTATGCACATGCATGGGAGACTGCTGATGGGCTTTGCACAAAGTAGAGTGCATATGGATACGACTTGAACAAAGCTTCCTCTTCTGATGACTCTATTCTATAGTTGTTAGTCATGGCTCGATCTGTTTCTCTGTGTGTGTGTGTGTGTGTGTGTGTGTGTGTGTGAGAGAGAGAGAGAGAGAGAGAGAGAGAGAGAGAGAGAGAGAGAGAGAGATGATTTGGGAGTAAAACGAGAGAGGAAATGGGTCTTTGGAGGGTTTTTAAACTGCAAAAAAGAGACGTTAATACCAGATTTATAATGATAACTTATATTTACATACGTTGTGTTAATAATTTCAATTTATCTCTAAACATATCCAAGCCAAATCTTCGGTGTAATTTCCTATCTCATCCATATATAAAATCATACACATATTTTTTTTAAAAGATGATTGGAGGTAGAAATTATTTAGACGTCCTCCATTAACACTTTCAAAGTATCTTCAATACATTCTATGAATTGTAATCTACAATAAATAAAAAGGCTTTCTACCAACACGAAATTGTTGTTTTTAAAAAATAGACGGTTAAATCAAATTTCATTTGCCATGAGTTCTTTTAGTAGGGGAGAGAGCAAAAGTATTAAACATGAAAGATTTAAAAAAATAAAAATAAAATATATATATATATATATAACAAGAAAGATTAAAAATAGATACAAGGAGATATAAATATTACTTTTGTTGACTTGATTTCTGTCTAGAAGAACGTCTACATCTAAATTGATCACTTCACAAAGTCTACATTTTTTTATCTCATCATCTAGTCATAGTTATAGACATCGTATTCGAAAATAATTTTTATAAAAATGGACTATTTTAGCTTATATTGAAATTCACATTAGCATTGGATTCTCATCGTGATCTATCCACCTCTAGCTCTCAACATTTTATTAATAATAATTCAAAAGAAATAATACAAAAAGATCAACATAATCCATACTTACATACCCCTGTTTGGCCCTTAGTTTTTGAAAATCAAGTTTTAAAAACATTCAATCTCAATCATTCATTTTAGTTAAGCCTACAATAATTGACATTTCAAACAACTTTTAACCACATATTCTCCAAAAAAATACTATTCTAAACCACAATTTTCTCCAAAACTGGGGGTCAAATTAACAAGGTACTACACATTACCAAGCAAGAGACGTGTTGATAGAAACTCCTGGCACTAATGTATATCTGCAACACTATTTCCTAAGAGCATTTTTAATACTTCAGGAGTATCGTGATTGTCCGTGATTGTCCCTTATAAATGTGAGCAATCAACGGTGCCCTATTGCAAGAGATATATAGTCCCCTGTTGATAAGGAGTCTTGGTATTGTGGAGTATTGAATTTTTTTCACAAATTATATGATATTTCCAAAATAAATGCGTGATAGAAATTATAAGATAGCCACCAAAATTTTTGTATGTACCAAACCTTGTCAAATGAAATGAAACATTATTTTGGATGTTCAGAATTATACTCTTTTGGATCCTTTTGTGATGGTTATAAAGGATATTCGTGCACTTATGAAAGAGCTTGGTTGTGGCACATGTAGTCAAACTCTGCAAGAGGGGAATAGTGTAACACACGAGCTTGCTTTAAGGACCATATTTGTGACCGAATGTTGAACTTGGTTTGATTGTATTCTGCACTTTGCTCCTAAATTTTGGATAAATTAATTGAATGAGATGCAAGTTTGATTGTCAAAATAAATAAATAAATTAAATATATCGAGATAAAATCGACCATAGTTTATGTTATCCAAAAGCATGTTTAAAAATAACATATTTCCTCCATTCTTAATGTAACTAATCATTTAATTTTTAGATAGAGTTATGATTTCTAGGAAATAAAAAATATAGAAAAATCTTGGTTGCGTTGAAGGCAAAACATCAGCATTTGGATTCGCAAGACAACTAGTCCGAGAATTACGGCATAGCCATTAATTAATCAAGTAATTAGGGATCTTATTTTTATTTGCTTTACACCGAATGGTTTATGCTTTTCATGGCCGGAGGAATCATGGCAAAAGTAAGCACGCTTTTAGTAACTATCCTCCTTTTCTAATTACATTTTTTTTTTTTTTTTTTGCCTATCCAAATCTAGGACATATTTTTTTATATGAAATATTGTTCAAAATGTACGTAGACTTTATCCAATATACATTTTGATTACGAGAGAGAGAGAATATATGAAATATTTGTTTTCGATAGTATTGTATTGTTATTTGAGTTATATTCAGTCCATATTGGGTTTAGATGGAAAAAAAAAAAGTTTAAGTTAACGTTGTTAATTAATATTAACAATACATTTAATAGGGTCCACAATATTTATTAACGTCGATTGTATATTTAATCAATTTTTATTAAAATCTACTAAAATTTGAATTTGTTGAGAACGATGATAGAATGGTTGATGAATATGGGAAATCTAGTACTTCTTAATTTTTACCATCAAATTCATTTTCCACCATAAATTTCTCTGAAACCTAGTACTTTTTCACATTTTTAATCTCCACATTCACCCAAAAATCAAAAATTCCCCCAAGACATCCTATACGAAACAAACTCCATACTTAATTATCATTGAGAGACATCCACACATTTTGTAGTCACGAGCACTAAATTGAGACTAATAAGAATATCGTATTATTATTGCCAAGAAAATGGATGTAAAGATCATAAATCTGATTTGGTGTGTGTATATATATATATATTATCCGTC